>JAMJFZ010003624.1:9560000-9640000 GCA_026225945.1 Cricetomys ansorgei | reverse complement strand
GAGACCAAGGAAACCTGCCTTTTCTGTTTTCTGAAACTGTCCAGATCTGGCAGCTCACCAGGCATCCAGTTTAGGAATGATGTGTTCCACAAAGGGCCTGTAATGGGTGGTTTTGTAAGGCAGCCAGTCACCTTTGGTAACTGCTTAGACATCCATCCATCTAGGGAGCCTGTGGGTAGCCTTCCCTGGAGCTGGTCATCGCTCCTTCCCTTCCATAGCATTTGTTCTTCTGCAGCCTGCCTTACAGCCCCCTTGACCTTCCTCCCCATAAGGAGAGAGCTGGCTTTGCCTCCATCCATGGATCCCCCCCGGCATAGTTACCAACCATGATACTTTCAATCTCCCTTTAGGGCAGCGGTCACACGTGGAGCACCAGGGATTCTTATGGTAAAGGGGTGGAGAATGGACCTCTGAAGCTTCAGAACTACAGGGTTCCATTTCTGCTCAGTGGATGGGGTCCCAAGGTGTGCAGTGCACAGCCTGCATAGCCACATGCAGGCAACAGACTCTCCGGTGGGGCTGTGTGGCGATGGGAAGAGAGCAGAGCGCTGGGGCTGAGCCAGAGTTCACGATATGCGGGGTGGGGTGGGGGTGCTTTGCCACTGACAGCATCCACATCTCTTCTTGATCTGACTTCTGTGGCCACCATTCCCAGTCTTCTTCGCCATGGGAAGCAAGAGAAGGTTGGGGCCTTGGTGACTCAGGACAGCAGACACAGTCCTGTGCACAGCCGTTTTGGCAGCTGTCCATGACGTTGAGACTGTCCAGCACCTCATCATGGATATGTCCCATCCCACAGCCCTAAACAGGGCTTAGGTGTTCCATACACAGACAAAGTTTCATTATTATTATTATTTTTAATACAACTAAAACCTCCTTTGTGGTGGAGCTTGTTGAGGGGAAGAAAAAGCTATCAGGATCCTTCCACCGCTCCTCAGAATGTCACTGCACCTGATCTTCATTATTATTGGAAAACAGGAAACAGGAGCAGAATGGAAGAGAGGATGGCGGAACCACGGGTTGCACCGTAGGGGCCTGATCCTCATGTTTCCGCTGCAAGGGGAACTTCATTGTCTACCTTCCTTCTCCGGGTTCTGGAGAAAGGCCAGGTTCATACACAGCAGCCACCAGAGGCAAAGGAAAGACCAGAGAACTTTGAGTGTGCTTGGAAGAGAGATGATAGTGACCCCTGCAGAAGGCTTCTGACCCATCCCAGGCCCATGTACCACAAGGGGGTCTACATGTTCCCTAGAAGCAAGAGACCTGAGGTTTGCTTCTTTAGAGATGTAGGCGAGTGTATAAAACCGGCAGATAGCTCATCAGCTCCTTAGGGAGAGAGCCCTTCCTGTGACACCCTTTCAGTGTAACAAGGTCCTGTAAAGCCTAGGCAGAGTCCCATGTGGCTGTAGCTATGGCTGCTCAAGGAGAGCTCTACCTCTGCTCTGCAGGTCTTCAGAGCTCTTTGTGTCAATGCCCTCTATTCTTAACACAGCAACGGAGCCCTTGGATGCTCATGACAAAGGACTGTGTCCCAAATGAGCCCCTGCTCTTCTGTGTGTTGCAGAAATAGCAGCACTTCTCAGGCTGGCTTTAGAAGCCACAGTAGCCACAAATGCTGCCTGATTGGCTTCCAGGGTAGCTGATGTCAAGCACAAAATCCTACTTTGTCCTTTGGACCTTGTGTCCTTGCAGGATGAGTACCAGTTGCTCCTCACTGGAAGGCTTGCCCAGCCTCTGGATAATCAGCAGCTGGCTTGAGCAGGAAGTGCACTCAATAACCCTGAAGGTGACGGGAAAGCTGAAAGTCAGGTGAGCAGACCTCAAGGATGGGTAAGGGGTTTGTGGAACAGCATGAAGGTCATGTGACTGGGTTTTGGTCCTGGCTCTGCTGCTTAATGAATGTCTCTAGAAAAATATCTGAACTTGAGCTTCTGGTTATTCAACTAGAATTTGAAGAGACAATGTCTTAAGAATTTTCTTCCTACATAAAGTTTTGGAACCCAAGGTAATTATAGTGTCCACTACCTTCTGCGGCTTCTGCAACCCATGGAAAAGTCTACGACAGAGAGGTGTCTTCTAACAAGATTTCTGCAATAATGGACTCATCTAACAAGACTAATATAATGAGCAAAGCGTTCATGAATCTGAAATAATGTATTAAATTTCATATGGCCTTTTAAAAATGGAGAGGGGGATGTTGAACAAAATGTACAGAGGCTGTTATGAACTTAAGAACCTTGAGAAATGGCTCTATTAAGTTTAGTAAATATTTGTAGAAGACTTGCTGCGTGCCAAGAACAGAACCAGGCACGTAGGGCTCCGGGATGAGGGAAATGGTTCCTACCTGGGACGAAATCAGGGCAAATCATGGGCAGATCAATATGTCAGGAAGTCATTTCAAGATGCTATGATAAGGGCAGAGACAAAGATGTTCCTGGGGTGTCCTGGGGGCTTGACTCAGCTGGGAGAAATTTCTGAAAATTTCTCATAGGGGGTGATGTCTAGACTAAACTTTAGAAGTGGTACTTTGGGCCATTTTACTGAACCCCAAATTCCTCAAGATTTCTGGCTCTCTCTGCATAGACTCTCCATTTAGGGTTCAGTACTGAGGGTCTTCCACAATCCAAGTTTCATCCTCCAGGAGAGAGAATTCCATTGGCTAACAATTCATGGGAACACTGGGATTGTGGAAAGTGGTTCAGGCTCTCCCAGCTAATCCTTTCCCAACTGCTCTGTGCATTATTATGGACTTTGGTTAGAATAGGCTCTTCAGGCTCAGATTTTAAATATCCTGGAATGTATTCCGCTGCTGGGAAACAGAACTGGGATCATGGACTAGGTTCGCAGTTTCCAGGCCTGAGTCCTGATCCCTGGCCAAGACAAGCTTTGTCACTCAACTGTTCAGGAACCTCTTCAAAGCTCTGAATTATAACAGGTAGGGATGGAAAGATGAAGAAAAATATCAAGGAAATCCTAGTAAAGTCAGAGGAGCCTGAGATTTTCCTTGAGCACAGTCAATGCCCTCAGTCTGCCCTGATAGCTCCCATGAGGCAGCTTAGATGTATAGAGTTTCAAACTAAATCATCTTTTGTGGAAAACAAAATTAAAACTTCATGCAGACTATAGAGCTATGTGTGGATCTGCTGCAGGTTCCAATACTGTCTGCACTTTAGGAAATAAGAAATGTTTAAATATCTTTAGGGCCACAAGAAGAAGGCTTTGTCTTTTCAAAGAAGATTCTAGAACAGAAGTTAAAAAACAAACAAACAAAACAAAACTATGAGTTTCTAGAAGAGGAAACTGGCTTCTAGGTTTCCAGGACAAATTGTGCGTGTGTGTGTGTGTGTGTGTGTGTGTGTGTGTGTGCGTGCGCGCGCGCGCGCGCATGTGCATATAAACACACACACACACACACACACACAAACACACACACACAACACCAAAATAGAATGGAGCTAATAAATCTGAAATTAGGAAATGCTTGCCTCTTGTTGTATCCTATAAAATGGGAGGAAGCGTGAGGGCTCCAATGCCAGGACCATCTTGCATGGATTCTTAACCAACTGAATGACTCTCCTGAAAGGGGCTGCTGTGGATCCCTACTCTCATGGAAGGCATTTGGTCATCTTAGGGCCTAGAGAGAAGCTGGCAACGTTTTGGATACAGCCAAGAAGAAAAACAGGAGAGAAAGAGAAAGGGAATTGGGAGGGAGGGCTCTAACCTTAACTCGATCCTGTTTAGCATTTATATAAATTTGAAAGCCGGTGCAGAAAGCAAAACCTCAGATGAGCTAACCAGGGAGAGAATCGGGGTGCAACAAGTCCTCGCCGAGGGTAAGATAACGAGCTAAACACAACAAGATGAAATGTAACTGGAATGAATGCAAGCTTCTACCCAGGGGTCCAAAAAAATCAATTGTGCAAGTTAAGATGAGAGAAGCATGAATTAGCGGCAGCATTTACAAAACAGATAAAAATCTCCGAAGACTCGGCCTCTGGGATAAACACAATAGCAACGCAGCCAAATAATCCAACGGGACCTTAGGCCGAAATGAGGGAGCCGACGGCTCTCCTCTACGCTGAACTACCCAGCCCGAGTCTGAAAATGCTGTCCTACTCCAAGTTTCATGTTCTGAGAGGAGTGTGCACAAACCAGAAGGTCTCCGGAGGAAGGAGCAAGGCAGCAAAGGCCCAAGCGTTTTCCCGTAAAAGCCAAGGCAGGAGGCACGCATGCGCCGACTGCAGATGCTCAGAAGGCACTGGATAGAGAAGAGAGGTCTGATCTAGGGAAGGACTTCCAAACAAAACTGATGACAACTGTGACAGACTGTCTGGGGTCGAGGGGGAAATACGACACCCAAAGCAAGGCTACCAGAACGAGGTGGGAGGGACTCGCTCTATAACAGGCTCTGTCCTAGTTACTTTCTAGTCCCCGTGCCAACTACCTGGCAAAGCGAGAGAGGGGAGAAAGGACTTACTTGGGCTCGCGGGTTGAGAGGACACAGTCCCTCGTGACCTTGTGACCGAATGGCATGGTGGCAAGCTGGCCCGCTGCAGCAGGAGACAGCCACTGGGACTCATTGCCTGCTCTTACCTCAGTGAAACAGGAAGCACAGAGAGGGTGGCCTGCTCCCCAACAACCAGCTGCCTCCCAAAGAACCTCCCACAACCTCTCAACACAGTGCCACTAGTTGCTAGTGGGGACCGAGCATGTAAACACATCAGCCTGGGGAGGAGCATCTCACATCTCAGCCACAGCAGGCTTTCTTATGTGCTTGTTGCAGACACTCCGTCCGGATCGCCAGGATATCCGGAACGCCAGGTAGTATATTCCATTTCAAAACGAAACGAAACAAAGCAGATCACAGTCACAGCCTATGAAGACATGCATATTCCCATAGATATTAAAAGCAGGTGCTCTAGCCAGGCAGTGGTGGCGCATGCCTTTAATCCCAGCACTCAGGAGGCAGAGGCAAGCAGATCTCTGTGAGTTCAAGGCCAGCCTGGTCTACAGAGTGAGTTCCAGGACAGCCAGAGTTACAGCAGAGAAACCCTGTCTCAAAAAAAACAAAAAACAAACAAAAAAAGTAAAACTAGGTGCTCTGAGAGAAAAGGAGTTGCTAAGACCACTTCTATAATACATTCTGAGCTGGTTAAGGCAGAAGAAAGATGGTGCCTCTGAACCCCCACCCCTACCCCAGCCTAGGAAGACCCAGAGTGTGTGAGAGGAAGTAAAGTCTAGGGGGTTGATGAGCCCCAGAGGCAGGCTGGGGTTGGATTGAGTTAGAATAAGACGCTCTGCTCTCTCTGTCTCCAAAATGGGGGGAGCTGGTGGAGACTACGTAAATCCAATTTAGGCAAAATAGAAGATGGACTGGACTCAGAAGCAGGAAGACGAGTTGGTCATTTCCAGGCCTAAGGGCCTTGATGTCATAAGGAATATGAAATGTGAATGGTGTCTTAATGAAAATGCTTTTAAAGGACTAATGGGAAGAGGGTGCTGTGTTTGTGCAGAACGGAACTGTGTGTCCCAGAAAACAAACAGGGAACATCCGGGCAGATCTCGCTGTGCGATCTCAGGTCAGGGCCAGGGCAGACCGTGACTGCATAGACACAGTCCATCAGCCCTGGGCAAACAAGTCTGGCTAGAACTGAATTTTAACTCAAAGGGAATTGATAGCAGACTTCTGCCCAGGCCAGGAAGCTCTCAAGTGCAGTAACAGCTGAGGACAGGTGTCTGGCCCTCGGCAGCAGGGCCAGCAGTCAGAGAGAGGCCGTGATGTCCTTCTGAGCAGGAGCCCTTAGCCAGAGGACCCACGAGAGATGGGGACATCCTGGGGCAACAGGGCTCAGACAAATGGAGCTCTCTACACAACTATGTCTACGCGCAGGACATTACCCAAGCACAAATGTGACCCGATACTCCTCTACGTGCCAGGACGTGCCTGATTTTATTCTCTTCTAAATAGGATTTGTCCAGATAATCCAATCAAACCTTTACTCCACTTCCTGACAGCATCCAGTTCAAAGTGAAGTTCCATTTTGGGTACCCCGAATCCTCTAAGAAGTCATATCTAGCCCTGGGCTAGATGCTGTGGGTTTTTTGTTTGTTTTCTTGTTTGTTTATTATTATTGTTATTATTATTATTATTATTATCATTATTATATTTTATCAGAAAATCTATTTGCTCCAGGTGGTCTTTGACTCTTCATTTTAGCATACTCTATTCAGCTTTCTTCTCTAGGATTCAGTGTCATCATGATTTCCAGATGGAATATATTCACCACTAGGAATGGTGGGCTAGCCCAAGCACAGGCCCAGAAACTAGCTGCTTCTATAAAGACTCCTGATATCCCTCCTAGGGCATGCTCCATCCCCTGGGACTCCACTACTGATCTCTGACAAATATCAGAATTTTGTAAATAATTCTCAAACATCCTTCCTTCACGGCTGGTGAATTCACTGAGGGTGAAGACTTGATCTTACTTGTCTTTCCCGCACCCTTTGTCTAGTGTAGTGCACAGAGAAAGCTCAGAAAATGAATAACTGACGGATGAAGTGTTATACTCACACAGTCATCTGAACTGTAGTCTCAAAGTCAAATGCCTACTGGGATTCTTCAGGTAACAGGGGGTGGGGGTGGACCAGTGATCACCTGACAGCACATACTCTGATGGTGCCAATGAGCTTCCATTGGGAAGGATGTGGGTTGACTGGAGGAATGTGAATGCCCAGATGCATATGTTTATACATATATATGTATATACATATACACATATACATACATATATACATATATATTCTGCATATTTAAGTATATCAAAATACTGTGTAAGCCTAATAAAATAAGTAGGTGGGCCAGATTTAGTTTCTGTTCTATCAAATTGTGGCTTCTGATAGTGGCACCCTGTAACTTTTTGCAAAGGACACTGTGGTCCTGAACGATTAGTTACATGCCTGGGGTTACACCAAGGCAAAATAGACTCCAACTCAGGCCTTAAGAATTACGTTCTAAATCGTGTTCTGGGGAAAGAGCTCCGGATCTGACAATGTTACTCAAGCCAAAGTGCAGAAGCTTGGCTGAGAGACACATGCGTGTCCAGATGACCTAGAGACGAGGTCCAGACTTAAGCCAGGTTATAGTTTCAAGTGAGTCTCATGTGTTTGCTTCCCAATGCTAATGCTGGGTCTCTGTCACCTTCTCATGAACAAATTTCATTTCTCATATTTTAATTAAAATTGCATTTCCATCTGTGTGATTCCTGCAATCATACAGAATATGAAATTGCAGTGTGAGACCACTAGAGGTGACCGGCAGTCTCCTGGGCCCAACCTCGCCACACCTCAGCCCGGCTCTCTGGCAGATCTTCTAGCCGTTGGCGTGCTTGTTGTCTTTGTAAGCTTTACTATTCCAGTTCCCATCTATAGCATGTGCCCTTCTGCTCTAGGACATTTCCCCATTTATTTATCTGATCCTTTTCTCCTCGTGGCCTCCGTTAGAATTCCTATCAGCGGTCCTTCTTCTGAAAAAACTGTTTCCTTCGAGACTTCCTGGGAATCGCTGGAGCTTTTCTGTTGACTTTGCTCCTGCTGCTTCACGTTCAGTCCCTAGTCGTTTTCTTGCTCTAAGGATGTGCTCTTTCATGACTTGCCATTTTGTGCCAAGGCTTCCACGTTGTTCCGAGTCTGCTAATCACAGTCGGTCTGTTTGAAGTTGCTTGTTCTCTGACCTTTGCTGAATACCTTTTTTTATTCCTTGCGATCTCTAATTTTCTACCAGAATTTAATTCAAATGCCTGGTAGACTTTGGTTAGCTAAACACATCTGGAAGCAAAGAAGTAGCCAGGCCTAGTGAAACTGGACTATAATCACAACTACTCTGGAGGCTGAGGCAGGAAGATCGTTAATTCTGGGGCTGTTTGTGCTACAGAGTGAATTCAAGGGCAGCCTCTGCAACTTAGTGAGACTCTGTATCAAAATCAAAAGTTTAAAAAAAAAAAAAATCCCAAAAATCAGCCTGGGGAAACAGCTTGGCTCTGCATAGCATGACGAATACCCTAGGTTCAATCCCCAGGCCCCAGCTCCCCCCACCCCACCCCCTAAGGTGAGGCAGTGATGGATAAACCAGCGAAGCACTCAATGATACTTCTGTGTGTATGGTGAAGCATTTTGACTATTGGGCTTCGCTGAAAAGAAGCCAGCTATTATTATTTGGGGAGCGCCAAGGTCGTTATCTCTGGCAGATTTTCCGAGTGAAGAATCCTCTGGTTGCAGAGGGCTGGGAAACCCATCATCTACTCTGTAGGTCTCGCTCTATTCCGCTCATTTTTACCTCTTTGTCTCATCCCTACTCCTTGTTCAACATCCTCCCAGGAAAATTCTTTCATGCGCATCTAGCAAGCCAGGGATGGGGGGATGGGACAGCACCTTGGAGAGGAGAGCCTTGGCGTCTGATCCAGATCGCAGGTCCATCGCTGAGGGAAGATAAGGCAGGGATTCAAATAGTACAGGAACCTAGAGGCAGGAACCGAAGCAGAAACACGGAAGAGTGCTGTTTACTGGTTCACTCCCAGGCTGCCTTTCTTAAATCCCATCGTGGGTCCCGCTCTCCCACATCAGCCGTTCGTCAAGAAAAACGCCCCCACAGACTTGCCTGCCGGCCAATCCGATGGAAGCATTTTCTTAATCAAGGTTTCCTCTTCACAGGTGACTTTTTTGCTTGCTTCGAGTTAACAAATCTAACCGTTGACAAGACTAACTTATTTCTAAAAGACCCTTACCTGGCTTAGCTTGCGTGATCTGCCTTCTTAAGGGGTGCCTCCAAACTGTAGCTCCCCAAGGTTCCCTGACTGATGAGTGCGTCCTTCCTTGCTCTCACAGACTGTGGGCTCAGCTCTCAGTTGGGGGTGGGGGGAAGGTGCTCTGCTAATTAGTTACTCCTTGGGCTTGTAAAACCTAGCTTCCAGATTCTGGCTGATTTCTCCTCTGCTGTTCCCTTCTTTGCCCACTGCCTGCTTTGTTTGGTGTTTTCTTCATTCCTTTAAAACAATTTTAGAAGAGCTTGAATGAAGAGCTGAGACAAATACGTGTGTTTATTCTACCATACGGAACTGGAAGTGCTATAGAAAATTTAGAATTTTTTTCCATGCCTGTCAGCCTAAGACTTCATCTTGCCTAGGCAAATCAGCCTGGCCCGTTCCAGACTCTTAGCATGCAGTCTGACTGCTGTGTCTACACATGTAAAGGTGTCCTTTGGGTGTCTTACTTAAAATATTATATGGAGAACTATATCATATATCTGTCACATGACTACTCCAGTCCTGAACAAGTCATATTCTAATACTTATTTTATTTCTTGATGTTTTAAAAAGGTTCCTATGTCAACAATTTTAACAGTTTAAGCCTAGTATGATATCTCTTTTTTATGCTGTGCCTATTCACATCTGAATTACAACTTACTAGTATGTGCAATTATATTTATATGATCATAATGCTAATTTGGGCTGAATCATAAGAGAGTCCTGTAATGTCCTTTATGAGGTCAGTGTCGATTACTGTCTCCCATCAAAGTACTAATCAGCCTTGACTCTGCTCAGCCTCTAAATCAGGCAGATTCAGGCTGCCACGCCATAGACTCAGGCAATGTTTGGTGGGTACTCATCACTAATGTTTGGTGGGTACTATCGCCAGACACGGCCTTGTGATTAAAGAGACAAAAGCAAAAACAAACTTTCATTTTTGACGATTGATTGATTGACAATGGGGATAGAAGCATTGTGTTGGAGACGGGGGCGTGGGGGGGGGCATGGCCAAGGTGACAGAAACAAAACAGCAGCGAGAAATATTAACGCAAGAAATATTAAAAATTATTTGTGCCAACCCAATGATGACAAAAATAAAAACAACTAAAAATCTAAAGTAAACATCAACTAGATTCCCTTTGCTATTTATTATTATTTAATAGTATTTATTCTTTATGCCTTTATTCTATAATCTGCAATATCAGGGGAAAGCCATCACGAATAATCTCATATCTACTGTTCTGGGTGCTCACCTGTGGTCCCATACATAGCTCTGGGACTTTTATACTATCACATGCCAGGAGAATTAGAAGGTCATCTGATGTACGCAAGGGTGTTCTGAAACATCTGGCTAGGAGGTGAGAATTCGTACATAGAAGCTAGAGCCAGATCGAAAGACTCGCAAACCATACCATGGAGTTTGAACTTTAACCTTTAGAAACGGTCTGTTGTTGGCATAGTGAGTGCCAGAAAGGGACTGGTGAGGAGAAGGTATTAGGGAGATTAACTTGTCTACCCCAAGCAGAATGAGGTAGTTGGGTAAAAACCAGAGCTGTAGACTAGGGTCAAGAGACTGCAGCAGGAACTCAGGTAAGGAGTGAGGATGTCCTGGAGGGAGCTGTCAGCAGTAGGAAAACAGGCAAAACAAACAAACAAACACAGTTGCAATCAAAGAAAATACATGGGAATAGAGAGATCTATTCAAATAAAACCGCTAAAAGGCATCCCATGGGTAAACCAAGTCAGGAGAGTCTGTTATCAATCCACTCTTGGTACAACATGTGCAAGCTCGTCTGGGAGCAAATCTGACTGAAAATTAGAAAATGACATAAAGGGCAACCGGTAAGTGAAATACAACAAGAACATTCAGTGGAAAGGACCAACGCAAAGATTTCTGAGGCAGCCTTGCTGCAGATTTGCTCTCTGTGGCCTCCTGAGAGCATACCCACACACTGCAGGGGGCTTGACCCTCTCCAGGGAAGTCAGGCTGTGCTCCACTATGGCCCACTGCTGGCCAGGGAAGGTAGCCATCTGCAACAGCCGGATGAGCCACTGACATCCTCTCTCATGCCTATGGGTGTAATCAATAATCATCATAATTCCAATATTTGGGAGATTATTGTATTTCCAGCCCTAAAAATTACCAATTGGTCCTGAACTGTGTAGGATGACAGCAACAACTCTTTTCTGGGGAAAGAGCAAACAACAAAAAGTTGGTTTTGGTTTGAAGGAATTTGAGTTTAAATGAGAGTTGTAGTCCTCTGCCCCAACATTGGTTTTCATAAAACATTTTTTGCTATGGGATATTCAGGTTAGGTATGCGTGGTGGCTTGAATAACAATGGACCCTCTAGCCTCATATATTTGAATGCTTAGTTGCTGTAGAACGTTGCTGCTGGGGCGGCTTACCATGGAAGACCTGGAGGCATTTTCATATGTGCAAACTCTGCCAGACCTCAGCAGAGGGAGCCACCATCTTGGCCAGAGAGAGACTGGACAGTGGAACCCCGGACGTCTGAGCTCAGGTGTTTTATTAATTCAGAACTCCTTAGGTGAAGATCATGCTTAATCAAACATCCCCCACAGAAATCGAACACCTGCAGACAATACAAAGGCCCTAGACAGCCCCTCACTCAACAGTGCATCAACACTTAGTCACTTGGGAGTAGCATTATTTGAGAAAGATTAGGAGGTGTGGCCTTGTTGGAGAAAGTGTGTCACTGGGGGTAGGATTTGAGATTTCAAAAGCCCATGCCAGTCTCTCTCTTGGGTTGCGGGTCAGGGTGTAACTCTTGGTCACTGTGTGCCACCATAATGATAATGCACTAAACCTCTGAAACTGTAAGCAAGCACACAATGAAATGCTTTGTTTTATAAGAGTTGCCTTGGTCAGGGTGCCTCTTCACAGCAGTAGAACAGTGACCAAGACACTTACCTATTGGTAACAAAAGGACTTAGCAGTTGAGAGCATAAGCATTCTATAAAAGCTTTTGGACTGGGGATTATTATGTTCATAATAGTCATGACCCCCAAATTAGAGGCTTATATATAAAGAGGGAATGGGTTTAGCGTAGTGAAGATCCTCTGGTGACATTTAAAAAACAAGCTCTCAAGGACAGGGATTTTTGTTCAGTGGCAGAGGACTTGGTTAGTATGGAAAGGCCTTGGGTTCAATCCCTAGTACAGAAGAAATAACACACACACACACACACACACACACACACACACACGGAGTGGAGGAACTATTTGTTGCTTCTAAACTTAAACCAGATCCTTCATCATTAATAGAATACCTCTTTGTGTTCCTCATTTACCCAAATGACTGGACGAGGCCTTAAATGTCAGCATGTCAGAGATACTTCCTGATTTCCTGAGCCTACATAAACAGTGTCTATATCCCCCAAGTTCAACACGATGTGTTGTTAAAATGAGGGAGATAATGAACTATTTGAAGATGGTTGGACTCGGGGTGATCACCGTTCAAGTGAACTAAGTTCAAAGACATGAGTGTCCTGTTCCGACTCGTGTTGTGTTTTTACATCTCCAATAGTGTGTCCGTAATGGGCCACTGCTGATGATACCCTTAGCCGGAATCCACAGTAGGACACTTAGGATACAAGTTTACTCTTGAACATTTTTGGCAAGACCCTGTGAAGGAGCAAGGATATTATTGCCCCTACTTAGTCAGCATGGAGCACCAAGACCATCTGTTCTGAATTCTTTTCAAGAATATTTCAATTAGATTTTAAAAGTACCTGTTTAATTCACCTCACGCAGTAGTAAAATAGTATCTCTGCGTGATTGTGATTCTGCCGGAAGTAGATGATTACGTGATATCTCTCCGTCCATGAAAATCCGATCCAAGGATACAGCTCCCATTTTCCTATCTGTTCTTTCGTAAGGATTTTTAATGGTGATTTTATTCCGAACCATGCACAAACAGAAATACTGCATTAAAGGAAGATGAATTTATTCTGACCTTTACTGAAAATGCCTGTGAAACAAAGCACTTATGCATCCACAGCCTGGTAGACGCTCCTATTACCCACTTAGGTACAGGTAGGAAAGTCCTTCTAGCAAAAGTGATGTTTGAAAGTACGGCAGTTAACTGCAAAGCCAGCTCCCACAATCGTCACTAAAAGTCTGTTTGGGTCCATCTTTATGCACTCAAAAGTCTATAGAAATTAAGGGAATATGTAAAACATCCCATTCAAGAAGCTAGGAACTGACATTCTCGACGGGTTTTAATGAAAACTCACAGTACTTGTAAGTAGCCCATGATTTATTAGAACCAAGATGGAGTATTTGTGGGATTTGCTTAGTCTCTCTTTTGACCCAGCTTCCCCCCAGGGAATCAGTGGCACTGTTTAGTCATTTCAGTTAAAAGTGGTTTTCAGTTCTATCTATAATTATTAACCCACACTGGCCCCTCAAAATAGACCACCCTCACTTTGCAAGCTCCTGGATGAGTATTCTCTGCATTTTAATTTTGCCATGTTCCATTCCCTCTAGCCATAAGCCTCTTGACTGCAGAGTTATTTCCTTGATCCAAGTTCTTGTGTCAGAGAGTTGAGATGTTAAACCACAGTAACCATGAAACTTTAAAACCCCTGATGCATGATGAATGGGTGCCAGGCAAAGCAGCTTTTGCTTCTCTTTAAACACTTGAAATTGACAGTGCCATAGATCAAACATTTTTACTGAGAGGAGAAGCTCTGGCAGTTTAACTTAAGTGCACAGCTACCATCATCTCAAGACCTCACCCTCCGCAATTACCCCTTCCACCTGGCGGGTGTGTGTGTGTGTGTGTGTGTGTGTGTGTGTGTGTGCACGCCCGTGCACCTGGGGCCTGTGCAGTTACTATACAAAGCAGCTGCTTTGTAACCTGGAGGGAGTGACACCCGCACAACTCCCTGACCCACCCACCCACCCCATCGACCCCCTTCACCCCACCCATCCTCACCCTAGGGATGACAGGATGGGGGGAGGGGGCTTCCACCCGCAAAAGGGGAGCATGCGCTATAGTTCCACCTCCTCCCACCATCGCCACCCATACTTCCTCTGGTCTCTCTCCCTCCTCCTCCTCTCCCCACCTCCCTGTCTTCTCTCTCCTTCCTCCTTCTCCTCCTCTTCCTCCTCTCTCCGCCCCAGCCTGGAGCTGTGAAGTTGGCGCGCTGCCCATTCAGGCATTCAGTCAGCTCCTCAGGGATCAGCAGGCAAAGTCACAGTCTGCACAAACAGAGCTTTCAAATTCATAAAATTCATAGGATTTTTCACAAATGAATGAACACAATTTTCTACCAATTTCCTCATTATGCAAATATGCAAAATATCAAATTTAGGCCAATTAGGGTCCTCCACAGTCCCAAATTCACCCGTTTAAGCCATAATTGCAGAAACTATCAAATAATTACGGTCGCTAATTGGAAATATTTGTGACAGATACAACAAATTCTTGCACAAATTACATTTCATTCGAGGAACCACTGCGCGCCACTGAAATTTTATCGAAGTCTAATTTAACTTACATAATGAGTTGAATTGAGTACTTGTTATCAAATTTGAGCAATTCATAGCCCCGTAATGTGGAATGATCAAATAAATTAAAAGAGAATTTATTCAATATTTTGTTGTGATCCTTTTCTCGGAACCATTGCTATTTTGTAGGGAATTTCCTCCTCCCGCGGCCCGGGCGGGTGCCCGGTGTCACGCAAGCCCAGGCGGCGGCCGCGGCGGCTGCGGAGGAGCCGGCGGGTGGCCCGGGGCCGCGAGCCGCCGCGGCGAGCCTGGGAGGGCGCCCAGTCACCGCCCGGCCGTCGGAGGCCCGATCGGCCCCTTTGCTTTGTTTCGGTTAATTGGGTGGCCCGGGCGGCGAATACTTCCGGGTGAAGCGAGGGAGAGTCCTAGCAACGCTCCGACTTCGGCGAGTGTTCAGCCACGAGCGCGCGCGCCCTTGCACTGCACACCCGCGCACGCCCGTGCACCTCGCCCACACTGGCACCCAGCTCACGCTCCTCCAAGCAGACACGCGCGTCGGCTGCACACCCACCGCGCACACACCGGGGCAGTCCCCCGACCCTGATAGGTGGAAAGGCCAGCTTGGCTGGGCGACGGCAGGACTGGCCTGGCAAGGGTTAACTGCTGGACGAGGGCCCCACGAGGGTCGCGCGCGAACTGTGTGTCCGGGACACGGACATGCGTTCAAGGTGGAGGAACGCGCGCCCTCGTTCCCTGCCCTTTGTGTACACCTGTTCTTGGGAGGGGTCCAACTCTGGGTAGCTTGAGGCTCCTCTAACCCGAGTCGGGCGTGGGGGATGGGGGGCTGCACCTCGTGAATCCAGGCGCCCGCTCCCTCCGAACCTGAGTCCGGTGCACCGGACAGACGGTCGCGCCTCCGGGATCGCCGTGTCCCCGAAGGTCAGCCTTGCAGACAGAGCATCCGTTTTCTCTTGCACAGTCACACACACACACACACACACACACACACACACACACACATTTTTTTCTTCCAACTGCCTTGTGGCCTCGTTGGCGGGTTATAAATGTCTCCTTCTCCCTGTGATTTGTTTAATCCGTGGAAATGGTGCTGGTCCTATGTAAACAAGCCAAGTGCGGAATGAAGGCAGCCACCCATGCGTGGCCAGGCTGCCTATTTGTCAGAAAACCTTCATAAATACTGAGCCGGGGCTGGGCAAGGATGTGATGTCTCCATTTTTGCCAGGAAAGGGCACGGGGAAGACAAAGCGAGACACGGCAGCGTGTAACCTTTAAGGGACAGATAGTCTGGGAGCTCAGGCGGCCCGGGAAGCTCCCTGGCTATTTCAGAGCCAGAGGATGATGAATGTGGGGAGCCAGGCTGGCTCTTGGAGCCTGCTGGGCGGGAGCGGACTTAACTCAGGCTGGTGTTGTGAAGCTAGGAGCCACATTGCCCTGGGCTGGGCCCTGGAGGCCCTCAGGGCTGATAGCAAGTTTCAGAGAAGGAAATCCCAGCTCCCCGCAACCCTCCAGGTACACCACCCTTTACACAAAACCCTTCCGAATATTTATTTCAACTTTACCTGGGTTTATTCAAAACAAATTTTCCGGACCCGAGCAGGTGGCCTCTCCTACAGTCTCGGTTCATCAAAGTGCATGTCCAGGCTTTATTTGCCTGACTTGGAAGCCTGTGACTCTGTTCCTAATCACCCCTACCTTTTTTTTTTTTATTGAAAAACAATGCATATGTGACTAATTACACATTCCTAACAAAAGCAGTAATTACCGCCTGTAATTATCATGGCCCTTATTTAGAAAAAAAAATGTGAGAAAATGTTGAGTATTAAAACATGAAAGCAGCTATTAATCAAACCTTTACACCTTCTTTAACTCTGGCGTAATGGTGGGTATTATCATAAATCTAGTCTGATAGTAACACAAGAATAATGAGTTCAGTAATGATAGCGATGATGATCATAATGATTTTAACCAACAAAGAATGGTGTAGATTTATTGCTAATAATGTGGTACAGGGCCCTCTTTCATTAAAATCACCTATATGTGTTCTTCTCACTGGAGTAACATGCTCATGTGAGTGTGTATGAATATGTGTGTGGAGGCGGGTGTTCGGGGGTGTGGGTGGGTGTTGCCACCTTCCCTTGTGGCTAAAGAGAAAAAGTGAAAGCTGCCACAGAGTCATCTCCACCAAAGTCCCCCTCCTGCCTCCTGCTCTTCAGTAGACTCTAGCCAATGAATAGACTTGGTGTTCGCTTGGAACAGAAATCTGGTAGGGTACACCTAGAAAGTGGAAGGCCCCAGGCCTACAAAGGAAACATTTTTCTAGGATGACAGGCCAGTTCTAACCCCACACAACCTTCAGAGAAGGAGGTTATTGCTACTGGGGGTTGGAAGATTGCATTAGGCAAGGGCAGAGACTCTACAGAGGGGCCTGGTCGGTTTAGAACTTTGATCCAGTAAAAAGGGGAGGCAGAGATGAGAGCTTTATCCCATGAGTCCGAAGCAGTTTTAACGTTTGTCTTCATTCTTAAAGGGAAACAAAGCCTTCCAGTGGTCCAGAGCCTGGGTTTAGGGTCCCTGGAACACTCAGAAGAGCGAATGCCTTGGGGACTACCTAGGTGGAAAATATAATAAATGGACTCTCATTTATCTGGGCTTTTATATTTGTTTTTTGCCTTTTAATGAAATTAACTTGGCATTTGCCTTTTGCAAATGTTCTAGAGATTCACAGTGGAAACCTGTGTTGTAATATAAACTATAGCATCAAATATGTGAGTTTTATAAAGTGAAGATGCTCTTTTCTGGACACATTGAGCTACTTCAGGGATGAGGAAACCTCTGGAGTTCCAGATCCTATTTTGCCCCTGCAGTGTCAGCCTTAAGCAAAATCTCCAGAGCAAACCACCCACTTTCAAAGGTTCTACAGGTTGATGGGGGAGGGCTCCCCAAAGGGCTTGAACTCCTAGAGACTGCACAAACTTAAACACCCTTTCTGGAGTTTCTGCCCAGGGGAGCACTGAGTGCCCCTAAACTCAAAAGCTATAGATGTTTTTAGTGGTTTTATAGATATACAGTCAGGTATAGTTTCCGAATGCCACCCTTCCCAATAGACTGTAATATTGTGTCAGTTATGGAATATGGAAGACAGTAGTGACATAATTAGAACTTATACATAATAAATAGTACATCTGTAGTATTTTAACCTCCACTACCAGTTATGAGATCAGTGTGTGGGCCAATTAACTACGGAGCTTTTTTTTTTTTTTTAAACGAAGGCTCTATAAACACACTGGTTTTAAATGTCCTAATTAGTAACTTGCTCATTAATTAACTTTCTGATTAATTGTGTAGCAATCTAATTTGTAGATGAGCCACTTAAAGAGTGATACCTTGTAATTCTTTCTTCTGTCTTTAGAATTCCCCCGTAAAATGTGATTTTGTATCCAGCTGGCTTCCTAGTTGTGGAAAGTCCGTGCTTAAAAGATGCAATGCAGTTGGCCCCAAACTAAATTTCCTTTAATCCTGCTCTGTGTATATAGGTCTGTTGGTTGAGGCTGAGGAAGGAGGGGAGGGGGATTGGGGAGAGGACAGAATTCAGAAAACAATGAAAGTGAATAAGGATCAAAATATCTTTATACCCTTAAATCTGAAAATATTTTCTCATAATTGAAACGAAGACATAATGGGTTTAGTCAGGACTTTTATCAGAACCAATTCTTGCTTCCAAAAATCATTTTAGGGAAAAAGAAAAAAAAATTAAAGAAAACTTATGGCTTCCACACCCCTATCATGGACTCTTCCAGACATAATTTAAAACAGTGGACAAAAGGGCCAAGGGCGGATTTCAATAGAAGCCCCCCATGCACTGGAACATCCGGGCTGTTTTATTAGCATCAGAAAGGGCGACCGGTCCGGCTTCCACCCGAGCTATTGTTGCCGGGGTGTGTCGCCAGTCCTGTCCCGCAGAAAGCCTTTAGCCCTGATGGCAGATGATTCTCTAAGTGAATAGAGATGAAGGCAGGGATATTAAGTGACTCTATAAAACATCCCGGACACAATTGTGTGATTGATGGAGGACAAAGTGGGAACAGCAGGACATAGGATCCTGGGAGAAGCAGCCTTGTCAATGCGAGAAACCCATCTCTGGAAACAGCTTCTCCGGGAGGAGTTTGCAGTCTATTTGTATGAGTAATCAGCTGGGCCCCCTCTCTGTCAGCCCTGTTTACTTACTGATTTTCTCAACAAGACAACCATTGACACTGGATGGATGGGGCTAATCTGGCGCAGAACTGGCGGCTTCGCAGAGGCTACAGGTCGAAAATAGAGCGCGGTGCCAACTTCACCTCGCCTAATCTAGCGGCTAATATTTATTAGAGCCAATTTATACCGCTGCTCTCTCAAAGAGCAAGGAAGGCCTGAGTGCAATTAATAACATGGGCGATAACCACAGACAAACAAATAAATAAGGGTTTCTGAACTGTTTGGCTGGTTTTAAAGATGGATGTGAGGGGAACAGGGTTGGGTTTGCCACCTGGAGAGGGAAAGAAGAGGAAATCAAGGTAGCCCTGAAGCCCCAGAAGAGGGGCCGGCTCCCTAGCCGGGCTCATCCAATCTCAGAGCAACAATCGACTGCAAAGTGGCTTTAGAGCCTACACGAATGTATGTAATTCCACAATGCAGCTAACAGAATCTCTTGTACACAGACACCTGCCCTCGCAGGGAGAGGTGCATGCGCACACTCCTGTTGTAAATATCCAGTTTATGCGCATCCCCACCCGCTGAGGGAGATCCAGATTGCAGGATTGTTCAGCACTCAGAAGCCAAGCCCGCAGCCACAGAGAAGAGTGACTATCTGGCGGCTAGGAACTGGGGGCGTGGGGGGGACATGAGACCGTGAGGCTAGGGCACTGAGCAGAGAGACCTAGAGGTTTCCATCTAAAACCCACGGTTGTCCCTGAGGCTTCTTGGTAGAGATGCTGTTGCCACAGGCCGAGTTCCCTGCGCTCGGATGCTTGGCATGATTTTGCAGGGCCAAGCTGGAGAGGAACAGATGAGTGTGTGTGCGCGCGCTGGGGGCGCTCGGTGGGCCCGGACCCGGGTGGGTACCTTAGCTGCCCGCAGGCTAGCTTTTGCAAAGGGCTGGTAGGAAGCGGCATTGTTCTAACTGGGCGCGGCTTCAGCGGGGACTGAGACGAGCGTGCTGACCTTACCGCCGGCCGGGCCTGCAGACAGCTGGCTGCGACGAAGGAAGCCCTTTGCCCCCGAGCCCAGGTTTCCCCACTCGCCCTCCCCGACCCCCTCTGGGCCTGCGGGCGCCCGCGCCTTACTAATTGCTCGGCTCCCTTCATGCACACATCTCCACTAATTTTACATTTCTCATTCTGCGGGTAGCTGGAAACGGCTCAGGGAATACGGTTCCTTCTCTTAGCTACCGCATGAATATAGTGAGGGGTGGCCATCCAAGCCTCCCTAGCTGGGGGCTTTGATAAATTAGCAGCTTGGCTGTATAATCAGGCTTTCGCCATTGAGGCCACAGTACTGTACCCGCTAACCAGGTGAGATTTCATCATTTAATGGGTTGGGAGGTGTGACCGAGCTGCTAAGTTAGCAATTAAACTTCACAAATATCATTCGATTGCTTTTTTTTTTTTTTTTTTTTTGGACAAGCCACACCAACGTCACCCCAGCTATTAAAGGTGTGTGGAGGGGATCCTTTCCAAAATGTATACACCAAAGAAATGCTTTTGTGAAGCCCATGAAATAACACATAGGGAGGGGTTTGGTATCTGAGCACAACGTTTGGATTCTGTTATCCTATAAAATACAGACCATGCAGTTACCGAGTTCTAGATCTGCAGGGGAGTGGGAGGGGGGATAGCCAGTTGCTGCAAAGGCAGGGAAGGACTGTGTGTAAAATAGGTCGTATTAGATAACGTCTAATCCAGGATAGAAAAAAAAAATCTAGGAAATCAGAGATTTGTCCCTTTGGGCCCATTGTTTAGATTTATTATTGTACCAAGCACTGGTATCAAAGCGAAAAGGGTAAACACTGGTAAAGCAAACACTGGTAAAAGGTTATTTTGAGCTTGCAGTAGCTGCTTCTCTGGTGCCTGCAGCCTAGAGCCCTGCATCTCCACCTGCAGCTGTAAGGTGTAGCCTTGCAACCCTTGCAAGATGGAGCTGGCCATGAAACTGGTTGCTGTAGATTAGGAGGCCCTGGTCCGGGAAATAGTAAGCTCTCCTTGCTAGTGACAACACCCTGGGTCTGTAGGTATGTGGGATGTCTGTAAGAGAGAGAACAGCACAAGGCCTACTTCTTCCTGAGTGTTAAGGACCTGAATGGAAACATAACAGCAAATATTATTAGCTTCATCTGCTGACACCAGGGACTCAGGTTAAAGTATTTTTCATTTAATTTGATAGTGAATAAAGCACTTACAGCTCTTGATGATCTATTGATCAAATAGAAATCAGGAGGCGGCAGCACCTCCTTCTTTAATCTCCATTCCCACGATTAAAAAGTCAAGTGAACTTGGAAGAAGAAGAAGAAGAAAGAAAAAAAAAAAAAACAATTTGCTCAGTGTGTTGTGTTATATAAAGAATAGAAAAAGAACCGTTCTTCCAACCTATAAATCTCTCCTCTGGCTAATATGAATGACTACCGGGCACGTGAACCTCCACTGAACTGTAAACAGTGTTTTAATGGACAGTAATGGCCCTATGATTTTTAGCTATTGTTCCAAAATGACTACCATGTTTATTGCCATCATTAAAAATGAATTAAAGAGTTATGAAACTCCTCAATAATGAGAACTCCGGCAGTTTATAAGCGCTGCTTCTGTTCTTCCCAGCTCACTTGAAGGGTTGCATCTGCCCAGGAAGGCGCAGGCTGGGCGACACCCATCAGGGACCATAGTTTAGGGAACAAGAGAGTGCAGAACCTTTGTCTTGCATGATGAGGACCCAGAGAACTAAGGGGGGAGGGGAAGAAGGAAAGAGGCGGTGGTGGGGTAAGGGAGGGAAGAACCCAGAAAGCCCTGCCCTCTCCGGTTCTCCATGTCAGGAGGGGTGCTGACGGATGACCGCGGACTGGGAGGGGACAAGATGCGCCTCCCCGCCGCAACGTGGCCGCGGCCAGGGTAGCGGTAGGGGTGGAAAAGTCACCCCGGGGATGGGGTGGGGGCGACCAGAGGCGTGTATCTGGCCGTAACCCGGCCGAGGAAGGTGCAGTGGGACCCGCCAAGGGCAAGCTGCGGACCCAGAAGGGGTGGCCAGGCCACCGCCCTGTGTTTCCACGCCGTGGGGGCCACCGCACCTCCCCGAAGCCCGGGGAGCCGCGGGGGGCCTCGCTGAGAAAAGGCTCAGCAAAGTTGCGCGCAGCCGGGGCACTGTTCTCCGAGGGGTCTCTGGCTGGAGCCTGCACGTTTCTCTTTGCATTAGCAAAGCCCAAAGTCATCCAGTTTGCGCTAATCACCACAATTAGTCCTGAATTATCACCGGACTCTGACAGACGTTCCTTGTAACTCTCTTTTATTTCCAACAGCCCTAATCAGCCGCTCTCATTACAAACGCTGATTAAACTGCAAATTATCCAGCAGCGGCCCTGTTCCCGTCTACCAGCAGCTCGTTCAATATCAATTAGGGCCGAACGGCAAAGCCTGCAGCCTCCGAGAGCTTCCAACTGCCTGATAGTGGCACTTATTAGTTTGGAAAACTAGGAAAATACTAATAATCAACAACCGAGGGGAAAGAGGAGGCGACAGAACAAAAGGACCGCGGGATCGCAGCCGCAGGAGAGAGCGTGGGCCTGCCTGCTGCGGACCCAGGTGCGCGCTCAGCCGCGCGCGGTGCGGGAAGGGACCGCTTCGCTGGGAGCGCCGGGTCCCCAGAGCAGCCAGCCGGGTGTGCGGACCGCCAGGGTTATTCACTGAGGCCTTGGCTTTCGGCTCGCAGAGGACGCTTTTGCAAATAATAATCGGATCTGGCTATTTAAAAATCAAACCAACTCCTAGAAACCGCCTTCATCGAGTGCTCCTGCAATCCGTTTCCAATAAGCTGTTTAGGTTGGTGCTTAAAAAACATTGACCTTGTCCCGTAAATAAAGTGAGAGCTGATGACAGTTGATTTTATTTACCTATTCTGTCAAATTAGATTTCCAGGGCAAAACGCTGCTCGCACAGGCTGCAGAAAGTGCAGTCCCATGGCCCCTCCTCGCCACTGGGGCTGAGGTGTGCAGGGGAAGCTGCCTGGTGTCTGCCTCTGTCTTCTCTGCCAGCCTCTGCTCTCTGCATACACGCCCCCCCCCAACCCCCAATCTTACTCCCTGGGGCACCCATTCTGACAGGGCTGCCTTTTAGGCAGGAGAAACTCTTCCCACCTCTCAAAGTCAACCAGGATCTGTTAAGAGACAGCAATTGTCCATAGGCCCTGGTGGGTTTGTAGGTGACCCAGCACCTCTGCAGACTGGGCCACAACTGCCATCTCCCAGTCAGGGACAGTCTCCATGGAGGGTCTTCCCTACTAGATGCTATAGCCCCACAGGCTCTCCAAAGGAGAGGCGAGAAATGAATAGCCTGCATATTTCTCTCTAGACTGGGCAGGGAGTGTATTTGAGGACTTATAGTTCATATTGTGGATGCCTTTGTTTATACCAAAAGCTACCTATCCACTGCCAGGACTGACCCTGAACCCACTATCAGAGACTGCTTACAATGGCCAAGGCCACCGAGTTAGTCTGTTCAACAAAATGCCCTTGTTTCATTTTTTTGGCTCTTTCCTATACTTGGAGCAAGCTATTATAATTACACTTTAGAGTTAAAAGACAGGTAAGGAGAAAGTTTGCTTTCTTCTCTGAACCTGGCTGACATGTTTTCCTTTTTTTGCTTTGACAGCCAGGAAGCTCAAAGTTCCATCCCACGTGAGGAAAAGAAACCTTCCTCATCCCCTACACCTCCAGGTCTGCTTTTTGATGAAATAGCAAATATCATTTGGGCATTAATTATCCTACCTTTAAATCATGAGCTATGCATTTAGAAATATAGCATTTTTGCAAATGAAAATACTTGGCTTTTACAGAAGAGAGCCTTTACAGACTTACCACATATGTTTGTTTCCAGCAGTTTGTCATCCAAATTACAGGGGAAATGCCTTTGGTTTTAAGAACATCTCTGCTCTCTTTCATTATTGGTGATGGCACCTGGATCCGCTACAAATTCACAAGCATTCCCGTAGGCCAGGACTTTTCTTTCCACTTTCTAAAGTAGGATCTCAAGCAAGGGCTCCCAACAATGAGCTATTAGTTTATCCCAAACCACACCTTCTGGATCCACTCCATCTCCCTGTGTGACTCAAATACCATTTTCTTCTCCTGTGTGTTGTGTTCAAATCTCTTGAAGCCTTAGAATGTCTCTTTCAGAAGCTAATTTTTAACTTGCTATTTCATGCTTGCATATATTCTCAAACTTATCCTATTTAAAAACATCCTATCTCCCGAGAGGACTGAGAATGTAGCTCAGTTGGTACATACATAGGTAGTGAGTACTTACCATGCATGAAGCCCTGGGTTTGGTCCCCAGCAGTGTGTGAACTGGCCATGGTGGCACACACTGAAGTTTCAGGTCATCGTCTTTAGCTAAAGTGAATTTGAGGCCAGGCTATATAGTACATGAGATCTCGTCTCAAAACATCAAATAAAAACATACTATGTGCCAATGCTACAATGTTGTCATTACCTTGTCACTCCCACAACAGCTGTATGGCGTAGGCACTGTTGCTGCTGTAAAGCTTAGAAAGCAAGAGGTAGTTTAACAGTCCATGGCTAGTAGCTTAGAGAACTAGCTTGCATTCTGCCTTTGAGTATTTGACGTCTCCAGTTTCCAAGAAGGGGCTGTCCTTTCTGTTTTGCCTTCTCTTCTATCTCATATAGTAGGAAATCAGCATAAACATTTGGAGTACCTGGTTTTCAAAATCTATAACCCCACCCCAACATACATGTGATCCTAAATAACATGATTTTGCTAATGAGACATTATACTCTAAAGCCCCAGTGAAAGTAAACTCTGGATTCTCCATTTTCTCCTGGAAAGGAGAAGTATCCTCCCTCCTGTCCTTCTACCTGTAGTTGGCCACTAGTAGCTGTCACATTGTGCCTAAGGAAGAAAAGAACACAGTTCTTTGGCATTCCTTTCTGTGGGACAACAGCCCAGGAGCTTCAGGACAAAAGACCTTCAGCTGGCATGGGTAAAACCATTTGTACACCATGCCCATATTCTGGAAGTCAGCCCTCTTAACCAAACAACTTCTCCAGTGAGCTTTGCTCAAAAGATGGGATAGAGAGTCTTGCTGGTGACAGCTGGGGAATAAAGGCAGAGGTGCAGAAGGGTGTCACATCGTCTGTAAAAGCTGAAAACATTCCCTCCGTCCACTTAACCTTATTGGTGGGCAAAGAGCTTTGCCCAAATGTCTGGGAGCACAGATTAAAGCCCTAATCTCGATGAGTAAGGCCTTATTTTGGATATTTTAAAATCTGATTTTATGTCCCATCATGAATACCTTGAAAAATTACTTTCCATCATGACATTTTTAAAATTGCCTTTTATCTATGAAACTGGAGAATAAAGATGCTTTTAGCAGTAAAATATAGTGCAGGCTAGGGCCTGTGTTTGAAAATACTGCTGACAAAGAAACATTTTAAAAAGAAGAGAAGAAGAAGAAGAAGAAGAAGAAGAAGAAGAAGAAGAAGAAGAAGAAGAAGAAGGAGAAGAAAGGAGGAGGAGGAGGAGGAGGAATGCTATTGCCAGTGGCACAGTTGATCCTCCTTGTCTGAACCTTTGGTGTACTGACGCCTAAGAGGCCATTTCTACTTACATGGTACAGTTAGAGGTTATTGTAACCATCTCGGCAATAGACAGGAACTCAGCTGGAACTGATATGTGTGATCACTGATTGATTACCTGCCTGCCTGATAGTGTGTAGTTGAGTGAACTCGTTTCCTTTACAGGACAGAAAGATTCACAAAGTAGAAAGTGCAGGTCCTTACATTACATGAAAATTAATGCTAAGGATACAGTGATGAATCTCTGTGCATATATATGCACCTATTACGGGAATGGGTATATCCGCATTTAAGATTAAAAACTCACAGCTACCGCAGTCCATATTTACAACGTAGATAAAAAGATGTCATTTTTAGCATTGCAAAAAGAGAGAGAGAGAAAGTAATTTCTTCCCTCCAAGAGAATGAGCTTCGGGCTCCCTTGGATTCCTCTGCACTCCTATTGCTTTTGACTTTGATCTATAACCATTCTCTCAAAACACGACTTTCCAGGTGGGGACGTGTCCTATGTCCCTTGGCTGTGTGGTCTGTTTTCCTGGAAGTCGACCCCCTGAATGCTTCAGGGTTAACAATGACTCATTCTGGGAAGAATGACAATGACCATTCTATGAAGTCTGCTGAAATGAAAAATAAAACTACATACAGTAGCCTTGTAGTGAGAAGCTTGTCATTGTGAGGTAGTCCTGGGTACCCCGGTTCAGATTTATGGGGTGCACACAGGAAGGGCTAGCCTGGTGTCAGAAGGCAGTTGTGTGTGACAGGGCTAGGTTCTGTTTGCTGTTTCCCCTCTTGAGAGCAAGATAAGGTGGGGCTTGAGATACCGTTCTCCTTGTTGTCTGGCTGGAGTCTCTGCTTCAGTTGGTCCTTCTAGTGTTTGTCTGATCACAGTGTTGGTTGCCCATTATGCAATCATGCTGGTCGCTTGTTAGTCACCCCATCTCGGGCCAGGTTCCACAGCTCCCTAGCCCAGTGTTCTGCACCTTCGCTTATGCCTAACCAGGCTGTCTGTCAATAACTGAAGATGACCCCGCCCTAATGCTTACGTCTCCAACACCCAGTTTCTACAACAAGCTAGTGCACCTGGGAGCAGCAGGTGGGACTTGGTCTGCAGGGTTCTGGATTCCCCTGAGATAGGTGGAAAGTCATAGGCCTGCTGCTCGGAAAAACACACATACGCACATTCATGAGAAATTATACCTTCCGTTTTGTAGATACACACACAGGTTTATAGGTCTATCAAAAGACCCGGGAAGCCCAAGTTAAAAATCCCTTCCCCAGAGACAGGCCCTTAGTCTTCCTTTACTCTGGGACATTCTGACAGAGCTAATGTTCCCCTGCACTACTCAACAAAAGCAGTGGCTGAGTTAGAAACTTGTCACATTTTCTCAAATTCCTGCAAAAGCCAGGCGGAGCCACTGTGTGCCCCGGGGGGACGCGGTGCCCATCCTTTGTCCTGAGGTCGGGCGTGTGCATCTGCACCAGGTCTTTCCTTCAGGTCACGTCGCTCTGCCCATCTTACACAAGGTAAGCACATGCCTGAAAAGTGCGTGTTTACCGATACTTTAAATGCTTGACTAAAAGGAAATTAGATCTCACGGTCTTTTTCCTTTTTATCTCTGCCAAATTGATCGCAAGTACTGAAATGCCTGCAAAGGGGGATGCAACACCCCATAACGCCCAAACTAACCGGATCCATCAGGTCACCGTGGACTTCCGGTGGCGAGTCCATGCTTCAAGCTGCAGTAGAGGGATCAAAAAACATTTGAGTTTTTTTTTTAGGGTGAGTATATCGTGCAAGAATTGAAACCACGGTCCATATGCGTAGGTAGACAAGAGCTCTGTCACTGAGGTACATCCCAAACCCACATTCGAGATTGCTACCAAAAAAAAAAAAAAATCATGTCTCAGAACTAAACGGAAGCATAAACAGTCCTTCCTTAAAATGCCCATGTGTTCAGACAATAACCACATGGACTTTTAAATGTTATTTATTTATTTTTTTTTATGCACACAGGTGTATGTGTGTGTGTGTGTGTGTGTGTGTTGACATTGGCTTGTCTTCTCTAATTGCTTCTCCAGTTAATTTTCTGAGACAGGCTCTCTCACTGAACCTAGAACTCCGTTTTGGCTTAGGCTGGCTGGTTAACAAGTCCCAGGATCCCCTGTCCTCACCCCGCAGCCCTGGGGGTATAGTGCCTGGGTTTTATGTGTGCAAAATCCTAACTCAGAGCCTCCTGTTAGCTCAGCAAGTACTATAGCCCAGGAAGACAGTTCCTCAGTTCTAGAGTGGACTTTCAATTATAAGACATTAACTACGAATTAATACCTCATAACAACTACTAAGAAGAGAACATATGGAACTTATATGTCCTTTGTTTGTTTGTTTGGTTGGTTGGTTTTATTTTTGTTGTTGCTGCCTGCTCAAGACAGGGTTTCTCTATGCAACACCTCTGGCTGTCCTGGAACCAGGCTGGCCTCACACTCACAGAGACCCACCTGCCTCTGCCTCCTGAGTGCTGGGATTAAAGGCGTGCACCACCACCGCCCGGTTTTTATATGCTCTTTTTAAAATATTTAGTTCTGAGTTTGAACACATCTACATATTTTAACAATAAACAGCAAATAGCATACTCATAAGGATACTTCATGTTTACTGTGTTTAGAAATTCTCACCCAGCAGACTCTGCGGTTGCCATCCTTAGCAGCAGGGAGAAGACAGTCAAGTGCCTCAGATGTCTCAGAGAAACAAGTGTCTGGGATTATGGGTGTCTGCCCCCTTGCCCACGTGTTCGGGTAACCTGTATTGAGCACATGCTCTGTGCCAGGCACCGTTAGCGCCTAGACTCTGGTGATGAGCCAGACAGCAAACACGCAAGCCAGAGAGTGAGGAGAGTTTAAGCGGGCTGGCGTGATAGAGAGTGATTGCGGTTGCTCTCGGGTCAGCTGGTGAAGATCCAGGAAGGAAGAAGAGTCTACGAAGTGGGATGTTCTTGGCATATCCTCAGAACAGAAGGAAAACTGTGGCTGAATTTCATGAGCGAAACAGGGAGCAGAGAGTGTGAGGCCAGACAGGAAAGGCCAGGGCCCGAACCTGGGGCCTGTGGGCCGAGGTGAGGGATTAAAAAAGCAACAGGAAGTCAGTGGTGGAGTGTAACACAATGGAATTTCTCCTGAAAGAGTCTGTTGTGTGAGGAGTATGAACAACAGAGGACCAAGGCGAAAAGCAGAAGACGGATCAGGAAGTACTCCCGGGTGGTAGATATAATGGCAGTGGTGGCTGGATGGGTAGATTTTACCGAAGACAGGGAAGGCGGTGGATTTAGGGTACATTTTGGAGGGAATTCTTAGATGTAGGAAGTGAGGAAGAAGAAGAAACAAGATGTCTTCCAGGTCTTGACTCTGACCTCCTAGAGTCTTTCTCTGAAATGGGAAGGGAAGGCTTGTTGGGGAGGAAGTATTGTATCTGAGACACCCATGAATACCCGAGCCGCTTTCTCCTCCTCCTCCTCCTCTTTCTTCTCCTCTTCCTCCTCCTCCTCTACCTCCATCTCCTCTTCCTCCTTCTCCTCCTCTTCCTTCTCTCTTTCTGAGACAAGAGTCTCACTATCAGGCCCTAGCTGTCCTGGAACTCACTCTGTAGACCAGGCTGGACTCAAGCTCACAGAGATCTTCCTGCCTCTGCCTCCCAATGCTTGGAATAAAGGCGTGCCCCATGCCCAGCTCCAAACCCAATGGTTGCACCCACTTCTCTGTACCCTCAGACCGTGTCCAGCCAAGCTCCTAGGTCCTGTGTTGTCCCCTTTGTGTCTGAACGCCCTCCCTCACAGTGAACAGTACACCTATGGCTCATCTTACTGTGATGGCTTACTGTGGCTCAGTAAGGAAGACACGGAGGCATCTTTCATAGGTGCAAACCCTATGACCTCAGCAGAGGGAACTACTATCATGGCGAGTGCCATCCTGGTCAGTGGAACCCTGAGCATCTCATCTCAGGGGTTTTTATTGACACCTAAGCTCCTCAGGTGTTCTATTGGTAGCACATGTAGATCACGAGCAATCAAACATCTTTACATAAAACCAATACCTGAGGAACATACAAAATGCCAAGGACTAGGCAGCCCTTCCCCCAACAGTGCATAAAACGACCATTTTAAACATAATTAAAAATAAACTTCTGCAACACACACGGCTTTGGGCATGTTTTTTTCCCACACCCCAACCATGCACACGTGGTTAGCATGCTTTCTCTACACAAGTCCAATTTCAGCAGAGGCGAGGGACAGGTTCCAGGAGCCTTGTTTTCCGTTTATCCCCACAACAAATTGGGCCGCTTCTCTGGGCTCAGGCTTTATTGTTTATAGCATGAGTTAGGTCAGTAGTTCTCAAAGCGGGGCCCCTGGACAGTAGCGCCACCGTTACTTGGGAGTTGGTGAGACAAGCAGATCCCGGGTCTCCCACCTGTGTTCACTGAATCAGAACCCAGAGATCTGTCTGAACAAACCCTGTGGATCAGTCTCAAAATTCAGACCAAGTTTTGAGAACCACTGAAACATTCGCTAAGGTCCCTTTCTAGTGCCAGCATCCTGGGAATCCATTATCCCTAAATCTGACTGTATGCTTTTAAGTGACTCAAATAAAAATTTTTAATCAGGTGTTAAGATCATGGACAGTTCAGGAGAATGACAGAGCCAATTCCGAAACAACGCATTTCTTATGTAACTGTGTAGTTTCTTCAAACTCTTTAAATTTCATCCTTCTCCAGCCATAATACTTCTAAAGAAACTTTAATTGAAAAAAAAAAAAAATCCCTCTGAGATTTATCACAGTGGAGTTGTACATCAATTTAGTGAGTGGTTGAAAACTGCTGAACAGGTGTAATAATGCCTTCGGGATTAAACAATTATAACAGAATTACATCTTCATCACGGCCGCCAAGGAGGGGTGCAGCTCTCGCCGCCGTCACACTAGATGTTAGGGGGACGGCGTGCGAGTCACAGCGTCGGGGCTGTTGCTTGCTGTCTGCTGTTTGAAATGCCGTGTTCACAGATTGTCCACGATCGTAATTATGAAGCGCTGCTCGAGCGGGTACTTCTAAGAGACACTTTTAGATTAGGGCAATTGTGTGTTTGTGTACACGTGCGCGTGTGTGGGAATGGTAGGGAATGCCCATGAGTGCGTGGGTGGGGGTCAAAGGTCAACCTTGGGGTCTTCTTCTGTCACTCTCACCTTGTTTCTGAGACAATGTCTCTTGCTGAATATGGAGCTTTGGAATTTGGCTAGCTTGCTGGCCAGCAAGCTGCAGTCTCTGCCTGTCCCTCCCCAGTGGGTGCTGGGATCTGAACTCAGACCCTCACGTTTGCACAATAAGCACTTCATGGATCCATCGCTCCCGTCCTGGAGTGACGTGTTACAACACGATTTGCTCAATTTGGTATCTGTACGGTACTGGAAAGCACTGAGCTAAGTTAACCAATTTCCATTAACTCAGTTAAAGCAAAACCAAGCATCACTCAACACATATACGCCATTTCCTTACCGTCAACAAGACAAACCTAAAACTCTTAACTGGGTGCCACTCATTTCTATTAGTTGTAGGGCAGACTGAGATTCATAAAAATAATCTAGAAAGGCCCTTCAGATTTGCAAGACCCAGGAAGTAAAACAATACAACTTACAGCGCATGAGTTCTCAGATCGTATGTAAGAGAATCTGAATTTGGTCTTGCTATTTTGAACAGCTGGGCCTGCCAGCTATACCTGTTATCCCAACACTGAGGCCTGTGAAGCTGAGCTAAGAGGGTGAGACCAGCCTGGCTACACAGAAACACCCAGCGTGTGAGGACTGATTTCAATTAATTCAATCAATCTGATTGGATTGATGAGCTCCTGGGGCATTCATGAGGCATACCTTTTAGTGTGTCTGTGCGGGGTTTTCCAGAGGTTAACTGAGCGGGAAAAGACTTGCCTGCCTGACTATTAGTGACGCTGTCCATGGGCTAGGGTCCTGGACTGAATAAAAATGTACAAAGGAGAAAGCCAGCTTGAGTACCAGCATCCCCCCACCCCTCTGTCTTGGTCCATTAAGATGTGAACAGACAGCATCATACTCCTGCTGCCACATCCACAAGCCATTCCTGCCACCCTGCCTTCTCATCACAGTGACTGTGTCCTGAAGCCACGGGACAAAATACATCCTTCCTCCTCTAAGTTGTAGTTGGTCACACCAACAAGAACAATATCTGAAACACTTGTTGAAAACCTACCCCAACACCAGGACCTATGAAGACGGTTGTAAACGTCTTACAGATTACCTTAGAAAAAGTTCATGCTGGGTCTGTACTTGCTTCATGGGGTAAGGATGAAAAATAAAAAAGATTCTGGGCCTCTGTGTTCTTGAGTTTTATATACATACACACACACACACACACACACACACACACACTCACACATATACATATATATGTGTATATATGTATATATATTTTTATATGTTTGTGTGTATGTATGTGTATGTATACACACACACACACACACACACACACACACATTTTGTTTTCTAACCATGAATTCGACACCGAAGAAGACCACAAAAGGGCTCGTAGGTGTCTCTGGTAATGCCTTTAGTAGAGGCAACTCTGTTGTTTAATTACATCAGTTTCGGAAAGAAATATAACATGATTTTAAGTGCGTGTCTGGTTGGTGCTGAAGCCGGAGGAGATGAAACACTCAGAAATGCTCTGTCACAGGAGCCAAAGGGTTGCCACAGTTAATTGAAACATTTGAGGAAAATGAAGATTACCTGTGTTTTATGTTAGCTGTTGATGAGAAAACGAGAGATTGCTGTGATGTACTCATTGGCTTGTGAATCTAAAGGTGTACAGAGAGTGTCACAAATCACGCTGATGTCCCTGAGAAGGAGATTTTTACCTCTGAAGCTCCTATTAATAGAGAAAGATGCTTAGCTTGATAGCTCCTGGTTGTCTGTGAGCCTGTGTGTTCTGACACACGGCAGCCCCTTCATTTCAAAGCCAGAATAACTTACACTCATGAAATCAGCTCAGGACTCATTGTCTTTAGATTAATATATGTAAAACATCTCAGTCGGAGGCAGCAAAGAGTCAAAACAAATCACACCACACCTGGCTCGAAGATCTGTTCTCATTTGCAAAGGTTATAGGAATCTGATATAAGAATACATGACCGTTTTTTCTCTGAGCACAAAATTTGTTTATGGCCTATTCAGAAAAGAGGCGGCAAAGACAGAGCCAGAAGCAATTTTCTCCTGCTGTGTGTGAGTCTGAGGTCAGCCTGGTTCCTGCCGATTCTGGGGCTTTTTCTCTTTACCTGAAAGTGGGTGTTAGAAGGAGGTTGTCAGGGTGATGGGCTGTAGGAATAGGAAGCTTTGAGTTAAAAGCCCCACCGAGTCCGTCATATTCATTTCCAGTAACAGTCATAGCTAAAGAGCAGACTAGTAAGAGTTAGTCTTAATAACAAATAGATCACATCTCAAAGCCTCCACCTCTCATCAAACGCAATATTCTGCATTGGCTTTAGTAAAGGAAACAGAAGGAGAGCTCAAGATCGAAACATGAACTATATATACCCATAACCATAGACTAGACCCTGCCCAAGGCCCAGGGTCCAGGATGAGTTTTGACTTGTTCAAAACAGAAATGTTGGTTGAGACTAGAGTCCGTCTCCCAGACTGGTCATGACAAAGATAGAAGTCACAAACACACCATCTCAGCCCTTCTCACCCCTTCTCCCCAAAAGTGTTTCTTAGAAAACATAGACCCGTAGGCAACTAACAGAATCCAGGCAGCACAAAAGCAGGTGCTTCGGTGAAATCTGGTCAAGAGGCAGATGGTTGAACTCATCCTATCATTCACCAAACAGATATCTGGGAAAACAGTGTTCCCTGGGGTCTTACTTGGACTTGTTGATGGTGAATTGCCAATGTGGGATGCCATTGTCCCCGGACGTGCTCAATGATGTTATTCTAAAAGAGGGGGGTTTCCTCGGGATTTAGTGATTTTCAGGTGCTATAGTTTGGATCCTAAGTGTCCCTCAAAGGCCCATATGCTAAGTGCTTGGTTCTGAGAGAGACGCTACACGGAGATGATGAAAACCTCCTGAGTTGGGTCCTATTGGGAAAGTCGTTGGTCAAAGGGGATTATGGAAATCTAGCCCCATCCTTTTCCTTGTTCTCTCTCTCTCTGTGTCTCTCTGTGTCTGTCTGTCTGTCTGTCTGTCTGTCACACACACACACACACACACACACACACACACACACACACACCAATTATTCTTGACATAGAGGAGACAGTATGAAGTATGTTAGCTGTGTCTGGAACTGTGAATGGAGTGTTTTCTCCAACCGACCCCTCTGAGCCCCCTTTGGGAGCTAGTAATACAAAATAAAAAGAAGCAAAAAAAAAAAACCCTAAGTAGCAAAACCCCAATATTTCAAAACTAATAGATAGGAAGAAGGAGTCAAGAGCTCATTTTGGTGAAAGGAATGAATTTTAAAATCCTTCAAAGGGCTGCAGACTTTACTTGAAAGTACAGTACTACAGTACACTTTACAAAACTATAAATGGGCACCTGATAGGTTAAAGGAGGTAAGTTAATGAAAGAATCAAGATTCACAAGAAGTCTACATTCTATAATTATGCATCTACAATTATATATAATTATGCATAATTATGTATTTTATGATTATGTGTGTGAAAAGCTTTTCACATGTTACAGTTGACTGGGTGATCCAGGAATTGAAGACATTTTGAAGTTTTAGTTCAAAAGAGCAACTAATTTCAGTTAAAAGCTTTGTGCATAGTAGGTGTTCAACAAATGCGTGATTAAGGAGAGTGGACGGGTAAGTTGAGTTCACCCTTGCTGTAGGTTGGTATCACACCCAATTCCCACGGAGTCCTTGGTGACCGTGCCCTCTAAGGATATGTAGTAATGGGAGCCAAAAGTGGGAAGATGGATTCCTTCACTTCTTTAAACAAATCTGTAAAAACGTCTGTAGGATAACTGCCAGCAGCAATCAGTGACTTGCTAAGTTATGTCATTGAGAAGAGGTAACTTAAGAAAATGTCTTCAGAAAATTCCAGATGACACATGCACAGGGAACTGGGAGGGACAGATGGGGAAAAATAAAGCAACAATCAGAGCGATAGGTGATTTCTCAGATCTTAAGTAGGAGAAGGAGCCATGGGAAATGAGGGCAGACGTGTTACACAGACCAAAATTTAGAAGCTGGGTCAAAGGAAGACACTTTCTGTTGGATTTTCCTGGAATGTGCTCTAACAGCCTGCTCTGGATTAGATGCCCAGCACTGAGCAGGAAGCCAGAAACCTGGGTAAGGACATTGTCATTCTTGGCGATGATATTAATTGGAAACTATCCAAAACATTACCTCCAGGAAGACCTGCCTCCTCAGGTTTCTTCATTCAGCAGGGACTCAGGTGACTTTCTAAACCCGTAACATATCTTAGGATCAAGATCAATACTGAATTAGCAGACATGTCTAAGGATAACTGGGGGAAAATAATTAACACAATTAAGGAGGATTTGCACCGCCGGGAGCCATAAAAGTTATTTTATGGGTCCATGTAAATGTAATAAAATCTCTATCTGTGCCACATTTAATTTCTCATCAAAAAGGTCCCTACAGATAGCCTGCAAGATTATTTTACTAAAATTGAATATGTCTCTGCTTTTTTCTAAGTGAGAAAACGCTCACTCAGCTCAGAAAGTTATGTTTCCCACAGAAAAGGAAACCACGCCCCAACCAATCATCGGCAGTGCTTAATGAGAGCTCCTCGAAGTAGGCAATATAATTAATTTTTATTAATCATAGCACTCTATAATTGGAAGAGGCAGGACATAATAAATCAAAAGGCTGCTTCCAAGTACAGCACGTGGTTTTTCAAATAAAATCAAATATTGACTATAGCAGAGTATGAAACGGACCACGGATTCCTACGTGCTTCTTGAAAGATGAGGTCTTGCTCTGTAGGCCATGTTGGCCTTCAACTCTGAGTCCTCCTGCCTTTGATTCCTCACTGTGGTTTTATAGGTGTGTGCCAGAGTGCCTAGGTAATATTCTAGCTTAATTTGTTAATCAGTGCCTGAAATCTAGGGCCTGGCATGTGCTCGGCATCTCTGGGAGCCACAGCCCCAGACATTCTTAATATTATTACAATCTATTTTTAACAGCGTGGTTGCAATGCAATTCACACACCCTGTGATTCACCCACTTTGAGTCACTCAGTGGTCTATAGTATCTTCAGAGTTGGTCAAAGACCACAGTAGATCTGAGATATTTCCATCACCCTGAAGACAAACCCAAACCCTCTTATTTCCGTTATTACCAGTCATTTCTTAAACCTCCTCCCATTCTGCTTTAATACTTCCAACCCCAGGTGACCACCAAGTCCAAGTCTGGGTTTCATATACATGGGATTGTATAACGCGTAGCCTTTTATGATTGGTTTCTTGCCCTTGGCTTAAAGTTGAGATTTTACATGTACTGTAATATGGTCCTCAGTTGATTCTCTTTCAATTCCAGTCCCTTCCCATTTGATATTGATTAATCTTTCTATTATCGAGTTGCAGTAGTTCTTTGCATATTCTGGACACCCATGTCATCATATGATTTGCAAATACTTTCCCCCTGTGGGGTTTCCTTTTCTTAGTGATTCTCTCAGAAGTTCTTCATTTCGATGGCTCTGATTTACCTGTGGTTCCTTGTGTCACTTGACTTTTGTTGTCCTATTTAAGAAGCTTTTCTGTGGCCCCAGGTCACAGATTTACTTCTGGCTTTTCTCCTGAGAGTTTTTACCTTTTACGTTTAGGGATGTGACAGATTTTTGAGGTGGAGAGATGAACTCAGCCTCAGTCTTGACATGTCTTTTGTTTCCTTTCTCATGACTTGGTCTTGGACCCCACTCATGAGTTTGAACAAATAATTATACTCCAGCCAACGGCCAAATGTTCTGGCTGAATAACGTTCAATCGTTGTTTGAAGCGATGAAGGTGATTACCCAAGCTCATACCCAAGGACATGAATCTTGAAAGAGAAGGATGGTATCTCACCTGTGAACCTCGCAAACACTGTAAGAACTGATCGTTTTAAAAATTAAACAGACTCAATTTAACAAAAGAAGCTCTCTTATGCTGCAAATTGGTACAATGCTTTCTAGAAAGAATCTTGGTCAGAGTTCTCAAAGTCTCAAAAGTGCTTGTCACCTTTGATCCAGCCTTGCTAGTGCTCTTCAGAGATAAACAGTGTGCTCACATGGGAAGATCTACAGAGACCCCTTGAGAACTGGATCCTTTACTTGCTTTTGATTTTTAAAAATTTCGTATAAAAGCTGAACATGTACCCTTCATGTGTATACATTTGTTTGTTCACAAATTATATAGACTGATACAGTGTTTACATTAAAAAGCACACAAACGATAAATTAAAAGATAAAGATGAAGTAAATTATAATTTAAAGCAAATCTAAATTTTATTGATAGAGCAGGACACTTTTTATAACAATCGAGCTGTTATTAATAATCTTTTTAATGAGAACAATGTAAAATGACAAGTCTGATATGATAATTGTGTTTTGTCTGAGCAAAGAGCCTTGTCTGTTCTGTCATTTTTGGTCATTCACGTGTGCATTATCTTTAAAGTATAGCCAAAAATATTTAATGGTCTATTTTGAGGGGGTAGCAATTAAAATTAAATCATATTTTCATATATTCACTTAATGGACACACGTAAAAGTGCTCCTACACTGACAGTCAGCAGCGTACCCTGCTTAATTCCCATTCATTAGAGGAGGCCCCACCCACATTTCCTTTCTACCATCAGCTGACATATATACCCGCTGTCAATATTTTCCTCCCCATAAAGCAACTAGAACATTGAGTCATTAGTCCTCGGATCCCGTAATTGGGAGGGAACCCAAGATTTTGTTCTGAATATATGGGGGATGTGCGGTCAATGGCTAATTTCTCTTAAAAGCCAAGCTGAGTCATAAGTGAAATGGAAGCTCCTACCTGGGAAAGCAGCTGTTTTATTCCCACAGACTCAAGTCCTAGTCTAACACCGTGTTATTTTAAACTGCAAGATAAGGAATGTGCAGCTCCCTGCACAGGGAGCTCTGTCCCTTGGCCACAGCCCAAGTCCAGTCAGACATCTTGCAAATCTATCATATCGATCAGAGGGAAAGTCTCTGTGTGGCTCCTTGCACAAATAATTCCCAGGACTAGAAAAATAGCTCCATCCGGATGTCCTGCTGCCGAGTGCCCTTCCCGTCAGCGAAGGACTGAATATTTCAAGTAATGCTTTTTTCTGGAGAAGACCTAGCATATTTTATTCTGAGTGTTCCAAATGTGTATTTTTCAGATCTGGAGGCTTGGAATCTGTCAGTGTAACATTGCATACTTCCCTGAGGCCAGCACAATTTCAGCTCAGTTAGTACCTGTGATTTTAATTTGAAGTTAAATGATTTTATGTGATTTATTTTAGATGAATTATCGTGAAGTTGAAAGCAACTCCTCTAGAAATCATCATAACCTCATTCCAAGAAGCCAGGTCTCCATTCACTCTCCCAGGCCTCTAACTTGCTATGTAGCTGAGGGTGACTTTGAACTCTTGACCTTCCTGTCTCTACCTCCCAAATGCTGCTATTACAGGCATGCACCACTGAACCCGTTTTTTTAAGTGGTGCTAGGGATTAAACTCAGGGATCCAAGCAAATACTTTACAAACTGGGCCTCATCCGTGGCTCCTCTGCTTTTCTTCAGACTCCCTAGGCTCCAGAGAGAGGCTGTTGAGCTGAATGCGTTATAGATCTCACCTATACTTAAGAAAAACCACATGACCCAGCAAATACCCTCAGGTACAGGGACCCCCCCCCCCCCCACCTAAAACGTTTATTTCATTGGCACACAGTGTGGGGTGCGCAGCCTTCTGAAGCCTCATGGGATTGAAGACGTCATTGGAAAGACCCGGAAGGGAGATGGGAGAGTAGACAGAGGCCCCCACAGGCTTCCATTTTGTCCAGTGTTTTAATTGGCATCTGTGGACTTTATCTGAGTCAGGGCAGTTCTGGTTCCCTCCGAGAACCTGGTATATTTTACTTCCCTTCAAAATCCTTTAAAACCAAAAGCAACACATTATATCTTTTTCATCTCTGTGATCGTGGCCTTTATAATTCAATTCACCTCAGCCAGTATGGAAATGAAAGCAGAGCTGAGAATCAAACTTGGGTATGGGTACTTAAATATACCATCTAAACCAGATCCGGTGGGGAAGGGGCTTGCAGGGAGACGGAGAAGAAGAAGTTGGGGTCCAGTTCTTTCTTTGTTTCCAATGAAACAGACTCTTTAAACAAGTGAACTCAGATGCTCTGTGCCTCAGTTTCCCCATGGCTCCATTTCTTCATTTTGCCATAAGGTAAAATGCTTGCTTCAACTTGATTCACTTTGCACCTCACATAGGGTTACATACGTGAATGTTTGCTCTAAAATTTAAAGCAGTTTTTTTTTAAAGGCTTAAAAAACTAGGGATTTATATAAAAGTAGCTCAAATATTATATAAAATATAGCAAAAGGCCTAACTTAAAACTAGCTATCGTTTGCATTGTTCCATTAGATGTGACACCATAAGAGAATACTATTTTGTTATTCAGAGTGTCAGAGAAAACAAATGTACAAAACCTATACACGACTATTGATCTGAGGTAAAAGCCCAAGAAAACTGTTGAGTTTTCAACAAATAAGCAAATAGCCCAATCATGCTAATGAAGCTTTTTGCCTGGCCTGAGTCTGGAGGTCAGGAAACCAGGACTTGAGGACCACTCTGCCAGTTACTGTAACCTTCGTGAGCCTCGTCGGCAAGTCCCCGCCTCCCGTGGCTCCAGTGTTTTCCACTGGGAAGTTGGGGGTATGTGCCTGCTTGTCAAGCTCACTGGTTCTCTACAAACCCCACTGGTCTGCACTCAGTACCTCGCTGCGTGTCATATGGCTTCCACGCACATGAGGCACGCAGATTTTACTGGTATCTACTTCCATTGGAGCTCCGAAAGTGGGGCTCACATTTGTACCCACATTTCCGATGGCCTGAGTATGTCCATGGAAGCCAATTACCAAAGAGAGGAAAGAGGCTCAGATATCGTCACCGAGGACTAAGGCGTCTAGAGGAGCACTCTCTGGGAGCAGGGGTGGCCGGGTGGACTTCACGCTTCCCATCTGAGCTTCTCCCAGAATAAGGGGAAAGAGAATAGTCTAGGAGTTCCTGCTGTAAAGAGACCTCCTCTGAGAGAGCCAGAAAGAGATAAGCAATGGAAGCCACAGTCTGCAAGTAAGACGGGACCTTGGGCCACTAGACGTGGAAGACCAGCCAGCATGGCCCCAGGCACTTCTGCCTGGGGTACCAACACTGGAACGTTCTTGTGCCTAATCAGGGAGCAGTAGGAGCTGAGCAAAGAACCGCCAAGAGGAGGCTAGCAGCTCTGATTGAACACTAGCCACCAGCCTTCCTTCTAGAAACTTCTTTAGAGTGGCAATGCATACATACTAGTAAAGCTCATCCAATCAGGCACCCACTTTAGTGAGCATGGGTGCAAGCATTAGAAAGCGCTTTCCGGAAATCCTCAAACTGGGCAGGAGACTTTGGATGGTGTGTGGTCTAGGTTGGCTTTGCACAGCACAATCTACTGCGCACAGCACACTATCCAACAGGCTGAGCCACCTTCTGCCTCTACGTACAGTTACCTAGGCAGGTTGACCCTGGTTTTCAGGTGGGGGTAGATTTATAATTTCACAGAAGACTCTGACGTTTTAGCTATAGCAGTAGGCTCTGCCAGGCAACTGCTACTTCTTATATCAAGCAAATATCTCCTAAGGGAAAGGTTCATAGCTTTAATACCCGTTAATACAGTTCCCCATGTTGTGCTGACCCCCAACCATAAAACTATTATCATTGCTACTTCATTACTGTCATTTTGCTACTGTTATGAATTGTAATGTAAGTATACGATATGCAGATGGTCTTAGGCCACCCCTGTGAGAGGGTCGTTCGACCCCCAAAAGGGGTTACAGCCCACAGATTGAGAATTACTGTTCTAAGGCCTTCTAGAATATCGGTGGGAATGAGTATTCAGAGCCCTAAAACCGTGATAACCACCAAATGGATTCAAGAGTCCTTATCCCCATTCTCAGTGTCCCTTTTGGAGGCGGCTCTTGGATGCCAGTCGAAGGTTTAGTGGTCTGTCCTGTGCTCATATAAGGAGAGCGAGGAGCCTATGCGCGGTCACCTTCTGCAGGAATGGTTTCTCCATCTCTCCGGGAGAAAGCATTCTTTCTCGGAGTCAGAAAGGCTTTTCTGCCAGTAAAGTGTCGCTAAAGATACCTGGTGACTGGGGAAAAGATATGCTTTCATGTCTAATGTCTCCTTTAGAAGTTTCTAAAATAGAATATCATGGCTGTCATTTGAAAAGGAAGGACACTCTGTTGCCCGAGGAGGAGAAACATGCCAAGGCAAAGTGTGTGTACAGGCAAGTACCATTCTCTACGATGCCAAGGGGTTTCAGACTCTTACCACCGTATGTAGTCTAATACACTGCTGTGGCAGCCCAGCAAGGAACACGGGGAGGCGCCCTCATAGATGTCAACCCTCCTTGGCTCCACGCTGGATTAGCTGGCATGGTGTCCTGCTCCACACTGGTGTGCTGTTTGTAGTTGTATGCCACTGTGGTGATCCAGCAAGGAAGACCAGGAGGCATTCTCATTGATGCATCCCCTGCCAGACCTCCGCCGAGGGAACTACCATCATGGCGAGCCCCGTACTCCACAGTGGAACCCCAAGCATCTCAGCTCAGGTGTTTTTGTTGATTCAGAACGCCTCAGGTGCAGATCATAAGCAATCAGACATCCCCCACAGAAATCCAACACCTGCAGACGATACAAAAAGCAGAGACCTAGGCAGCCCCTCATCTAGCAGTGCACAAAACAAATTTTGTCCATAACTAAAAATAACTAAATATAAATTTAATTTATAAATGTAATTTAAACTAATAACTAAAAATAAATTTCCACAACAACCTTAACCCCTAGGACTAGACAGAATAAGATTTTATGGGATATGGGAATTATTTATTTATTTATTTATTTATTTATGAGACAGGGTTTTTTCTGTTATAACTCTGGCTATCCTGGAACTCACTCTGTAGACCAGGCTGGTCTCGAACTCACAGGGATCACCATCCATCTTTTTTCTCTTAGAAGCATACTGTGCTTGCTCCCTCTTCTGGGATTGTCCTTTGATTCAGTTTGCTAAGGTAGGGGAAAAACTGGCAGGCTAGTTGGGTCAGCCAAATTAAACCTATGTCCTTTCTGTGCTGGCGCAGCTTCGAGTTCCACAGTTCTGCCTTCCTGTACAACTCGACTCTGCTTCAGTCTCTGTTCCACATCTTGGAGATGTCACGTGGTGTCTGGATACTCCGGGCCTGCGTGCACCCGAATTCTATCTCACCCTGGGGCTGCCAATCCATGCACCTGCCAAATGGCACCTGGCACTCTCCAAGTGTGTGGCCCAACCCTGTCTTACCCCAAACTGCCAGTTTGCATTCTTCTGCATGGCGCTTGGGGTTGGTGGGCCTGTGTTCACCCAAACCCTTTCTCACACCCCCCCCGCCCCGCCCCAAGGCCACTGGTCTGTTTATATTCTGTTTTAATCTCAAATCCCACTTGTCCATTGCTGTTATAGGAAGCAACTGACTGTATATATTAACTTTGTGTGCTGCACCTTTCTATACTCTAAGTCCCAAGAGCTTTGTTTTCCCTTCGGCTTATCACACAGATAGTTATCATCTGAGCACAGGGTAGTAGTGCTTCTTCCTTGTTGATGTGTATCATTTGCCCTTTTCTCTTTCTTGTCTTACTGTTTTAGTTAGGGCTAGTAGTGTAATATTAAAAGCCTGAGGTGAGAGGGAATGGCCTTGTCTTGCTCGTGTTTTTAGTGGGAAATCTACATCATTAGGTGTGATGTTAGGTATAGTTTTCCTTTTTGAACATATTCTTTACGAAGCAATCCCAGTTGAGCGAGAGTAAGTTTACTTTAAGTAAATACCACTTGGTGACGGTATATAATTCTGTTTATACATTATTGAGGATACTTTGTAGTTGTTTTTATGAAAGATATGATGAACAGTTTGTTTGTTTTTCCTTCTAATAGTGTCCTTTTCTGGTTTGGATATTAGGGAAATGCTGGCCTCTGAATGAGTTTCTAAGTATTTTCCCTGATTTTATCCTCTGGAAGAGTTGTGTTTTGTCTTGTTTTGTTTTGTTTGTTAATAGAATATTTTCTTTAAGTGTTTGGTATAATTTAGCAATAAACCCATCAGGGCCTGGTACTCTGTTGGTAAGGTTTACTAATTACTCAGTTTCTTTGGTGGATAGGGAGTAGGCCTATTTTGAACGTCTGACTCTCCTCATATGAGCTTTCACAGACTGTATCTTTCAGTAAACCTCCATTCCATTTCATCTACGTCATCAAATTTGTGGGCATAGAAAAGTTCCTTACATTGTTAACTGTAGTAATATCATCTAACTCACGTCTTTGAAGGAAGTAATAACGTTCTTGAAGTTGCTACCTTTCATTGTTTGCTTGTTTATTTCTGACAGAGTCTTGCTATACAGCTCTGGCAGAATCCAGAACTTAATATTGTAGCCCAAGCTGTCCACAAACCCATGGAAATCTTCCTGCCACACCTAATAAGTTCTGGGACAATGTGAGTGAGCCACGCAGGCTCACAGTCACTGGCTTCATTTAAAACAGCCTTTCTGCCCTTCCCCTTTCCTACGTAGCCATTTCCTGCCTAGACAACATACTCTCTTTGTTCAAATGATTGGTATAGTTCCTATCCTGAACGGTACAGATGTGTATATGAGCTAAGCTTTTTCTGTTTTCTTATATTCAGTTTGGCAGGAAGACATTTACTCCTGTCTGAGGACCAGTGAATGATTTGCAAGAAACAAATCCAGATGAATTCATAGCAAGCAATTTGTTCAATTAGAAAGCAAAGCAGGAGAAGTCAGAGAGTGAGCAGCAGGGCAGAGTGTATTTGCATCACCGCCGTTCTCCATAACTGAGCAGCTTGGTCCAAAGCCCGCCTATATTTTTGTCTCCATCTGGAAGCCAATAAATTCCCAAACACACCACCATTACAGTAAAACAAGCTGCAGAGCCGGAGGATGGATTTCCTGGAGAGATGACAAATGAATGTTTTCACAACACCCAGTGCTTTACTGTAGAACTTTCTGAGCCACGAAATGTCAAAAGGTTGTTATTTTGGCTTGAGGAGAGACTCGGAAAGATATTACCCAGGGGAGAGAGCGTGGCCTGACAGTTGTTTATTTCTGGGACGATCCTGGAGATGCCTGAAGGACAAAGGAAGAGCAGCCTGAGGACAAATTGTGAACGGCTTGAAGTCAAAGTTGCCTCTAAGACATAACTGAAGCAGGATGGCAGGATCAGGAAAATTTGTGGGGTAAGAGAAGGGGCTGCTGCTCCAGAGTCTGGCTGAAGCCTCTCTCTAGGAATCAGGAATTCCAGCACAATTAACATTTACGATTAAGCTTTCTTACAGAGACAACAGTCTGCAGGGTTGGGGGAGGGGAGTTTGGGAGGGGAGAATGAAGTCCTGAGTCACATGCTGGGTCACATGAAGGACTCCAGCGCCTCCAACCAATGGGAATAGCTAAGCCTTCTGGTCCACACGCCCTCAGCTTCCTCCTTCCGGATTGCCCCGTAAAGAGATGTCCTTGCTCCCACCAGACATCGCACCATCCTTGTTGAGCCATATGCAATAAACCCCCACTGGGTCCGTTCCTTTCCAGGCTGCTGCTGGGTCTCCATCAGAACATAGCCCACAGGATCCCAGCTTTTCTCTACATTCGTCTGTGTGTCTGTCCTTTCTTCAGTCCTTTGTGGTCAGGTCAACCCTTAAAGCCTTGCAGGTCTCAGCACTAGTCCTTTTTATAAGAAAGATTTTCAAAGAAGAAGGTTAAAATATTAAGTGTGCTTAAGGCTTGAGAGTGTGTGACCTGTACATGTGATCCCACTCCTTCCCCAGACAGAAAGGAGAGATTTCCTGGGATATCACAAACAAGACCCTGTAATCTGTTGTTTATACTAACAGCACCTTTACTTCCCTTTCAACCCTGGCTTTCTACACTGTTATCTTACTGTGGTCCTCCCGTATACCTCAGGAATTAGACTGCGGGCTCATTTAGCAAACTTTAAAGATAAAAACTTCCAAACCCAACACAATCTTACATATGGCTATTATAAAGACAATGAACTGTATCTTTCAAAAACATTTGTATTAATTTTTGGAAATTTTGTTATTTTGTTTTATGTATAGAAACGTTTTTGCCTGCATTTATGTTTGTGCACCACATTGATGCTTTGTACCATGAATGCCAGAAGAGGGCATCAGATCCCTTGGCACTGGCGTTACAGACAGTTGTGATGCGTCAGGCAGGTGCTGGGAATCCAACCCAGTCCTCTGGAAGAGCAGTCAGTGCTGTTAACTGCTGAGCAATCTTTCCAGCCTCTGTTTAATGGTTTTTAATTACGTGTGTGTGCCTGTGCGTGTACGTGCATACCGTGTGAATGAGTACCTGCAGAGGCTGGAGGTGTCAGATTCCCTGGGGCTGGATTTACAGGGGTCACAAGCTGCCAACATGAGTGCTGGGAAACAAAGGCAAGTCTTCTGCAGGAGCAGCATGTGCTCTGAACCCCTGATCCATCCGTTTCTCTGGTCCCCACGCTGTGTACATCTTGGTCTTCTCCTGAGAATCTCTTTCTAAAATACATCTTATTCTTTTCTGAGCACCTCTCTTTCTAAAAGTCTCCGTGCTTAAATCTATGTTAAAAATCCCTTTGAATGCATTCAAACTTGGCTTGATACTAGTCAATTCTGAAATTTCGTCCTGTGTGGAAGTTAAGGATCTGACTTAGTCTAGAGACTAAGGGGTCTCTAGACAGACCTCCCCGGGATGCTGTCTCAGCCACCTCCGTCGCTGCTGACAGAGACATTTAGTAAGTTTTTTTTTTAAGTCAGTTTTGTGGCTTTCAATTAAAAGCACATGGTATCATACAATTGCTAAGGTGGTTGTGGTTGGAGATTGCCAAGGGTGCGCACCGTCTGGATTCATTTAGGACACCCCAATTTGGGAAGGAAGGCTCCGACAGCCTTAAACTCACCACTTGGCTTCCTGCTTAGGTGCAAATTTGCTTTATTTTCCTGAAATTTAGAATGTTCCTTCATCACAGAAGTAGATTGTACGCAGCTAAGTCAGGACAGAGGTTGTAGAAAGAGTTGTCTTCTATTGTGCTTTGAACTAAACCAGGTGCCATTTATTTCCTGGTCATCAACCCCTTTGCTTTCTTGCACTAGGGGGGTGTTTCAACATCAGAACAAATAGAAGCAACCAAATCTTAAACCTTTACACAACCGTGAGCATAAGAAACGCAATTTAGCCGACGGTGGTGGCACACGCCTTTAATCCCAGCACTCAGGAGGCAGAGGCAGGTGGATCTCTGTGAGTTCGAGGCCAGCCTGGTGTACAGAGTGAGTTCTGGGACAGCCAGAGTTACAACAGAGAAACCCTGTCTGGAGTGGGGGACAGGACCCAACAACAAATTCGACTCAGCCAACACCCCCACATTATTCTTCTCTTTCACTGCTGAACTCTATTGATTGGAAAGTGTCCAAGGAAATTAAGCCCGTTATTGTCTTAGTGTTAAGATCCGCAGACAACCTTTAATCTTTGTCTTGCCTCATTCACACAGGCCTTCTAATTACCTTCCTTTTCTGTTCTTGTTCAAATGGAAACTGACTCCCAAGATACCAGTGTTCTGAATATAATGTGTGATTGACAATTAATGTGTAATGTATAATTAATATGCCAACTGCAACACTTAAGTGGGATATAAATCGACCAATATCATGATAAGGAATTCATGTTTTATTTACGGCGGTAAAACCCTAGCTCTAAGTAGACTGGATGTTGTTATAGTCCTTAGAACAACACGGAAAAGGGGGAGATGATAAGAGAAATCATATCATAATAAATAAATTGGAATGACAGCAGTTATTCAAATAATACAAGGGAAAGTAAGAGATGTTAGGGGAAGAAAGTAATGAAAAATTTAGGGACAAGCTGAATAGCCAGGGCTACACAGAGAAACCCTGCCTCCCGAAACCAAAAACCAACCAACCAAACAAAAATCTTTAATCCCAGTGCTCGGGAGGCAGCGAAGCAGGCAATTCTCTTTGAGTTCAAGGCCAGCCTGGCTACATAGTGAGACCTTGTCTCCAAAAAATCCCAAACAAAAACAAGTTAACAAACAAACCAAAATTAAGGCAACATGTAACAAATTTAACCATACCAAAACTTTCGTTAAATGTAAATGTTTCGAAATAAAAGACAGATTATCAGATCACTCTAACAAGCTAGATTGGGACTAGATTCTCTTCAAGGACCTTGCTTTCACAGAGTGTGGTCAAACACTGTCCCTCTGGGCATAGCATAGCCATTACATCTTCTTCAGTGAAGCTGGGCTTACCTAAGGGAGCCCCTCAACAAGAGGGGCCCTTCTGACATTCTCTCATAGGAGGGTTGGGGAGGGACATTAGACCCTCATCTGAGATTCTAGCCACTCCCTCCCTCCTTTGCCCTCCCACCAGCTCCATTCATTCTGCCCCCAACTGTTTACGGTCTCAGAGGGTGCTGTAGAATATGGAGGATATGTTAATTGAAGGAGAGCCACCATCTATGAAGCTTTTGGAGAAAGTCAGACTGGCCTAGGTGAGGCTTTTCTGGGCTATGAGTCTTCCTGGGTCACACATGCTCGCTCCTAGCCATGCTTCTGCGAGGAAGCCAACACACTTCCTGGGGGACTTGAGTGGAATCTTCTCTTACATTGTTCAAGTTTCCCTGGGGAGAAGTCACGTAGCATGTGGGTTAAAAAGGTAGAAGAACATACACCATTCAAACAGTAATCAAAGGAAATACGGAACAATGTACAAGGAGGACTTCAGAGTTTAGACAATTCCCAAGGATAAAGAGGGTGGGTGCGAGCTGATAAGAGAATTAATTCACCAATAGGGTTTCACAGTACTCAATGTGACTGTGACTAACAACAGTTTGGAAATACACAAAGCAGAAGCTGACAGACTGAAAACAGAAAGAGGTATCTGCACTTGTAGACTGCAACGTTCCTCTCGGAAACGGGGGGATTAACCAGCAGAGGCCCAATATTTGTATTTGTATCAACCTGTACCATAAACCAGCAGGCTCTACCTAACAACTCAGAAGACACACGGAACTTTTACCAGGTTAGACCAAATCCTCAGACATAAAACACATCATGACTGACGGTGATTACTTCTTCTTCTTTTTGTTTGTCTGTTTGTTTTGTTTTTCAAGACAGTGTTTCTCTGTTGTAACTCTGGCTGTCCTGGAACTCACTCTGTAAACCAGGCTGACCTAGAACTCACAGAGATCCACCTGCCTCTGCCTCCTGAGTGCTGGGGTTAAAGGCATGCGCCACTACCACAGGAGTATGTCACAGAGTATTCATACTACCTGCTTTTATCTGTTTATTTTAAATTTTCAGTTCTAGGGATTGTGAATCCAGGTCATGAATACAGTAGGCAAGTGCTCCGAGGTGGAGCTAGGTCACAGCCCTTGCTTTATCATTTATACCCAATGAGAACATTATGGTCTAGAGTGGGAATGTGCCTTGAACTCTTGCCTTACTTTTTTTTTTTTAACTCCTGTTAGAACAGACGAAACCTAGCTGCCGGATTTGCACGATATTCAGCCAAGCTTTACCGCTCATTACAAAACAGAATCGTTAAGACCTTGAATTTTTCATCCTTCCTCACGGAAATTAACTTTTACAAAGCAAAGAAAATAAAATTCCACCTGATACAACAGTGATTATAATTTAAATTGTACATCAGCCTTTCTTTGCAGAGACAAATTATTTAATATGAGTTAAATAAAATTGTTTCCCAAGTGTTTATTCCCTGGTGATTTGTTCAAGGCTTTATCCTCACTTTTTAAAATAAGGAATTGAACAGACCAATAAATCCTCCTGTATAATGTCATCGATGTTCTTCTTTGTTTTCCTTCTTTCTAAGATATTCTTAGGGCTCTACCTCATAGGAATTTCCCTACCTGATTTTTTCTTCTGTACCGGAAGAAAAATACAGTCTGCACAGGTGATATGAAGAACAATCTGGAAACAGCAGAGGGAGGTACTGTAACTTTATTTACATTATTGCATTACTTCAAAGGATAAGTCATTCAGCTGAAAAATGACAAGTTAATATGTTTCCCAAATTTATACAGCTATAATTCATCTTTGATGGATTAAGCCATATGCGTTTCATACGATATTTTAAAAATTCATCTGGAGGATCTTCTGATATTGCAAGTTTCCAATAATAAATTTGAAGGACCCCCCCATTTTTCAGAGAAAAATCAGTTGAATAATATTCACATTTCAACTCATAACCTGTAAATATTAACACGAAGCAATTTGTATTAGAGTCCTTAGTTCACTGATAAGCACAAAACTTGCTTCCAGTTTTAGCTTTACTACAACAGCATCAATTCTGGGCAATTTCTTTCTGTGCCTACCTCAGTATGGACAGCAATGATTCTCACTTAGCTATGATATGTCAGATATTACAGCAAGTCCTCATCTACAGCTCCTTCCATAATGTTCAGTTGACAACAATGACAGCTGTGAGTGGCAGACACTGTACCCCCACTTTACAGGTGAGGAAACTGAGTCTCAGAGAGTGTTTATACAAAACTCAGGGTTCGTTAGTTGGAAAGTGCCTTAGCTGGGATTCATTATGGAGCCCAAATCCCTGCTGCTAATCATCTGAGAACTGTTTGCATGCAGAGCTAGCTGCAAAACTCCGAAGCAGGCTAGTGAAAACTGAACACCCCACAGTTACTTACATTTACATTTACAGTTACCACATCAGTTACTTAGTATTCCACAGACTCTCAGTTGTACTGAATGTGACCAAGATCTTTAATGAATTTTATCACTCTGATTTATTTATTTATTTATGGGACTGGAGCAGGCAAGAGAGACATTGTATCATGTAGCCCTGCCTGGTCCCAGCTATTACTTTAGAGTCATGAATGACCTTCAGCTCCTGATGCTCCTGCCTCTACTTCCCCAACAGTAGAGGCTCTGATTTCTTAGTGTGATTAAGAATTCAGAAGTGGTGGTACATGCCTTTAATCCCAACTCTGAGAAAAAAGAAATACAAGAGAGAAAGAAAAGCTAGAAGAACTGATTTTTTTTTTCTTTTTAAGGAAAGAAATTAACAAAAAATATTTGAGGCCAGGCGATGATGGCACAAGCCTGTGATTGCAGAACTCAGGAGGCAGAGACAGGTGGATCTCTGTGAGTTCAAGGCCAGCCTGGTCTATAAAGTGAGTTCCCACGACAGCCAGAGTTACGACAGAGAAACCCTGTCTTGAAAAGTCTCCACAGTATTTGGAAGCATAGAATCCTTACATTAAAGGAATTCTTGAAATCTCAGTTACGTGATTAAATGGCAACCACACCCACACATACACGTGCAAAGACAATGGTAATAAGGGAAGAGAATTAATTACAGCAATAATGATAATAACAATACACTTATTTAATACTAGGGCAGTAATGTTGGAATTGGAAGTTGTGGAAGTTAAAATTAAATTTCTCTCCTCAATTAAGAAGCAATATCTTTATATTACCTTAAAATATTAGAGAAAAAAATCATTTCAATTAACTTTCTTTCCCCTTGGCAAACTATTCTTCAGAATCCTGGCAAGATTTCACAGATAACAGCTCTTCCCCCCAGTAACTTTAAGCTTCTTACCTCCAAAAGAATCCTCTGGACCTTCAGTGGTTTGTCCTCATGCACAATAAACTGTTGGGAAATAATTTCAGTAATGAATGACTATCAAAAATTGTGAATCTGTATCATTGAATCTTTGTGACCCAGAATTTAGATTATTCTCCTTTTAAAAGATGTATTTTATCTTAACCATGTGTATATATGAGAGGGTATAGGTGTGTGTGTGTGTGTATGTGCGCGCGCGCGAGTGGTGTGCGGGTGCCCATGAAGGGTGCTGGAAACTGGAGCTATTGTTACTAGTAGTTGCAAATTGCCCGACATGAGCACTGGGAGTGAACTGCAAGAGAAGTACACATTCTTAACTGCTCAGCCGTCTCTCCAGCTCCTAGAGTATTCTGTTAATAGTTTATAAATGTGTTGACCCAAAATCTTTACCTCGTTTTCACTTCACTTTTTTTTATTAGCCCAAAAGAAGGATATGTCATGACAACTGAAAAATATTTCATAGCCAGGGAAGATGTCTTATTTTCAAAAGTCATAGACAGAACAAAAATAAAACAATCGTAAACATTTGGTGAGACTTTCAAGTAGATGGCTCATGATAAACAAGGAAAAGATTTTTTATCCATAACGTGTAATCGGAAAACACTCTTCAGGTCTCTACTGATTGACTCTGAATAAAAATCTTACTTTAGCTGACAAAAAAAAAAAAAAAAGTTCATTGATGCTGCTCATGCATTTCAACATAAAAATGGAATGGAATCGTTGACTCCAGGTAGAAATGCGCAAAACTATTCAAGATAAATATGCTGCTCCGAGGCAGCGCATTCACACCACTTTTACCTGCCAGATTGATTTCTGAACTGGGCGCTCATGGATAGAAAGCAGGTGATCTGCAAATATCGTGTGTGTCTTTTAAGAGTCAGTGTCGGGTGATGTCGATCCTTTTGGTGAAATTTATGTTACATGGTATCGGACCATGGGCTGAGCTAAATGTAACATGATGTATTAAAAACTGTACAGCCACGATTACAATATGTGTCAGAGCAATGAATTGTTATATCAGATGTCTGTTCGTCTGTAAACAGACTCGTCTGTAAGCCACTGTCAGGAAGATTACGTTCTCTCAATGCATGCGTGTAACTCCTGCTGTCTACAACGTGTGTCTTCCAACGCCTGCCCCCTGTGACCTGTGGGCATTTCAATGGTATGTTTGGTAGATTTGCACGTGGCAAATGCAGCATATTACAAAAGCCAAAGTTGAAGATATTTTGGTTTTCACAGAGGAGAGAGACAAGGCCAGGAGAGAGTGCTCGTGGCATCTGTAGCGATTAGAAAATCCTTTGGTGTGCAAGAGATACGGAAATGTCATAAGCAGCACTGAACTGTGGGAGGATCTGTTTTCTTCTAGCGCAGTGACTAGAGATAGCTGGCTTTTCGGTTTTGCTTCAACAACGCAATGATCGCAGACTGGCATTTCTGAAATTTCTCTCATGAGTGTTCTAAGCTCCGGTTATTCCATTTATTGTCATAGGAAAAGGTAGAGCAGAGGCAATTCCTCCTTTTTATCAAGAAATCCAAAGTATTTCTGACAGCCAACTATATGTAGCTCTGGCCATCCAGAATTGTATATCTGACTGTCTCCCGCTGCAAATGAGGTCGAGAAAAGCAGGTGGTTCAGTGGAGACAAGGAAGAGTCATTCCGGTAACAGATTGTAGGAGAACACTTGGAAGAAGTTTTTGTTATTTTGGTTTCTTTAAAAATGCAAAATGGCGTTTGGATTAGGTTTGTGTTCCCGCCCCAGGTGTGGTAGATGCTTTTGATTTGGGTTTGGAGTGCTTGATGCGGGTGGCTATGATTTGGTTGGCTGCAGTTGTTCTGACACCTGTAGCTTGTCTTTGGGATTGCGTGCTGCTTGAGTTTTGGGGAACTTTTGGCTTAGGGCATAAAAGATCTGAAGCCCTAAGAGTCAGGGTGGGTATTAGCTGGTGGTTCCTTGGTGGGTTTCTTAGTGTGTTAATTCCTAGAAGATAAAGATTGGAGAGTTTGAGTTTACAGACGGTGAGCTGAGACGCTAGTCTGACTCGCTATCAGCTAGTCCTCTTCAAGCTTAGGACAGCCTAAAAGAGACCGTGAAGATTTCTACCTTTCTCTCGTTCTATATCAAGGCCGCTTGCAAAGGCGGTGAAGATTTCTTTCTATCCTCCTTTTCTCCTTCCCTAAATTGAGGCTAAAAGATTGTAGCTTACTGCTACATCCTGGTAACAGATGTTGGGTTGAGACAGTTATCAGCGCCTGCTACAGACACAATTAGTAATTGAAAACTAGAGCACAGCTGGAAGATGGCTCAGTGGTTATAGCACGTCCTGTGACAGCTGGAGGAGTTCAGATCCCCAGACCCCATGTAAATGCTTGGTGGGTGTGGCAGCCCACTTGTAACAGCTCTTAGACTTGAGGATCCTCAGAGCAAGCTGGCTAGCTAAACTAGCCAAAGCAGAGAACTCCGGGTCCAACTGAGAGACCTCGCCTCAGGAACTAAGTGGGAGTCGTTGAGGATGACGGCTATGTCTACCTCAAGCCATCACAACCATGATGCTCACATATGTACCTACATACATGTCAACATGTACACACACAGACCAAATGCATTCGAATGAAAAAAAAAGGGGAAAAAGTATAGGATAGAGAAAGTAATAAGTTTATATGGGAAAAAAAATTAGTATCTACTTCCATCTGACATCATACACAAATGTGAAGTCTGGATGGAATATAAAACATGTAAAAGATGAACATGAACATATTAACATAGGATAAAGCATAGAATAACATCTTCGAGACCCGGGCTCCTAAGCAAGATTCTTAAATAGAAATAAGAAGTGCTAACCACAGCTGGGAAGAACGGCTACTAAGACTGAAATCTAAAATCGAGATCCCCTTCACCACACACACACCAGTCAGGGAGTGAAAGAGCAAGTCACGGAGCTGACTTATTTCTTGCTTTGGTGTCCTCAACAGTCCTGCCAGGAACATTCTTTTGCCTTCTTTCTATCCTCTGATTTTCTAATAGTTTTGTATGTGTTTTGAATATACATACACAAACGCACGTAGATTGTGTGTGTGTGTGTGTGTGTGTGTGTGTGTGTGTGTGTGTGTGTATGTGTGAGTGCATGTACGTGGGAGCCACAGCCCCTTGTGTGGGGGTCAGAAGACAATTTTCAGATGTTGGTTCCCACCTTCTGCTTTGTTGAGGCAGGGTTCCTCTTATTTCTGTCCCCATGCTCTGTATTCCAGGCTGGCTTAGCCTGAAGTGTGGGTAATTCTCCTGTCTCCAACCCTGGTCATAGGAGTGCTGAGATTATCCGTGGACAGGGTCACGAACAGCTTTTACGTCATCTCCTAGGGTTGAACTTAGCTTGTCAGGCTTGGGTAGGTAGCGCTTTTACCCACTGAGCCTTTCCCCAAGCCCCACTGTGGACATTTTTACTGGATACTTGGAGATGGATTTCTAAGTCATAGGTATTGCATTTATTTGACTTTAATAGGCATTATCAAACAATTCTTCGACGTAGTTGTGGAAATGAGTGTAGAGTTGAATATGTTATAATTTATGTATCTAACAAAGGACTCATACCCATAATATATTTTTTAAAAAAAACCTCTGACCATCAATGAGAAATGGAAAATAGAAAAGTGAACAAAGTATATGAATAACTAATTTTCAAAGAGAATATTGAGATGGTTAGGATACAGATAAAGATAAGCTCACCGTAGTTCACAGTTTCATCACACAGTTCACATAGTTCATAGTTTCATCCAGAAAAATGCAGCTTAAAACCATAATAAAAAACTACCAGAACAGCTCAATGAAGATGGCAGACAACAGCGAGTGTTAGTGGGATTGTAGAGCAATTGAAACTCTCTCTTCATGCTGATAAGAATGTAACTGGCACAACTACTTGACAGGGTCTACTCAAGCAGTACATATATGGCATAGTCTATGATCCATACACTATTCTGGACACTCCTAAGTGTCCAGAACAAAATGCCTACATCTCGTCTTTAAAATATCTACAATCATGTGTAGAAGAACATTATGCATAATAACCTGGAGCCAGAAACACCCAAATGCCCAACAGTAGACTGTCATGAAATCTCCGTGCAGTGTAATTCTGTATCGCAATAGAAGAGAAGCGAAGAGCAACATATACCACTTAGATGTATTTCACATAATGGTGAGGCAGAAAGCAAGATGCAAGGGTTACATCCTGTATGGCTACAAGTGGTCGTGTGAATGAAAATGTTTCCCCATAGGCTCATGTGTTTGAATGTTTGGTTCCCAGTTGGTGGACTATTTAGGAAGGATTAAGAGGTGTGGTCTTGTTGGAAGAGGTGTGTCACTGGGGTGGGAGGAAGCTTTGAGATTTCAAAAGCCCACACCATGTCCAGTCTCATACTCTCTCTGCCTGCTGCCTGTGGATCACGTTGTAAGCTCTTAGCTACTGCTCCAGCATCATGCCTGCTTACCTGATGCCATGCTTCCCACCATAATGAAAATGGACTTACCAGAACTATAAACTGTAGACAGGCTGGCCTCGAACTCACAGAGATCCGGCTGCCTCTGCCTGCCGAGTGCTAGGATTAAAGGCGTGCACCACCACTGCCCAGCCAATCTTATGTACTTTGGTCTAAGGAAAACTAGCAGGACATAAGAATCTCAAGAAACAGTTAATATTAGTGTTGCAGTCATTTTTAGTCAACTCCAACAGAGACATGGCTGAAAGAACTTCAGGTGAACTTCCTCCATGGATTCTCTTCAGAAAAACTGAGGAAGTGTACCCTAAATGAAAACCATTTAAAAAAGGCACTTTCCTAGAATCCTATCTACTCAGGATGCTGAGGCAGGAGGATAGTGTGTCCAAAGGGTAGGGGAACGCTGGGCAACATTGGTTAACTATATCTTGTCAGGAAGAGAAAGAAAAAAAGAAAAAAAGGCCTAAAATATTGTAACTACTTACTATGTGCCAGGTATGGCTACATGTTAGGATACAATGGTGGATAAGTCAAACATGTTTTCTGATGTGTGAAATGAACAAACACTAATTCAGTCTGCTCTCATTGCCACTGATAACACCTCCATCTCTATGTTCACATCCTACGATGTGCATACTTCCTTACTTAGGACCTCTTTCCAAAATGATCTATTCCGCAAACACTTTATATAGGCCCTAATAAGCCTCCACTCTCAGTTAAGCTCCGTACAAGCCTTATGAGGTTGTCATTACTGCCATCCCCTACATTTTACAGATAAAGACCCTGGGCTAAGAGAGGTTAAGTAACTTGCTCAGTGTTACAGTCAGTGAAAAGAGGAGTTGAGACTTGACCCAGGTTGGCTTTGGTTCCTGGACACATATCTTTAATAAATATTATGAGCTCAAGAAATCGGGACAAGTTCGTTGGATTCCCTACTGCTAACCGTGACGACACACTCCATATCGCTACTGTACTGCGTCAGCTCCGCAATGTAGAGGACACAGACACAGATGAACACAAACTGACCCTGAAGGCCTGGGACTGGATACATGCGGCGGCGGCAGCGGTCTTTTGGCTGCTGAATTTCTTACGTTAGTTAGTGGCTTACAGTTAAAGCATAGACAAGAACGAAAACAAAGAGATAAAGGGCAAAGGAGAGCTCCAAGGTTGGGGCTGGGGAGAGAGAGTAGGTGTGCGTGTGTGAAAGAAAATTCCTGCAAATTAGCGCAAAACTGATTGTGGGATGTCTGAAAACCTGGGCAAAAAGGAAAACGCGATGAGTCCGATGATTTTTCTTGTGGCCGCTGAAAAGACCTGGGCAGGAGCAAAAGGTCCCCGCGCACCATCTTCTGTGGTTTGCAGCTGCCATCTTCCTTCATGGCGTTTGCTTTGGTGACTCTGCTATCTGCTGTGTCACCTGGGACTGTAGTTCAGTGTGCCAGCCAGCAAGAATAGTGTTTATTGAATTTAGCGCCTGCTGTGTACATCACACCGATAGAGGTTTCGGAGAAAGGTTTATGAACGACAAGATTCTTGCCTCTATAGATGCTTATGCTCCGGATAAAAGGGTGCGCACAACCCTCGTAAACCGCCCAAGACAAATCGTTTCCAAACAAATAGACACACGGTACAAATTACCAATGTATCTCTGGAGGGCTGCACGGGTAGGGGCTGGTCCTGGGAGAGTTTCCGTGGGGGCTGGGTTTTGATCCTGGATTTACACCTGAGGCTCTGTACCGACAAGGAGGAGGGTGTTCCAGAGTCAGCTATGAAGATGGGAAGTGAATTAAGTGCCAGGAAGGGTAAAGATAGTCACGTAATGGATAGTACCAAGAGATAAGGAAACGAGGGAGGCTATGCCTGAATTCCTCGGGGTGGGGGTGCTCCAACAGGAAGAGTCTCTAGAGCAAGTTGGAGGTGTCTGGTTTTCACGCAAATCATATCTCTGAAAATATAGTGCAGTCAAAAGCCATTGAGTGTCTGCTGTGTGTAGGCACTTAGCTGGATGCTTTAATCCACATACCTGTCATGTAAAAGTGGGCATTTCCTATAGGTCTCCAGGGAGGTCAATGCCAGGGTCCTGTATTCATGAAAGGGTAGAACTCCACAACTAAGGTAGGTTGCTTGAATTATACACCCACACTTTTGTGTACCACATTTATTTATTTACTTAGTTAGTTTTTTACAACAGGGTTTCTCTGTGTAGGCCTGGCTGTCTTGGAACTCGCTCTGTAGACCATACTGGCCTCAGAACTCAGAGATTCCCCTGCCTCTGCCTCCTAGTGCTAGGATTAAAGGTGTGTCTCACCACTGCCCTGCCACATATTTTTTTAAATGTTTAATATTTAAGATATACCAGTGGTGGTGGTTATTTGATGTTCCATACAAAGCCACACGTTTGCTTCCAAATGACTGAGTTCATTAAGTATGCAGCAAGAGACTGTAGACAAACAAACATCAGGTAGCAAAAGATAATATCATCGACTAAAGTACTTATAACACCTAGCAGAAGTGACCAGAGAAGTCCACTGGAGTTTCCTGAGTCAGAGGTTTTCAGTGTGTTTTCTCTGGAGTGGGGGTGGGGGCTTCTGCCTGTTTGTTGCCAGTGTAGGCATTTTTTACAACATAGGACAAACAATAGCAACTTCTGTTGCAAATGTTTACTGTTCTAGATGTTCTCAAGGGTTCAAAAAAAAAAACACAACACTTATTTAGTATGCATGAATGCCTTGTTTGCGTTTGCACGCTGTGGTGTACTTGTGCAGGTCGAAGGACAACTTGCAGAAGTTGGTTCGTTCAGTCCACCATTTTGAGTCCTGAAGATTGAACTCAGGTCATCAGGCTTGGAGGCCAGGGGCTACTACCCTCTAAGCCAGTGACTCTCAACCTGTGGGTTGTAACCCTTTTTGGGGTAGAACAACCCTTTCTCAGGGGTCGCCTAAGACCATCTATATATCAGATGTTCACATTAAGACTCATAACAGTAGCAAAATGGCAGTTATGAAGTAGCAATGAAAATAATTTTAGGGTTGAAAATAATTTTATGGTTCCACAACATGAGGAACTGTATTAAAGGGTCACAACCTTAGGAAGGTTAAGAATGGCTGATTAGCTATCTCTTCCACCCAAGTAGAAGCAATGTTTTTAGTGCATTTATTAGTTTACTGTACTGCTTTCTCCCCATCACAGGGTTAGAAGGCTAGTGTGTCTCAAGACACAGAGTCTTGCTGGACATTTGAAACAACTTTGCTAAAACAGGATAAGAGGACCTTCCTCACCCCTCGGGTCCTCTTCCAGCAAGCTCATACAGCAAGCACATAACAATTTACATACCACGCTAAATATTTTTGAGGGAAAGGGCAAAGATTTCTTTTGACTGCCTGCATGATGGTATTTTATTTCATCGACCACAGATAGCCTTCTCCATTTGACAACAGGGAAAACCAAAAGTATCCTTGATAACGGTTTGTAGGTCACACTGCCCATAACGCAGATAATCCTGCCCAATATCTCAGGAACAGAAAGTTTCTTAACTCTGGTTGTGGAGACTGGGGGGGGGGGGGAAAGTGCAATTTGTGTCCAAAACTAGTGGGCTGTGCAAACACAAGGAGGGTAGGGAGAAACAGGTCACACCGGGAACCTTCAGGATTAGGGGCCAGGAGCCTAGGGCTAGGAATTCCAGGCTCTGACGGGGAGGCGTGGCCGGGCCGGGCACCCGTTGCGCATGCGCGTACCCTCGGTGCCACGCCCACCCCATCGCCCCTTCTGCGTCGGCGTGCCGCGCAGCCCCGCCCCTTCTTTCCGCGGCGCTCTAGGGACCATGGCCGATCCTCGCGTGAGGCAGATCAAGATCAAGACCGGCGTGGTGAAGCGGTAAGGAGCGGCCCGCGGCGCCGCGACCTGCACCCGATCTCCTCTCCTCAGCGCCCGGGAGGCCCGGCGGAGCGTAGGCCCGAGGCGGCCGCGGCCTCCAGGCCTCGGCGGGCGGGACGCGAGGGTCCCGCATACGCTTGGGCCCGCGCTGGCCGCCCTCGGCGTTGGCCCGGCCGCCTTCCGTGCGGGGCTCGTGGCGACCTCGGCTCCGGCCGGGCCGCCCTGCGTGCGGGGATCGGAGCCGCCGTCTGCGCCCGCGGGCCGGGAGGAGGAGGGCGGCCTCCGGCCTGAGGGCCTCGGCCTGCGCTCGCCGGGCGGCGGCTCGCAGAACTTAGCCGTGGGAGGCGGCGTCCGCCGTGGCCTGGCCTCAGGTGCCTTGACAGCGCTCCAGTTGAGGGGAGCACAGGCCTCACCCAGAAGGGACGGTGGCGGAGTCCTGTGCTCTGACCTGGTAACCCTCCCCCCCCCCCCGGACTTCTGGCTGCTGGGGCGTGAACTTGAGCACCTCCGCAAACTTCTTCCCCGAAGCTCGCCCCAGAGCCGGGAGATGCTGCCTTCCATGAGTAGGCCAGTCCTGGGGTTTGCCTTGATTCCCCACCGCTAGCACATACTTCTTTAGAACCCAAGACAAACTGTCAAGCAGTCCAAGGGAAGAGATACACGGCCTCCTGCAAAGCAGGTTATTCTGTAGTACGAGTAGCTTTTTCCTACTGGCCCATCTCTCCGCTGTCTATGGAGGGAGGACAATCTGGAAAGGAGAATAACTTTTTGAGATAATACCTTTGAGCTTAGTACTTTGGAAGGATGTATTAGGAAGGCAGCTAGGAGAAGATGGTGTGAGTGTCAGGGAAATGCACGGCCGCCTCTGAATTGTAGCTGACTTCAAATCTTGATTCTGCCGTTGATTTGATGTATTCTGGAACATACCACGTTGCACTGTGCCTCTTGAATTGCATTTGTAAGATAGAGTCTAAATTCCGCCTGTATTCAGTTTTTGAAAGAGATACCTGCTATGGTATTTGATACAGTGTGTGGTAAGCTGTGATACACTCTAAACATGTTTAAAGAAGTTTACAAAAAACCTGAAATGTGTCTAAGGGTCACACTTCAAGTCAGTAGCAGAGCAAGCAAATGAAACAATGTTTCTGATGACAGCTGGGATGCTGTGGTATAGTATTAGAATCTGCGATAACAGGAGGGTATCCGAGGTCTAGAACCCAAACGACAAATAATCCACACCATCCCTCTGTGCTGTCTTGCCAGACTTTCTTTGGCATATTTGGCATAGCAGATTCACAGTAACATATTTGGCAGAAAAGAGCCAAGGTGTATAAGAGAGTGCTTAACAGAGAAACGTGAGAAATGGTTTGTGAGTGAGGAATGTTTTCCCACTAATGGGTCCTTGATATTTATCTCCCTCGTAGTCTGTATAATAGCTTATAAATTTATTCGGTTCAAGTAGTAGTAATATTCTTACAACACATATGCTAGAGAAACATCATTTAAGTAATTAAGAACTAAGTTTCGAGGCTTTCGGATTCTCAGATGCCTACATAAACTGCCGGTTCAGGTACAGGATTTTTTTTTTTTTTTCTGTTTAGGATTAATTCAGGCTGTGAAAATAGAGATGGTAATTATTCTCTGAGCAATCACCTTTGTTAAGATGTGACTCAGTACAGACTGACCATCCCTAACTGGGAAATCTGAAATTCAAAATGTTTAGAAATCCAAAACTTTTTGAGTGCTGACGTAACATTCAGTATGTTCAGATTTTGGAGCACTTCCAATTTTGGAGTTACAGGTGTTCAGCTGGTAAGGCTTATACAAACATTCCAAAACCTGAAAAACTCTGAAATTTGAAGAAACGCGTTTGGTCCCAGGCATTTCAGTTAGGTGGAACTTGGACAACGGTGGGCATTGTTAGTCGATTTAATCTGTGTATTAGTTACTTTTTTGTTGCTGTGATAAATACCACTACCAGAGCAACTTGAGTAAGACAGGGTTTGTTTCATCTTAACTTCCAGGTAACACTCTCACTGAGGAAAGCCAAGGCAGAAACTCAGGCAGGGATCTGGAGGCAGGAACGGAGGCAGAGGCCTTGGAGGAGCGCTGCTTACCTGTTTGCTTTCCATGGCTGGTTCAGTCTGCTTTTATATACAGCCCGGGACCTGGACCATCCTGGGCCCGGTGTTCTCCTGTCAGTCATTAATCAAGAAAGTATCTTCAGGTCAGCGTGATGGAAGCAGTTCCTTAATTGAGTTTCCCCCTTCCTCGGTGACTCTAGTGTGTCAAGTCGATAACTAGCACAGCCTGGCTGGCTCCTTTTTAAAGATTTAGACACATTTTCTGCAGATTACTAGATTTACTAGTTGTCTGTGATGTGTCACAGCTAATCTGGCCATCCTCAAAGGGAATGGCCACATAATATTCCCAGTTTTCTTTGTCAGTGCAGATCTGTGAGATTATTATCGTCTATCTGGTGTCTGTCCATTGATAGATAGGTGGCATCAATTGTCCTAATTTCCATGGACTGAAGTTTCCTAGGATGTGGAACATTCTCTATTAGAACTGGAGACATCCCAGGTAAACCAAGATGATTGGTCAACTCTGGACCTACCTCTTATATCTCTATTTCGTATATGCTATAATTTATTGGGAGGCTGTTGGTGGTACATCCATATATTACCAACCTGTATAATCTGGGCCCTAACTTAATTTAAAAAATGTGATACGAATGCAGACCCTTGCCATAGTAGCTCTTTTCCTATATTAATTCTATATTTAGAAAATATTTTACTAAAGTAGATGAAAATTTGGACCTGATTTTTTGACTGTTATGTTTCAGTGGTATTTTATATGGTGGTATTTTAAAATATGTGGTATTTTAGCTAAGTGACTTTTGTCTACATTTCCAAGTAGGATTTGTGTTTATAAAATAAGTTTGTTACTAGACATGGTAAATTCAAGAACTTCTACAAGGAAAAAGTGTTTTAATCCATTTAATTTAAAAGGTGACTTAGGAGTTTAAAGCCAACGTTTAGTAAAGCCTGATAAACTAGCCCACTGGTGGGTGAACTAATTGATTAAAAATACTTTCTTAACTGTATCTTTTTATAACCATTTTAGATTGGTAATAGCTAAACTCCAGTGTGAACAAAGAATGTTAAGGTATTAGAAATCTCACTGACATTGCCCCATAGTTTTCCTCTGATTAAATGAAAGTGACACCAGTAGATTAAAATGAGACTAGGACAATTCACACTGCAATTGTGTTGCCTTAACTTTAACAATCTTTTAACGCTCTTGTTTAAATGTAGCTGACACACCATAATTACAGATCTACAAGCCTTGATTATAGAATTTTACATCAGGAACCTGTGGGGACATTACATTGATTTTTTTTTTTTTAAAGTGAAGCACTGTTCCCAAACTGTGCCATCTTCCCAAGTTTGTGTATACCCTCATTTATGGTATAGGAGTGTGTTGTCTGTATACATACACACGTAATATATTACACAGCAGGAACTGGAAACAAAATGTAAGGGAAATCTTCATTCAGTTTTATATATATTACAGTGGCACAAAACTCTGGCTTTACAGTTTAAATACAGTTCCTGTATTTAAATTACTAATGGGGAGACCTAGTGCAGTAGAAACTCACCGGAGTCAAAGGAGGAGAGGCCCTAGCGAAGGTCTCTAGTAATGGGGTCTGGGAACCTGCACAGGCCATGTCCTGTAACCAGGCGAGGCTTCCAGTGATGGGACAGTGGGAGGGCAGAACCTCATGCTAAAGGAGGGAACCCATGACTGATATTCCAGGGCAAGCCAGGAACTTGAGTATGGACAGTCAAGAGAGGACTTCTAACATTACCCTGCTCTCCACATAGATTGGTACCTAGCCTAATCCTCAACAGAGAGGCTCCCTAAGGCAGCTAAAGGGAGCAGATGCAGAGGCCCAGGGCAAAACAAAATGTGGAGCTCCTGGAACCCCATAGAAGTAGAGGAAAGATTGCTCGGACCAGAGGGGTTGAGGGCACCAGGAGAACAAACCCCACTGAGTCAACTGACTAGCACTCTTAGGGGCTCACAAAGCCTGACACAGCAGACCTGGATGGAACCTGCTGGGTCCCCCAAATATGTCTTGAGGTTTCCTGGCCTGGTGTTCTTGAAGAACTCATACAGACTGGAATAGAGAGGTGTGTCCCTGAACGACTTGCCTGCCCTTGAGACTCTAATCCCCCTCCTGGGTTGCCTGGTTCAACCTTGAAGTAGGGCATTGTGCCTGACCCTGTTTCCATCTTGTGCCATTTTGAGCAGTAATCCCGGGAAGACTGCTTTTACTTGGAGAGAGGTGGGGGTTGGAGTGGGAGAATGGGGGGCTAGGCCTGAGGGTTATGGGGGTTGGGTGGGACTGGGAGGAGCTGGGGAGGAAGAGTTTTGGAATATATGAGTGAAGAAAAATTTAAAAAATGGTAAGAAAATAATGATGGGTGGAAGTATGCCAGGCACTGTGTGGGAAAGGGTGAAGACAGCTTTGTAAATGGATTCCAGTAGTCTTTGCTAGCTTTGTCTTGTCCTTTTTGCTTTTTTGTACCACATCTCTTTGGTTTGAGTTACCCGGAATGGCCAGTGTCACAGCTTTAAAATTTATTTAAGCTTCTTTTGGAAGTCCTGTAATCAGTTCTCCAAAGTGGCGGAGGCAGTATCAAAGTGGAATGCAGGTGGTCAGCTCTTCCCCTCCTTCTGCCAACGACTTGGCAAGCAGGAGCTGTGTAACCTGCAGCATGTGACTCTTCAGGCTGGAAAGAGAAAGCCAATCATGATTATGATTCTCAACACAGAATATTCTGCAAATTGGGTTGGGAAGTGAAGGATCTTTTATTCGCTTTCTCGCTCCCCCGACCCCAGTCTACCCCCGTTTTCATTGTATATGTTATTTGGTAGAAATATTGAGAGTCTGTAGTAAGGTTGCAAAATTATGTTAATAGAAGAAGTTTACATTTTTAGAATATAAAATATAGATACTTAGGTATGTGACTTTTCTGTTCTAATTTGTCATTTCTGTTTTGTTTTGGTTTTTGGAGACGTGGGTTTCTCTGTACAGTCCTGGCTGTCCTGGAACTCACTCTGTAGACTAGGTTGGCCTTGAACTCAGAGATCCACCTGTGTCTGCCTCCTGAGTGCTGGGATTAAAGGTGTGTACCACCACCCAAGTTTGTCATTTCTAACAATACACTTAGAGAACATCATAATGTCTTGTTAGGATGCAGTTACGAACCTAGAGAGATCTGATGTTTTTCTTGATGAATTGTCATGGATCTGGCTGATTCACAGAATACTTATTTAGCAGTCTCTCAGAATTTCTTACTGTCTTTGAAGCATCTGATATGGTGTTAAAACCTAATAGTTAGTAAAAGTTCTTTGCAGCGAACAAATGAATGAAGCTTCCTCTGTAATGCTTTTGAACTTGGTTTGAAAGCCATTGAGACAATACTATTATAGCATAATAAATTGTTCCAGTTATTTCTGCTGTGGGAGTTAAGCAGACAGAACCCCAGATTCCACTCACTGCATATCACATCTGTGACCCTAGGAAAGTTGCTTACCCTCTAAAAGCCCCACAGTACAATAGTACCTTTCTCATGTTGTTATTAAGAAAATTATAAGTTACTATGTGAATCACTTGGCTCAAGTGCCTGGCATGTAGCAAATGTTCAATACATATTAACCGCTGTCATTAGCATCTATCTTGGTATGTGCTGATGTAACAAAGATCTCAGAGTAGGCAATTTACAAATAATAGAAATGTACTTTTCACAGGTTTCAAGGCCCAGGGTTTCCTTTTCGACAGCAAGGTGGTACCCTGAGTGCTGGGACAAGAAGGACAAGAAAGGGTCCAGTCCTGAATGGAGCTCTAGGATCCCTTTACAGGGGAGGAACCTCACAACCTGATTCACTTCCAAAGGCAGTGGTGGTTATTTCAACAGGAACTTGGGAAGGACAAGTCGTCGCAGCGGCATGTTGTTTTCTGAGGACATGTGAACTCTGAGTAGAGGACTTGAGGATGAATGGCTGTGGGCCCCGGGACAGAACCCAGAACTTGATTTCTTTTAAATTGTGATAAAATCGTGGTTCTTAGTTACTTGCTTAATGTCTGACTGGCCTTGGAGAAGGAAAGGATATGAGGCTTACGTGTTAAGTAGTAGTTTCTGGAACTATGTGGTGATATCCTCTTGTTAATTGCTGAGGTGGTGGTTCTCTGGTTCCAAACCCCAGTAAACCCTTCTCTTCTTTAATAGAATAAGCACCTGTGTCATATCATTAACACCCTAGGCAAGGCCAATTGTATTCTTTTCTATACTTAAGTTTATTATTGTAGTGGCAAGTATTTGAGTGAACTTTAGAGAACATTGATTTACAGAATCCATTTGTGATTTACAATTGTTAGAAATCCCTGTACTTCAAATTTTTTATTTATTATTGTGTAAACACACACACACACACACACACACACACACACACGTATATATATTGCACATGTATTTATGTATGTTGCGAGAGGGGAGTCATCTTCACCTAGAAATATTATGATGATTTCCTTGTATTCAGAGCTTTTCCTAATTATAATAGAAACATAGTCAGATAAGGTATACGTGTAATTCTGTGAATGGTGTTTCATTGGTTGCCTCCCTCCCCACAACCATTTATTTGTTACTTGTTTGTGTTTGTGTGAGACAGCCTGACGAGCAGCAGTGCAGTGAGTCTGAACTCCTGAGTGCTGAGGTTAGCGAAGCCTTAGTTGGAGAGCACTTGAGCCACACCGTGTGATGACTTGGATCATGTTTAGCTTTCTCCTGCCTTATTTTTTGTGTCTCTTTGAGCAGTTAATGTGTATCTTACTGTTGTTGCTCTTGATAGCTTTTGCTCCCATCTGCTTGGTTCCTTTTGTTATTGCTGTGATTTTAGGTGAACCTAGACTTCTTGTTTATTTCTAGATAGTGATATAAGTTTGAGATCATCAGAAATTGATTATTGTCTTGGCTAGACTCCAAGCTACTGTAATAGTATATATTGGTCTTTATTAGGATGTAAGACCCTGGACATACATACTCCCAGGGACTTGAGCCCAGGAGTTCAAGAGCCACTTGGAAACAGAACTCATTTCAAAAAACAACAAAAATCATAAAAACTAATTAGACATTAAAGTATACTGAATAATTTAAATTACTTTACTTCTGAATATAATCCTGAAAGAGGAGAACACTTTGAGGTGCAACTTAAAATGCAGAAATCTAAAATCTAACAAATATGTAGACCTAAACTTCATGAGTTCATGCTTCAAACATGATTGTCAGAGAATTTCTTTGGCCAAATAGAATAAGAAGCAGCAGACAAAACTTTAAAAGACCAATAGCACCTTGCTAGCACATTGCTAATAAGGACTAATAGGTACTTAAACTGATGAAAGTGATTCAGACAACAACACATTAACCCCCCACTGTGCCCTGTTTTAAGCTGTTAATAGGTATTAGCCTTTTAGAGAATGACTAGCACTTTCATATTCATTTCCTAAGCCTTTGGTACATCAGTGAACTGTGAGAACCACTTGCTGTGTCTAGTTCTTATGTCTTGTGTCTTCCAGAATACTTGGAAGGGTGCTACCTGCTGTAAGTTTAGATTCCACGTGCTCTTTATGTTCTTGGTGTCATTGGCGTTAGTTTTACTCTGCATGCATTTTGACTGCTGTAAGTTTTGTGCAGAAGTGACATGAGAAATAGAAGCAGGTGCTTTTCTCTGACAAAGAGAATGCACATAGTGAAAGTAATGAATGTTTCTTAGATTTGACTTTTTAAATTTATTATAGTAAAGCCAAAGTATTTTTCAGTATTCTTCAAATCTATATGAAATTTTACGTAATTGATTTTCCCCAGAAATGAATCAAATGCTTGGAAATGTGGACCGTGGATATATATGTCTATGGGGAAAGTTTTAAAATGTAACTTTCTTAAAAATATTATGACCTTTAATGCCAATTTTCTGTGAGTTAGAATACTATCTTGAATTTTTATTTGTGTATATTATTTTTATAGCACTTTAAAATAGATGTTTTATATTTTCATAATAATTCCAAATATAATGCTAATAGAGAGTTAGGTTGGAGCAGCAAGATGGCTCGGCAGGGAAAGGGTCTTGTTGCCAAGCCTGACAGTCTCGGTCCCACTCTGGAACCTCCGTGGTGGTGGAAGGAGAGAAGAGACTCCCATTAGTTGTCCTCTTACCTCCACACGTAAGCTATGGGCATGCGTACATGTGTGCACATACCAGACCAATTCGTTTGTATTTTCTTTTTGTAATTTCAAGACAGGGTTTCTCTGTGTAGCCCTGGCTGTCCTGGAACTCACTCTGTAGACCAGGCTGGCCTCAAACCCACAGAGATCTGCCTGTCTCTGCCTCCCAAGTGCTGGGATTCAAGGTGTACACTACTATCAACCCAGCTAAAAATTTTAAAACAATGAATTAGCTTGATTTTAAAAACAATTTTATCTTAAAGAAGCTGACTGTCTGAATTAAATAATAATATAATGTGTGATTTGAATAAGTTCAGACTTAACTAAACATTTGGGGATTTAATAATGTTTTTTTAAGTATTTAAGTCTCTGTAGACTCATTCCATCCTTTTGGTGGATTTTTACTCATGACATCTGCCCTTAAGTGTCACTCTCATGAAAAGCACCAACCACAATCCTATCACTCAAGGAATCTCCACCCCACCCTCCTCATTGGCCCTCACCTCTAGGCATCAAGCACTTAAAGACATCTTGTTAAATCACTGTGGAATTGGTGTTTGTTCATTAGCGTTCCCTTCTAAAATTCCATTTCTTCGTAAGTTTGGCCTGTGAGATTTTAATTGTTCTGTCATGGCTCCCACTTCTTCAGCCAGTAGAGTTCGCTCCAGGTCTGTTGCTTCTGTAGTTCATCATGGTTATTGTCTTGCTCAAAGTTGCACAGAGGTGGCTCTTGCTCTCCGTTTGCTCTACAGAAACTGGTTTAAAGTCTGTATGCAAAGTCTGGTATCGAGACTTTATTGCTGCCAATTCCTTTGAAATTGTAATTGAATTTTTCTTTCCTGCTGAATTGGGATGATTAGTCTTGCTTCTACATTCCAGCCTTTATTGAGTGTAATTCAAATCAGCTTTCTAGAAGCAGTAGGTCTCCACTCTCCACCCACCATCAGTTCCAGCTTCCTGACCTCCGCCTCCAGGATGAACAGTTCTGTTTTGATGTTCTTAAGTAAAAATCGTAGCACCTAAATCGTAGCATCTATGTCTATGACCAAGTGGTACATTTTTAGTAGCATAGTACAAGAAATGAAAGCTCTGTGTACACAAAACGCTGTTCTGTTGTTTCTTATGCATATTCAAAACTAATACAGAAAGGAAAAAAAAAACTCAGCAAGAACCTAAAAATGAGGAAAATGTTCATTAGAGACTGCCTTGTACAGTTTGTGACCACCAAGTTAACCACTGAAAGACAGATTTAGCCATAGTTCTAATTTGACTTTTTATTTCTTGAGACAGGGTCTCATGTATCCTAGGCTGGTCTAAAACTTGATATTTAGTCAAGGATAACCTTGATCATCTGGTCCTCCTGCTGCCTCTCAGGAGCTGAGATAGGCCTGTGTCACATGCCTGGTTTATACAGTGGCAGAGTTCAAGTCCAGGACTTCATGAAAAGGGCAAGCATTCTTCCAATTGAGTTACATCCCCAGTCCTAGCATTTGATTTAGTTATGGTAATGATTAACATTAAATTTCAGTATGGAGCTTTAATTTTGGCTAGGATTAGTCTTTTGATTAGAACCAAATGTATAGAATTATAACTTTATTTTAGAGTCTATACATTCTATAACATTAAAATAAATTATTTTTCTATATTAGTAATCAAATTCTTTAGTTTAATGTCCTGCTGGGCTACAGTTTTATATTCAGAAATAATTGAAACAGTAAAATACATTTTTTCCCACATAATTTTGAGATAGTGCTCTGTAGTTGAGATAGCTTGGAAACTGTGGCCCACGCTGGCCACAGAATCCCACAGAATCCCAGCCCTTATCTGAGCGTCTCACGTGCTGAGAGTAGAGGAATAAGCCACCACACCCAGCTCAGCGGAATACATCTTGAGTAGCAGGTGAAATGCCCTGTTGGGAACGAAATGAGTGCAAACGCTTCACTCTTTGTATGAAGTTTGCTATCATAGGAGCAGAGGTAACCAATAAATTTGAAGACATCTAAAGTTAATGTTTCCTCAGCAGCAAGCATACAGCTCATCTTTCTTACAGAGTTAAGTGTCTACCACAGCCCTTAAAAAAATCTGTCTGTCTTCCCGAGGGAAAGTGTTTTCCAAGAGAACAATTTTGAACAGTTTGGGTGGGAAAAGATGTGAGATGAGAACTAGTGCCTCCCCACCGGCTGCTAATACCCTTGCCAATCTAGATGGCGATGCCTTCCCTGAGCCTGAGGTTGCTTCACTGGATTCATTTCAGCAGCGGTTTATTGACCATCTACTTGTGGAAGACACTGCTGTGTTGACTGCTGTTCACCAGAGCTTTCTTGTTCTGTTTGCCAGTGGTGACCCAACCCTCCCATAGCAGGTTGCTATCATGCTTTTTTACCCTCTAACTCAGGAATGAAAGAAGGATAGGAAGAAAGAAAGAAATCTTCACTGCCCTGTGGTGGCCTGGAAAGAGAGAAAGAAAGGAAGAAAGAATCTTCACAGCCCTTATTGGCTGTCTGCAGCTTGGAGAGCAGGAGCGGACAGTGAGCTGGACTAACGTCTCAGTGCAATGTCCCCGAACCTAATTCCTCCAACCAGAGTCCCCTAATCAGCAACCAACAACAACCAACACCGGCTCTTCTGGTTTCAACCAGTGTGTACTCTGCGAAAAGTTCTCAGAAGTCTAAGTGGTTCACAGTCGTAAGAACAAGCTGCATGTGGTAGAATGGTTGCGTGGAACCAAATCATAGCCACCAGTAACAAGTAGTCTAAATCAAAACCCACTCTTATCCACTGCACCTGGGATGGGAACAAAAACCTATTCTAAAAGGCATTCTGTGATTTTAGAGAAACCGAGATCACAAAACTCCTTCCAAGCATCTCGCCGCACCCTGCTCCCAGCATGAGCATCAGTTCTCACTTGGTAGAACTTTTAACCAGGCTGTTTAACACATAGCATCATACGTCCTAGTGTAGTCCAGGTTTGCATTTATTGTGAAATTTAGACATCATTCCTATTTTATTACTACAACTGTGAAATTAGTGATTGTTAAATACAGTACAGTGCTATTATAATTAACTAAATTTGTGACCCAGAATTAACTTCAGTAGCAAAACCAGTATTTAAAATTGCAAATAGCTCTGTAGCACTGCTTTGAATTACAAGTAGTATACGACATGTTACTTTGGAACCAAGTGATGAGAGCAACTCTGAAAAGTTAGTCACATACCATTTTTGTAAATTATTTATTGAATACCAGTGTATTCTGCATCTAAACTCTCTCTTCTCACCATTTCCTGCTTCTTTTGTTTGGCAGCATAAGTAGGTATTGGAGCAGTGTTAATATCTCTTGAGCCTTCATCCTCTGTGATTACTCACGTAAATTGTAGTGAAGAAGTTGAGTTTGAGTTGCTCAAGGACTGAGAGTGGTGGAGCCAGGATGAGAGAGAGAGAGCACTCTTGAGTGACATGCATCCTGGATATACTGTTTGTACTCTGACAAATTTATAAGACATGAAACTGCTGGTAGTGAGGTCATTGTAGAAAAGCGATTATCCCGTCGTTTCTAGGAGCCCATTTAGAGAAACAGAAGTCCTTCAGTCAAGGAGTGAAATCTGTGAGCAGAAAGCTGAGCATGTGGTACGATGTTGAGTCCCAGCACTCAGGTCTAAAGCAGGAGGCTAGCTTGGGCTGTGTGTTGTGTTCCATGGAGCAAGACTACTCAGAGAAGGAGGAGGAGGAGAGAAATTGGATATAGTTATCAGTCTCACCATGTTGGAACCTTGCATACCGTCTTAGCTCATTCTAATTTTCAAATACACACACACAGACACACACAATTTTTTGGGAAAGCTTTTCCTAATAGCCCTAACCCAATCCATATAATAATGTGTTTTAGAAAAGCAACGTATTTCTCTTAAAGGTCAGTATATTTACTGAATTGTAGCTTGTGGAATCCTTTGTAGATTTTTGTCTTGTATTGTTTAGGTATCTAGAAGTTGTGAAATCCTTTAATGTTTTGTTTTGCTTTTTCTGTGCCCCCCCCTCAGCCTTTTACTTGTTACTGTGGTTCAAATGAAGAAAAAAAATATATGAGAAATAGCTGCATAAGATGCAGTTGACCTTAAGTTTCTATTAACTGTTTATGTGTAGGAACAGTGCTAGGGAACATTTTGAATTTGAAACACTGGATTTAAAAGGCTCAATAGTAGTGAGAATTTGCGGGAAGAGTCAAAGAGGATTGCCTTCTAGAAGTAGAACAGCATATTTCAAACTATTTGATCCAAACCAGAGTAAGAAATATGTTTTACTTTTGTATCATGACAAAGAACACTAATGTAGACACATGCATAAAATTGAGACAAAATTTGATGGAATATTTTTCCTACATATGGTACTCTGGTTTTTCAGATACTGTTCTGTTCTCTTCCTATCAAACAATGGAAGTCTGAGGCAAGAGGATTGCTGTGAATTTGAGGCCACTCCAGACTACATAATGAGTATAAAGCCAACCTGATAGGGCTACGTAGTGAATCTCTGTCTCAAAAACAAACAAAACACTAAAACCAAGCAAAAAGAGCTAACTGTGTTACTGCCTACCAAGTATTTCATAAGTTATTACAACCAACATTTTACTAGAAGCTGGACAGTCAACTGGCCAATTTAATACAGAAGCCAGTCAAGTGGGAGCTATAGGTAGAGGAAGACATTGCTAAATGATACTGAATTATTGTGTATGAAGCATTGGATCAGTAAATATAACTATAATTATATTCACTCCTGGGTTGTATAATGGCCTTCGTAGTTTATGTGAGAATTAGGCTTAGAGAAGAAAGTAACTCAGAGCCACACAGATAGCCAAAGTCACATCTAGGATCTGAACCTCTGTAAATTACTCTTATGACTCTAAAGCCCATATGTCTTCTACCATATCACTTTGTCTCCCAATTAGCATTGCAGCCTATGTGTTAAACTTAGAATTAGTGACATTTAGCTGTCATTAGAATTTTATAGTGGAAAATAACAATAAAAGGCCCCATTAAATGTGAGTTGAGATAGGCATAAACATTGACAAACAGTTAAGTAGTGATGGATTGTATTGGCTTTCCAGAGGGCTTTAAGTCTTCATGCCTCTGCTCATCTATGAGGTGGAGATAATCTCCTTTAGGCTGAGATACATGGGGTTTTCTTGTTGGTAAGGTAAATGGAATGTTGAGGGGCTTTACTACTGCACCAGAGCAGATAATAAAGCAATTAGAACTGTTAAGTTGATGAAACACCAGACTGGGATGAATTACATCACGATTTACAAAGAAATGTGAGGTTTTACGGCAACTTTTGAGACCTGAAGAGGAATGATATATCAATAAAGAGAAGAGAAATTGATAGTTAAACTTCAAGAGCAGATTTATTGGCCCGAGAAACCCCACTTGTAAGCATTTTTGGACAAGCTTCAGAGTGTTTTATTAGCTTTGTAAATAAGTGGAAAATTATCAGTCTGTGCTGATGATTTAATTTCCTTTGTTAGTAAAATGAATTTAAGATGCAGTTCTTCCTTTCTCATATTTTGAGCTATAGCATATGCTAGGAATCATGGAGTCCATCCCGTTCACTTTATAAATGGTGACTCGAGACCTGCAGACATCAAACAGCTCCCCTGGATCAGTCAGCTTTAGAAGTGAAACTGCTGGTCCTCCGTTGGCTCTGTTTGCATCTGACCTGAGTAGGTCTTTAACGAATGACTTCGCAGGTAAACTGGCTTGTGGATACTGTGCTTTTCCCTAAAGTTCCTATCACATAAAACAACTCCATTGCTAATACTTAAGACGTGCAAAGCAATGCAGTTTTTGCCAAAGTCATTCCATAGACTACTGTTTCAGCAAGGAATGGGCTACTTGCTTTTATCAAGCCGAAGCTTTGTTCCTGCAGTCTGACGCTTACAGTGTGTTGGTATCTGTAGTCAGGCTTGTAGGGGACTGCCCAGCCACATTACCTTTTTCCTGTTTTTCTCATAAGCTTTTCAAGAGTGGCTATAACAGGAAAGTAATTTACCATAAACTTAATTTTGTTTTTTTTAAATGCCTTATTTAAAAAAAAAAGCCTTATAAATCTATAAAAACATCACACACCAAAACTAACCAGACCCAGAGTCTTACAACTCATTGAACTGTGCAGTTAGAATAGAAAGTTAGGACAGAAACTGTGGCATTTCACACTTAAATTTGCATGTTCATTATCACATATATTTTATGGACTCATCCATCACCTGAACCAAAATACTGTTCTATTCATCTTTAATGAAAACTGAAATTAAAGGAATTTCCAGGAAAGTGGATGGACTTAGAATGTATAATATTGAGAGGCCATACAATCTCAGAGTCCAGCCAATATATATATTGTGTATGTATGTAAACAAATGTACATGTAGGTACAGTATAGCATGAAATAAAGAGCCATGCTAAATACTAGGGGATGAAAGACTGAATGCAGGTAAGGAATATGAATTATGAAAGAGGATATAAAACCTTTTCTCTGGTTCTCATTCTATCATGTATTTTTTAATTTTATTATTTCCAAGATGGGATCTCCTTATGTAGCTCAGATTGGCCTGGAACCTGGTGCACTGAGCATCCAGTCTAGCTAGGAATGTTGAGTCCTCCAGCCTCAGCCTTCTGAGGTAGAACTTTAAGTGTGTGCCACTACTCCTACCTTTAATATTCCTTTAGAAAACTCTTTGGGTGTTAGTCTTGCGTTTTCCAAGTCTTTTCAGGAGTCCAGAAACTTACTTATATCTATTATGTACATCTTTGTTTAAGCAGGCACAGTCTTGTTATTTCAGTTACTGAATGCTAGGTGTCTGATACCAATCATCGCTGTGATGTGTGATACAGGTACTCAGAATGACTATAGAGATAGCGTTTGTGTGCCACTTGAGTTAGGTCTAAGTGAGTAGGGACATGAGGTGAGAGTAGGAAGGAAGGACAGTCGTTTCTAAGAAAAGAGCAAGGTTCAGAACCCTCCCGAGCTCTCTTAAGAAACACAGAGGGACCATGACAGAGTGTATCGTGACAAACATGCTCAGGGGTTTAATGTCCTGGCAACTTCTGAATTCTATAGGCATTGTTTCTGTTTATTTGATTATTTGTGTAAAGCAAGAAAATTCTAGTTATAACTTAAAGCTCTTGTGAGCTTCATTATGGAAGCCAAGAAAGTGGCTGTTTCCTGGTTTTGTCATGGTTTATTTTGTTGTCTTTTGCAAGCTGGGTCTTTAACTTGGCAGTAGCTTGGTTCCTGGTGGACTGCAACAGTGCTGTGTAATAGTAATGGCACTCGCAGTGTTCACTTTAAATGACGAGCTGAAATCATCCCCATGAGGTAGCCCAGTCCCAGAAAGGCAAACATGGCATGTACTCGCTTTATGTGGGTATTTACTGCAAGCAAAGGAGAAAGGTACTAGTATCCACAGACATAGAAAAACTGAGCAAAAGAAGGGCCCCAGTGGGAACACAGGGATCTCTCTGGAAGAGTGGGAATTGAACAGAGGTTGTGGGTAGGTTGGGGGGAGGATGGGAATAGGAGCAGAGGGAACCAGGAGGAGGAGAGGGACTGAGGGAGAATATATATGGAGAGATGACAAGAATTGGGGGCCATTGGGAGACCTTGTGTAGTGGGAAACTCAGAGGAATCTATGAGGGAGACCCTAGTAAGGATTTCTAGTAATTGGCCGTCTGAACAGGCAGTCTCCTGTGGCCAGGCAAGTCTTCCAGTGATGAGACTGGGTCACTATCCCAGTCACAAAACCTGTGACCTATGGCCTATCCTCCCTGCCAGATCCTTGTTGACAATGGAAGGGCACAACCCCATGCCAAAGGAGAGAACCCTTGGCTGAAACTACAGGGCAGGCCAGGAACTAGAGACTGCATAACCCAGAGACGATTTCTAATGGTGTCGTGCTCTGCTCATGGATGGGTATTTAGCCCAGGCCTCACCAGAAAGCCCCCTCCAGCAGCTGATGGGAGCATATGGAGAGGCCCAGGGCCAAACATGTGCAGAGATTGGAGAACCCACGGAAGAGAGGAGGGATCACGAGACCAGAGAGCTTGAGGACACCAGGAAAACAAACCCCACATTGCCAACTGACTAGCACTCTTAGGAGCTGAAGACACAGACACAGAACTTGCAGGATCCCCTAAATACATCTTATGACTGTCTGGCTTAGTGTTCTTGAAAAACTCCTTCAGGCTGGAGTGAGAAAGTCTCTCACCCTTTTATCTGCCTTGGGACCCTTTTGCTCCTGCTGTGCTACCTGGCCCAGCCTTGAAGTAGGGATTGGAGCCTGGAGAGAGATCCAACATGGCTGAGTTCCTGCGGACTTCACGGGAATGCATGGCTTGACCAACCATCTTTTGAGGGGGGCGGGCATAGTTGCCCATCTGTGGTAGAGATTGGAGGCGACCTGCGATCGTCCAATCGGATTTTAGGATGGGCGGGCCATCCTGTCTGGCTTAAAGTCTCTTCTGCCCTTATGGGGGGTTACCACACTTTTTTTCAAACCCTTTGGGAGGGGGCGTTCGCGCCTGCGCACTCGCTCCTTCAGGGGGCACATGGAAGCGCAAATCCTGAAGTCTTAAGTTAGGAATTGCTGTGGCAGATAGCCATGGCATAAGTGGGTGGCTACAGGGCAGCCTGGCGTCCAGTCTAGGGGGGCCACCGTGCTGTAAGCCGTCGGAACGCCTCCGCACATTGGGCAGAGAGCCTAAGGGTCGGAGAACGCAGAAATGGTCCCATTGTAAAGGAAAAAGTAAAGGCCTGTCCCTCCCCGGTCTCGCAGAGAACTCTGAAGGAGAGATTCCAGTCCGCGGGCTCTATCTTAGTCTTAGCGGGCTATGCTAATCCTTTGTGAGAGCTGGAGCCCATTGTGAGCTTCCCAGTTGGGAGCTGGGAAAAAAATCCGTGCTGAGAAGCACCGAGCCTGATCCACCACGTGGCTCCATTTTCTAAATCTGCTTTTTTGGGGTATTCTCCTAAGTCCACTATCAGAAGCCCTTTTCCAGGTATTTGAAAAGAGCTGGTAGCCTTTTAAAGGAGTTGAATTGGCATGGCCAGCGGTTATTTTGAAAGGGAGATTGGAAAAGAGTTTAGAGAGAGTGCCTGCTCCCTGACTGGATATCAGGCAGGTGGCTTTCTAGCTAAAGCCGGAAAGTGCGTTACTGTTCTGGACCCGTGTTTGCTGTCTGTGTTAAGAAGGGATATTCTCACCTCTCCCGCGGGAGTGTAGATCAGACGCAACCTCGAGAAATCCAGCTCCACGTCAGGCGCCAGCTGTTGGTTTTTCCCGGTTCCCTCGTGTGAGCCGCCGACCCCATCTGTCCCGGCCTCCGGCCCAGGCCTCGCTCTTTGGCCAGGAGTGCATGGCCCGGGTTTGAGCGGCAGAGAAGCGCTCTGGGACCAGGGGCTTGGTTGATTTCTCGTGGGTGCTGTCCACCCGGGGCCTGAGAATAGGGGACGAGAAGCAAAGGGAGTCTCAGGAGCCGAATCTAATGGACCACAAACTCGAACTCCTTTATTGGCGGGCTTTTCCCTGTTTAAATCTCTTTCCCCAGAGAAGGCCGGGTCCCAGTACTCTGGGTGGGGAAGTCTGATTAGCATGGGGGTGGGGCAGGCACCTGGCCTCATAGTCTTTGCAAAGACAGAGGAAGGTGCGTAATTCGCCACAGGGCAGGCAAAAAGCTTGCCAGGTTTATTTTCCTTTTGCTTCTGTGAATAGCTACAGTCCCTCTGGGGCTAGAAGAGAAGGCAAGGCGTCCGCTAGCCCACCTGGGGAGGATGAGGCACCCTTTAGCGACTTCAACTTGCTCTTTAGCCCCAGAGGTCTACACTTGCTTACTTGGTATTCATGAAGCCCTGGCAGTCCCCAGCACCATGTAAACCAGGTGTCCCAGGACTTGGGAAATGGAGCCAGGAGGATCAGAAGTTGAGGTCATCCCCAGGTTGATAGTGAGGCCAGCCTGGCTTACACAAGACCTTGTCTCAAAAATAAGTTTAAGGAGAAGAGATTCTAATTCTATCAAGTTTTCTTAACTGTCAGTAATGTTTGGAAATTTTGCCTAGCAATTACTACTTACCTTGTATAAGTTTCTCCTACAAAACACAACAAAGTTGTTAATTGTCTTAACAGTACCATTAAAATATAATTATGTTTTGAGAGGCCCTATGTTACTCACATAAATATCTACCTGCCATAAAAATAACACTGATAGAGTTGTCAACATTGTAAAAATAAAGTATCTCTAAAGAAGCAACAAAAATGAGGAAAAGGAGGAAGAAAACAAAATATAAAGATAAGTGGCAAATTGGAAAAAGTGCCATCTATGTTAAAGAACGCGAATATACAAAGACTACTTATAAATTAGAGTTCAGCATTCCAACATAAAAATGGGAGGGGTGATAAGAAATTGTACACAAAGAAATAGAACTAAGTGGCATAAAATAGTAATGGTAGCACCAACTGTGTTCTGATTATTGTTGTAAATACTTTATAGCCATAGAAGGGTAGATAATAATCTTTGCTTTAGTGGGGAATTGGAGGTACTAGATGATTAAGTAACTTTAAAATAGACCCAGGGTTCAAATTTCAACAGTCTAATTCTAGACTCTTTAAAGACCATTGTGTTTTACAGAGGGCCAAACAAATGCAAATAAGGCCAATGTTATATACCTCTCCAACAGATACACACGAAAATACCAAGTGAAGGAAATGAGCTCTGTGCTCATCATTGTTAAGCGTGTGAGTACATATGACTAAGCAAAATGGAACCTAGAAATACCTTATGAAGATTTTTTTTTTAAAGACACGTTTTTGAATGTGGCTTAGGCTAACCATTACCTATAAATCCGGGCTTGCCTTGTGAGCCTCCTACCTCAGTCTTCTGTGCATTGAGATGATAGACATAGCCATTCCGGTTGGCCATACTAAGATTTTCATTTAAGGAAGATGTACAGTACGATGCAGCTTGAATAGAGCATACTGTGTCCAGTAAGTGAAACACAAATACTCGAGAGGCTGAGGCAGGAGAATTATTAAGTTCAAGGCCATCTTGAGCTACTTCTCAAATTCTAAGGTATGTAGAAAGTCCTTGTGTCAACAACAAACAACAAAAAGCCACCATATGGTGACTTCAAATGCCTGTTGTGCGGGCATTTAAGGGCCTTTACGACTGGTTACATGAAATTGTATTTCAGTCACCCTGGAAGAAGACATTGGCGTTGTTTTGTTTATGACCCACATCTTGGTACATGGTACGCATTTGGTAAATACAGTAATCCTCCTTATCTGCAATCCTACTGTCCATGGCTTCAGTTACCTGCTGTAAACTGCCGTCTGGAAATACTAAATGAAATTCCAGAAATAAGCAATTTGTTAGTTTTAAATTGTGTGCCATTCAGATAGAGTGATAGAATCTTGCCCAGGATACAAGTCATTCCTCTGCAGAGACTCTATGCTATATGAACTATCTGCCTCTTAGTAGTCATCCCAATTAATCAGTATCACACATGCTGTGTTCCAGCAACGATTACTTAATACTGGTCCTAAGGCCATGGACCCAAAGGATAAAAATAGCGACAATTTCAATATATTAAAGAAAAACTGTAAAGTGCTTCAAGTGAAAAGATGAAAATTCACAATCAGGAAAGAAAGCCATGCATGCTGAGATTGCTGAGATCCATGTAAGAATAAATTATTTGTTCATAGAGCCATAAAGAAGGAAATAAATGAGCAGTTTTGTTTTGGAAAAATAAAACACAGTTGAATGTGTGCACTTTGTGATATCACTGGACATTACTGTTTGATTGATGGAAGTCAGAATGCTGAGACTGTAATGTGAGACAGTGGAGAGGTTCCAAGACTTGCTCATTTGGTTCTGTGCCTTACTAGGAACCACAGGTCATTTGAATTTAAGCCATTAAAATGTTGGTGAGCCATAGGGGTTTCTATAAGAGGAGACACTTGAGTTTACATTAACATCTGCATGAGCTGCAAGGCCTGTCATGACAAAATAATCACAGTATGGTTTTAAAACAGCTAGAATTTATTCACATTGTCTAGAGGCTAAGTCAAAATCAGGTGTCAGCAGGCTCTTGAGCCTTTGGGTGCTTTAGAGAATCTTTGCTTGACTTTTCTGTCTCTGGTAGTTACCAGTAATTCTTAAGTTCCTCAACTTGCAGCAGTCTACCTCTGGCATCCTTTGGTTGCCTTCCTTGCATATCTTCTCTTACAGAAGCACCCCTTGTATTTAGGTATTTAAATGAGGTTTAGCTCATCTTAAATTATATCTGCAAACACTTGATTCACAAGGCAGATTACAATCTAAGGCTCTGGAAATGTAACTCAGTGATAAAGTGCTGTTTAGCAAATGAGACCCTGGGTTCTAGCTCCAGCATAGCTTGGCAAGTGCCTCCGTCCCCCCAACATACATGCTGGAAACATAGTACACATTAGCTGGGCATAGTGTAGTCTTTGATCCCATCACTGTGGGGGTGGTGAGGAGCAGGGGTAAGTGATCTGCGAGTTGGAGGATAGCCAGGAGTAAGCAGAGAAAACCTTGTCTCAGAAAACCTGTCTCAAAAAACAGAGGGGAGGAGGAAGGAGAGAGAACACATTCAGCTTAACTGTTATAACAAAATATGTACTGCTACCAAATTTAGGACTACATTAAAATATTGCTAGAGAAACTAGAAATAAGATTTAATTTAAGAGGAGAAGATGAACCAGCATTTAGTGAATCATAATATAGATGCACAAAGATAACCTTTAAAAGAATGAGTTCTAAAAAGTGAGTTCTAGGTTTATACAACTAGACTGTAGCTAATTAACTGATTTCTACAAAAAAGAATGTGTGAACTTGAAGGAAGGTTGATGCAGGCACAGAGCAGTTGAGGTTACATGGTGTCTGCTTTCTGTGTCTGAGTACTGCCCAGGAATGGGCTTTTAGTACTATGTATGTGGAAGATCATCTTGTCCCCTTTGTATACATCAGAAATTATTGGAGTTTACTTTTTGGTAGTGTCACTTTGTTTTTTTCCCTTCCAAAAGATACAGTTTATAGACCCCAAGCATAATAAAGCAGTTAACAAGAGCAAAAGAGCTTCTGAGTCACTTTCTTGGCTTCAGGAAAGACAAAACCCCTTTACGAAGGAAGTAGTCTACTTCCCTGATTCCATATTCACCACCAACTTTCTGATA
>JAMJFZ010003624.1:9260000-9555000 GCA_026225945.1 Cricetomys ansorgei | reverse complement strand
ATGGAATATATTATTACATCATCTTTAGAATATCTCCCAATTACTGTAGCGTTTGAAAAGAATAAGTAGCTTTAGTGGCAAGGGTCACAGTAACTAAAGGGCCTTTCCGTGTCAGGAGAATAAAATTTTATAAAATAGTTCAGGTATTTTTTAAGGCAGTCTCAATTCTCTTTTTAAAAGAATTATAGTTAGGAAGAAAAAAGTTATTTTTTTAGGTGAAATCCGGTGGTTGAGAAGTTGAAAATCCAGTTTTTCGTGGCTCTGAAGCTGATGGGGTATTCTAGGTGATAAAAATGCTGTTCCTGTGGTTTGTGCTCTTCTGGAAGTTTACATTAGTGGGTATTTGCTAAATGTAGGTGCTAGTTTTACATGCAGTCAAGGTCCCAGTTTTAAAGCAGTTATTTAAATAACATTTGGTATAGAAGCTGTCTTATTTTAAAATTGTGTGTCTTTATAGATTTTTGTGGCCTAAGAACAGTGAAGTATTTATTATCATGTAGTGCCACATCTGGAATGTCTAAGCTAAAGAAATAAACTTATAGTAGGAAAAACTTGGGTTTGATATTTATAAAGCTTTAATTGTTGCTATATAATTTTTAATTAAATATTTTGTTGGCACTAGATGGAATAGCTGGTTACTTTCTATTAAAATGTGATTTGTGTTTTAGGAAAGGGGAGTGTTAAGGGATTGGATGTTTAGAGAGCATGTTCGCCGTGTGCTCATAGAAACCTATTAGTATTGTATAATTATGCTGTTTTGCTGCCACATTAACATTTAAGAAATGTATTCTTTAATTGACAATGATGTTTTACTGACTTCCATAAATTAGAAACTTTGACTGAAACATTTTTTATTTAATGTGGCATTTAAGTACAATGTAGAAATTTGAAAATAAAAATTTGTCAGTTCATAGATCAAAAATTTTATTATTACCTGTCTTCTTTTGGGATCCCAATGTGCTATCCTGTAGAATCTGTCTCTCTAGATCTTCCTAAGTATGTTCAGAAAGAATTCTATGCTAAAATTCTTTGGAGAAGGACCGAGGTCGACAGCTTTTCATGTTTACTGTGGGGCTCTTCAGCTTTCACTGTGTAAATGTGAAGAAAAGCCTAGAGTAGGTAATCTTTCCCAGAAACCCTTTTCTTTTCTTTGCATAGAAACCCTTTTCTTTTCATCATATCTGCTAATATCACTTGGAAGAGCTGTTTTTTTAATCTGTTAGTGAACTGTCGGATAATAGAAATGAGGTTATATTTGCATGTTCAGCTGAAGGGTTTTATCTGTACACATACAGGCTTGAGTGTACAGCCTAGAACTGTAGTTCTAGTTCCTATGCCTTTCTTCAACTCTCGGGGCTATATATAGATACTGAGTTTTTTTTAAGATAGACCACAGAAAGGAATATTTGTCAAAGATGTGTTCATGGTGGAAAGATCTTTCTTGAGTTCAAGACCAGACTGGTCTACATAGTGAGTTCCAGGCCAGTATACAGAGCCTTTAAAGGCCCTGCCTAATACCTTGTCTGAAGTAGTCAGGGAGCTATGTAGAACAGTTATTTGCATGAAGTTGTGGTGTTCCTAAAATCCATAAACACATAATGTATATAGTTCTCTAGTTTGTAAGATTTTGTACTTTCACATGCTGACACATGCTGTTGGTGGCGTCCTGGCTGTTGGTCCAGCTATGACAGTGAAGCCTTTGAGTAAGTAGTGGAGTAATGGGTAGTGGGTTTAAAATAGCACACACATCTTATGAAGTGTACAGTATACTTAAGTTTGGGCTAGAAAGACTTGGAGGACTTTACAGTCTAGGAATCACTGATTTTAGAGTAATTAAGAAAATTCAACTCTTGAATTTTCAGATCAAATTCACTAGCTGTTATGAAGAAAAAATGTGTGTGTGTGTGTGTGTGTGTGTGTGTGTGCTTGTGTGTGACTTGTACGCAGTGTCTGAGGAGTCCAGAAGGCATCAGATCTGCTAACACAAGCTACAGGTGACTGTGACTGAGAGCTGCACAGAGTGGGTGCTAGGATTGGAACTCACGCCTCCTGGAAGAGCAGGACATGCTCTTAGTCACTGAGTCATTAAACTCACTGACATCTCAGAACTTTAAGGTACAGTTTAGAGAATTAGTGAAAATATTGTTTTATATTGGTGTTTTTAACTTACTAATTCTAAGACTTGTAGTTCTAAAAGTTACATTGATTTTGGATTTTGGATCATTTTAGCTGTTTATAGAATACATCTTGTCTAACTTATTTATTAAAATTAATTAAAGCATATATTCTACTTCAGCAGCTAATAGATCTTGAACCATCTCCAGTTTAATTGATTAATTAGTGGGTACTGGGAGAAATAAGATAACAAATGCTATCAAATTAAGCGTTCATTTTCTTTCATGTAGGCTACACAAGAACAATGCATCCATTTTTGAGATCTGAGTAGCTGCTGTCGAGTGGGACAAGTTTTCTTTATACTGTCCTCTTTTGTGCTACTTCAATTTTAAAACAAATATTTTACCTTTGGAACAGGTAGAAGACATTCAAAACTTAAAAGTGACTTTATTCACTCTGAATGTGTGATGGTTTGGTGGGTATAGAGTGCTCACACTCGTTACTGACTTCACCTTTCTTGGCCAGGTGGTCTTCTGTTAGCCATTTCTCTTTGAAATGGGCGGGATGCTAACTGCTCTGCTCAGCTCAGAGCAATTGTGAGGACATTTGGTAAACACTGTGAGGCACACACCCTGCTGGATCCCGACCTAAGGCACACTGCCAGTCCTTAAGGTCATTTGTTTTTCAAGAGCAGAAGTAGACATATTACGAACAGTGTGCTAGTGAAAAGACCCAAAGGACCCAGCGTCAGCTGTGAGACGATTGGTGGTGGAGTGGCCCAAGACGCGAGCATTTAAGTTAGGGTTAGAAGGTGGGGTTGGGGCACTGGAGCAAGGAGGAGTTAGAACAGTCTCTCAGCACTGTCTCATTTTGTCTGTTTGTATCTAGTGTACTTTTAAGTTTCAAGAATATAGGGTACTGTTGAAAATTCCTTACTGACCTCAAAATCTTTTTATTTATTTGTGTGTTTATTGTGATAGTAGAGATTGAACCCCAGCTTCATGCATGCTAGACAAGAACCCTATCGTTGATCTATATCTCCAGTCCTGACCCCCAAATCTTGACTTACTGTCATTTGAAGGTTGGGGATACTAGAATGTCTACTACTAGGTGCTTTTTAATGACCATAAAAAGAATTAGTAGGGAATGATTCTGAACTTTAACTACGCACACTTTATATAAACAGTGAACACTAAATCGGGAGATTTCTTGTGAGGTCTCACACAGTACAGTTGAGTCAGGTTTGCAGGTGCAAGCTCCGCACCCTCACAGTTAGGCACAGGTGCTCCTGCGTAGCACAGCCTGGCTCCATGGAGCTACTCTAGCTGCCTTGTCTGCCCTCTTCTGCCCTCTTCATGTTTGACACTCAACAGGAGTGGTTTATAAATTGAAAATGTGATTGAGATAAAAAGTAATATTTATTGTGGAGTTTAATCTCCAGTAGCCACCAAGATTATTAAAAACAAAAGTTTCTAAAGTTTTCAATACAAGGTTTTTGAAGTATAAAATATAGTCTTACACAAGGTTCATAGAGGTGTTTCTTGATATATAATAGACAAGAAAACTGGGTTTTATAATTTAATCTTTGCTTTGATCACATTTATTTAAACATAATAAGGAAAAGAGATGAGATCTCTCAGTTCTGGGTCTTGCTGGACTGAGCCGTTGAGAGGAGCACAGTCTCTGTCCTGTGTAGAAACCAAATGTCACTGCAGGTGTCGTTAGCTCAAGGGACAGAGGGCTGAGGTCTGTGTGGGTTAAGCTATAAGGGTTATTTACTATCTTAGAAGAAATCTGCAGATAATGTTCTTGTAACGGCTTCAGTGACATCAACAGGGACTAGAAGTATCTGACACCCTAGAATGACCTGTCCTTTAAATTGAGTTTCCTCATGACCCCACAGACCTTCTGATGCATGTCACACAGGAAAGTGTCTAAGACAGAAGAGGAATTAGATCCCATGTAGGAACAGTGACAACTTTTCTAGAACCTTCAGCAGAGCCCTTTATGTAGTTCTAGCCAGCACTTTGGCACTTGCATATATCCATACTGTCACTCAGCAAAGAGTGAAGCCGCTATGATTGACTTAATTTGTGAGACATGACTTCCTGGATGATCATAAATGACTTCCAAGTAAGGAGCTAGCAGCTCTAGCCATAATTGAGCATATTTAAACATGGAGTTTGTTGTTGTATCTTCAAAAGTTTGAGAATTATATTGAAAGTTTATCAGGAGTAGCTAACTGATGAGTAGGTAATTCATTGAGAATAAAGCTGTTCTTTTATACGTAGTACCTGTGAGGATTTGCATAAGCCCTCAAGCACTGTGAGTTTAATCTCACCTTTACTACAATGGGAAGGAGAGCACTACCCACTTAGGCCACGTTTCAGAGGATGAACTGTCAGAACTGCCTCTTCCTGAAGAGGAGCTTTTGCCTCACCCAATAGCTGGGCTTAGGAGAGCAGATTTGGTAATGACGGTAGAGGTGATGAGGGACTGTAAGGCTGGGCTGATAACTGAGACAATAGTATTTTCCTTGCAAGCTTGAGGACTTGAGTTCAAGCCCCTGAACCCCCCCCCCCCCGAAGAAACGCTGCATGCTTGTAATCTCAGTGCTGAGGATATGGAGACAGGTGTATCCTTGGTGCTCACTGGCTGAGTTCCAGGGCCTAGAGAGTAATGCTGTCTTTAAAAAAAAAAGTGGGTGTACCTGAGGAACAACACTCAAGGTTGTCCTGTGTCCTCTCACACTCGCCATGACACAATTATACAAAATAGTCTGTAAAATGGGTAGAATACATAGCTAAGATTCTAGTATTTAAATGCAATACTAAGTACTTCAAGTGTCAGTAAGTACACTTTAAGAGTTATCAGCTGACCAGGGATCAGTCTTGCCACCACCTGTGTCACGATTTTTATGAGAAAAATTTGGTAGATACTCCTTGGTCTTTAAACAGATCTTGAAGACACAAAGCAAGTGAAGCTGAAAATGTGGTTGATAGTACAGGATTACATTTCTTCCGTATAGAGCCTCTGCTGCCCAAGAGTTCTGTCTTATAAACCTAGGTTAGATGGAGTCTTCTCTATTAGTGTTTCCTATTATTGTTGTAGAGGATGCTAGAGTTTCTAACTGTGTGATGGGAAGAAAAACACATGACTTTATTACAGCAGTGTCTTCTGCCTTGTTACTCATTTTCTCTCTTCCTTAAGATTCATTTTTATTTATGTATGTTTGTGTGCACGTGGGGGCAGGTCTGAGGAAGCCAGCAGAGGGTATTGGGTCCCCAGAGCTGTAAGAACCAGCCAATGTGAGTGCTGGGAACTGAACTCAGGTCCTCTGGAAGGGGTACTCTTGACCACCGAGCCATCTCTTGGCCCCCATTTTTCTTTATTCTTAAAGTTGAGTCCATTCTTCTTCCAGATGTTTCTCTAGAGCCCACACATACAGGACAGTCTTTTTTGACCCCACCACCACCCTCACAGACCATCCTTCATTAGACTCTTGTATTGACCATAACTTTCTGACCTTGTAGTTTCTTTTCTAGGTTTTAATTTTCAGTTTGCCATGGTATATCCCTTTTATTAAATTTTTTTTAGAATTTCCTACATGTACAGTATATTCTTAAATAAATTTCTTAGAAGAGGGCCATAGATGAACTTTCTGAGTTTGTGTAACTATGAATAGTTGTCTTGCCTTATAACTTCTTTTCATGGGTTGCCTGCGTGACTTACTGGATCTTACATTAACTCATGCCCCCTTTCTTCAAAGAGCCCTTCCTGGCTGCCTCTGTGTAAGTCACAATCCTCTTGCGTCTCATCTCCCTTCACTGCTGGTTCTCTGTGACATCTGCCACAGTCTGACTGGCAGGATTTTGTTTGTCATCATTTCACCCCACTAGAAAGTGCCAGGCTTCTGTACGTTTATTCACAGTTAAATCCTTGGTATCTAAGATCATGACTGGCTTACAGCAGCTCCTCAGTAAATAACTGGTAAATGGATTAATTTTCCTTCACCCTTTATCACACCTATAAATTTAGGTTATGTCGTTTTCTGAGAACGTTGAAGAGATTGCTCCTTGGTTGAGTCCTGGGACTCAGTCTGTAAACAAGGCTGGCTTTGAACCAACAGAGATTCATCTGCCTCTGCCTCTTTCTTGAGTGCTGGGATTAAAGATGTGAGCCACCACTCGGCAGTTTAGAAATTGTTAACGGCCATAAATGAGGGTTTGTTTTTCCCTGAGTTTATTTGGCACTTCTGAAGCCTTTCAGTTAAGATTGCTGGATTTCCTCTGCCGCTGTGTTTCTTGTGTGCATGCTCACAGGCGCACATGCAGGTGGAGGCTGAAAGGCAGCCTTGAGTGCCGTTTCTCAGGAGCTGTCAATGGTGTGATACGGTCTCTCGCTGGAACCTAAAGCCTGCTGAGAGGGCCAGGGTGCTCGGCCGTCCACTGGAGAGGGCGCCAGGGTGCCTGGCTGTCCAGCTCTAGGCATCTGTCTGCAACCACACCAGGCTTTAAGTGAACGCTGGAGTCAGACCTACCCAGTCCTTCAGTTACATCCCAGTACTTGGCCAACTGAGCAATCCCCCAGCCCCTTCTCTTCCCCTGTACTGTCTTCAGTTCTTTCTTGTTATACAACAGAACCCTCAAATTTATCTGTGTTTTCTGTTTTCCTTGTTTTGTTTTATCTTTTTACAGTCTTAGTATAAGCTTATTACTGTTTAAACAGTGAAATCTGATTTATTGTCTTCAAAGGAACTTATTAAATGGTGGGCCAACACAGGAATAGGTTGATTCAGCATTTGTTTTGGCTACTAATAATGAGTAATAAGGGGTTTGTCAAAAGGAAAAGAAAGGAAAGAAAGTTACTGTTAAAAAGACCTAATCTAGTTTTCCCTTGTGACTCCACGTTTTTAATATTTTATAACAAGAGCATGATGCAGCTGGCTGGCGGCACACCACACAGCACACTTTTGTCTCAGCACTTGGGAGGCATTATTTTAGTCTCATATTTCCTTCCTCCAGAGATGGGTGGATCTCTGATTTGAGGCCAGCCTGGTCTACAGAGTGAAGACAGCCAGTGCTACCTTGAGAAATCCTGTTTTGAAAAACAAAAAAGGAAGGAAGGAAGGAAAATGTTGCACTCCTGTGTTAACTTTTGTTGCTGTGACCAAATGCCTGAGGTAATTACCTGAAGAAGGAGGGATTTCTTCTGGCTCCTGGGTTCAAGTCATGGTTACCTGGCTCCATTGTTCCTGAGCCCATGTTGGCAAGATGACCTGGTAGAAGGGTGTGGTGGGGCAGCTGCTTAACTGTGACAGCCAGGAAGCAAAGAAAGATGCCTGTAAATCTTATCATTCTGGATGATTCTAAGACCAGCATCTTCTCAACAGTGCATAGTTCTTCTCCTGGCTCAGTCAACAGAAGTGCAGGCCCAAGCCACCTGCATCGTAGCGTGGGGCACTCTTGAATGCCTCTTTCCTAGGTGACCCTGCCCTATACTCTCTTCTTAAGACAGTCTTCCAAATAAGTTTACTCCTTTACCCTTAAGCTTGCAGTGGGTAGGACCCAGCCAATTCCTGAAATGCCCTCACACTCTTTCTTGTCCTGTTGCAGAGTCCTCCTGTCTTTTGTAGGGCTCCTGTCTTCAGCCATCTTGTCTTCCTTTGCAACAGCTTTTCTGGCCAGACTGCAAACTCTCAATACCTTTGTGTTCTGCTTTTGGTCTCAGTTCTCAATATAATCCTGACTGAACACAGCTAGCCATCCAGACTCGACAACCCGATGCTGCCCTGCATCAGGTAATTAGCCATCTTCCTTGTGTTCATCCTCCCTTCCCACAAGGTCTGAAGTCATTCACAAAATGGGAGCAGAGTGTTTGCCACAGTGTGACGTGGAAGGCGCCAGTCCGGTTTGTTAGATTTCAGAGTGCAGAAAGAGACCAGAGCCTGACCTCGGCAGATGAGTCTGCTTATTTCAAACATTGAAGATCAGGTATCTCTCTCAGGATTGGAGGTTCTGCAAGTCGGGGAAAGCTTGTTGGGACCCTTTATAGCGGCAGTTCTCAACCTTCCCAGTGCTGTGACCCTTTAATGCAGTTCCTCATGTTGTGCTGACCCCAACCATAAAATTATCTTCATTGCTACTTCATAACTGTAATTTTCCTTCTGTTATGAATTGTAATGTCAATGTCCGATATGCAGATTGTTTTTAGGTAACCCCTATGAAAGGGTTGTTTGACCCCCAAAGGGATCTCAACCCACAGGTTGAGAACCACTGCTTTATAGGGATGGGTGAGGAGCTTGGAAATGAGGAAGGTGGTGCAGCTCTAGGGGTCTGTGGTTTCTTCTTGGAACTGATGCTCAGGCAAAGCAGATATTTGGGAGATGGGCTGTTCCAGCAAACATTTCCTTTCGGGACTGTGGCTGACAATTGAGCAAGATCAGCTGTAACCTCACAGGAATCCTGTTTTTACAGCCCAGGTACTCTATCACAGTTCCCAGCTGACATCTTCTACATCTGGCCTTCACTGTCCATGCACCTGTGGAGTTCTGGTCTACAAGCTTGTAGCAGAGTCACCCAGCAAACTCTGCTAGTTACAGCACTTGGAACTTTTCCAAGTCTGCTTCTCCCAGCTTCCAAGTTCTTCCCACAGATGAGTTACAGAAGCTTTTGAACCACAGTGCTAGATAGCCACAGTGTGTGTGTGAGAGGGAGGGGGTGTTTCTCATAACTCTGGCCAAATAAATGACTATGGTGACAACCTAGGGAAGAAGGATGTATTTGGATTCAGGGTTCCTGGGCCTGTGGTGAGACAAAACATTTTGGTGGAAAATAACTTCCCACCTCATGGCAGCCAGGCAGCAGAGAGTCAGGGAGGGACCAAGTGGTATCTTCAGAGTGATCTACTGTAGTGATCTTCCTCTACTGGGTCCAACTTCATGGTTTGCATCATCTCCCAAAGGTACCATTGGATTATGTCTCCATGGGTAGATGAGGGCATGATCCAGTCCCTTCCTCAAAACCCCTGAACTGGTGGCCACGCCTTTAACACACATACTGTTAGGGACAGTTCAGATTGAAACCCAAACTCGGCACACGGTGTATAGGTGGGGATGTTCACTGTACTATTATATGGTGTGATAATGACCTCAATACCCAGCATTTGATGGCTCATGAACTGTGATGTTTGTCCTGTGCAATGCTTTGCAACTACTAACAGCTGTATTTTCAGCATCGTGTAGCTTGCCATCCGTTCAATGATTGACACTGTTGACTGGAACTGTTTGTATTGTGTTTACTCTGTGTATGCTAGCATTACTGCTTTTCACTAGCTGGGTGACTTTTCCTCTTTTCCCAGAGCAGTAATTTTTCTACCCAATAACTTGTTTCCTGAGCATTTGCATGTCACATGTGGCAAGTAGGTAGGTGTCCTTAATTTTGCTGCAGCTGTTCCTGCTGCTCTTCATAGACAACCGTAGTGTAGCAGGGTGACTGGGATTCAAGTCAAATGTTCGCAGGCCAAGGCATTGTATGCCTTTCGGAGAAGTCGCCACCGTGTTCTCATTTCTCATTACTTTCACTTTTGTTCTGCTCCAGAATTGCTTTATTTACATCTTTAAATTGAAAATATTAACAGACAAATGTATTTGTTTTTTTTAGGCTCATTTCTTAAACATTCAGATTACAGTGAGCACCTATAACATAAGTCTTACCCATTCATAGTTCTTGACCTGTTTGGTCCTTGCCATCAGTTGCGAGCCCTGATTATGTCTTTGAATTTCAGGATATTATGGAATGTGCTGCTCTCTGGTAGCCTATCCAGCACAATATGGTTTGAATCTGAGATGGCCCCTAAAGACTTAGGCATTTGGGGGCTTTGTTGCCATCTGAAGATCTCTGGCTTAATCAACAGATTAATCCCTTGATGGATTTGTAATATGATGGCACTTTTGAAAAGTTGGGCCTAGTTGGGGGAAATAGATCTTTGGGGCATGCCCTGGAAAAATGGACCTTGTTCTTGGTCCCTTTTTGCCTCTATTTCTGGCCACCATGAGATAAACAGTTCTACTCCACCACACCCTTACCACAGACGCAGAAACAATGGAGCCAGCTAAAGATGAATTCAGATCATGAGCCAAAGTAGTCTCCTTTAGATTGTTTCTCTTGCATACCTGTGATACAGATGGAGGACTGACGACTGTGTGGCTCTAACTGCCTTTTTTTAGAGGAGTTTAGCAATCAAAAGTATTTGGAAACATTCGGCCTTGTTGCTAAGGCAGTGGGTTCTGAGAACACATGAATAATAATAGCTACATCATGACAATAAGACAACTCTGCAGCATTGATAAGATGCCACAGTGTACAAGCCCAAAACTTGCAGAGGCCAAGCGTAAGACCTGTGTTTGTTGCTTTTCCATTCTGTACAGACACTATGACAAGGCAACGTACAGCAGGAGTTTAGTGGGACTTAACAGTGTCAGAGTGTGAAGTCCACGACCGTCATAGCAGGGAGTGTGGCAGCAAACATGGCGTTGGAGCAGTAGCTGAGAGCTTACGTCCTCATCCACAAGCTCGAGGCAGAGAAAGCTAACTGGGAATGGCACAATACTTTTATATTAAACTTGGATTAGCCAGAATTAAGGGAGATTGAGCTATTTACAGTTAATTGAATTTTTGTTCTGCATGCTTTCTTATTACCAGATCCGCCTGATCTGGACCTTTTCTTGCTCGAGCATTATTTGTGCTGGTTTGTTTCCACTGGTTATCTGTGAAGAACTGCTTTTAAAGTACCTATTCTAGTTCCTTGCATAAGGAAAGGCTGACATAAAGTTAGGTTCCCAGTAAGTAGTAAGCAGGGTTTTTTGTTGAAAATAACCTAGCCTTTCTTTGAGATTTGGTATGTAATATACTGCTTCCCCCCCACCCCACAATAAACTTAAGTGTGTACACACTGTATTCTTTAAGTTACATGTACAAAGTTTTGGAAAACATACCAATAGAAAAAAAAACAATGCAGAAGATTAGCTCCTAAAACTTTGACATTGCAGATGCGAGAGTGGGCTTTCCTTCTTCATGTGAGACTGGTGTGCTCTGCTGTACCCTTTACCCTCGCAGAGGACATGGGCACAAGGACTCACCCTTACACCTGTGGCTGAAAGCTGCCCTGTGTTGCCTATCCACTTTAGTATTGAACCATGCTTTGTATTTACATAGCCCCCTTTGTTATCCTTTAGAGGAAAACTCTAATTCTCCAAAACATTTTTTGTTTGTTTATAGATTGGTCAAAGAAAAAGTGATGTATGAAAAAGAAGCAAAGCAGCAAGAAGAAAAGATTGAGAAAATGAAGGCTGAAGATGGTGAGAACTACGCCATTAAGAAGCAGGTAAAGCTGACGCTTAGACCTGCACTCACTGACGCGGGCAGCTGTTCACTGCGGAATTCCACTTAGAGATGCGGACACTGGGGCTGTGAGGCACGGGTGCAGTCTTGGTGTTCCAGAGGCTGAGGCAGGAGGGTCGCTGCAGCTTGGAGGCTAGCTTGTAGACTAGTAAAGCCCTGCTGAATAACACAGACAAAAAGTCAGACAACAGAAACAGAAGTAAAGCCCAGCAGAGAAAGGCAGCAGGACTTAAGTAGCTGCAGCGGTCACACGCACTCACGCGTTTGAGCACAGGCATCCATGCTCTCCCAACCGTGAAGCTACGCTTTTCCAGTTCTCAGTATCAGATATAAAACTGAGATAATATATTAGGTGTGATTATGTGTTCAAATTTAGAAATAGCTCCTCAACCTGATATGAAGGCCACCAAAATAAAGCATATATTATAGTTCTCGTAATAGTTAGAAGAGTGGAGACCAGATGTCCACCTACAAGGAATGGGTAGCAAAGGTGTGCTGTAGCACACAGTGGAGTAATGCTCAAGTGAAGACGAAGTGGTGAAACCTGTAGGAAACGGGTGGAGCTGGTTGGACTTGTGTAGTGTGTGTTAGTTTGGGGGGCTGGGGGGGGGGGCGGGCGGTTGTCGTCCATTCCTTTCAAGTTGTCCGGATTGTAGTGTGTTCCTGGTGCTTCTTCATTCTTTCGTGGCTGCAGGAACCATTCGGTGCTGCTTTTGGTGATTTCCCAGTTGGTCTTGCTAGAAGTGTATCAGCTTTTTCTTTAAACCTATCTTTTATTTTGTTGTTTTTCTCTGTATTTTTCCTATTTGTAATTTTATCGATTTGAGCTTTTAAATAATCATTTCATTTCCTTTTATTGTTTTGAGTTTACTTGCTGCCTTGTTTTTCTGTTTTGATTTGGGTGTTTTGTTTTGCTTTTCTTTTTTGTTATTGTTTGCTTGCTTGGTTTTTGTTTCTTTTGACAGGGTCTCTCTATGTAGCCCTGACTGTCCTGGAATTTCCTAATTAGACCAGATTGGTTTCCTGTCTCTGCCTTTAAGTGTTGGTATTAAGTGCTGACTCTTTGTCTATATTTGTGAGGGAAGAACATAGATTTAAGAGCACTTATCCTTGCTGATGTGAGCGTTCAGTGTTGTGAAGTTCCGTCTCAGTACTAGTTTAGTTATGCATGCACCCCACAACATTGGGATGCACCATTGGGAGCCTCTGCCTCCCAAATACTGTTATTAAAGGCATGTGCCACACTGCAAGCTGACTCTTAATTTCTAGGGGAAGAGTCTCCTCTTTCAGTTACTGACTGATCATCACTAGAGCATGTGCTATGTATGATGGGGTGGTTTTTATGTTTATGTTTTTGTTTTGCTTTCACTATTGCTGGACCTAGGATGTGGTCTGCTGCAGTGTTTCATAGGACTTAACTGTATTTGCTTGCTCTCTTATGTAGAGTGTCTGTCTCCTTGCTAGGGTGCAGTGTTTTATGAGCAGCATAGCTTACTGTGCGGTGTCCAGTTCTTTCCTGCCTTTGGTTACCTTTGTCTAGTATTTCTATGAACTGTTGAATGTAAGTATGGAAACCCCATGTGTATATGTCTATATATCTGTGCGTTTGCCTGTTTATCTGTCGGGTCACACATGGGATCGTATGTTACCTTGATGTGCCTATCACGTTATGGTAACGTGACCCTCCTTCTTTCCCTAACAGCATTTCTTGATCGGCAGCAGTCTACTCTACACAACATTAATGTAGTCACTTCTGCTGCTCTTGCTTTTTTTTTTCTTTTTTTTAATATTTCCACATCATCTTTTCCATGTTTTTTTCTGTTTCTTTACATCTGCAGTGAATTTCTTACAGATGGCATGTGGCTGGGTTCACATGACACTCGTGCTTTAGATGATATGTTTACACCATTTACATTCATGGCCATTGTTGGTGTATCAGAGTTTACTCTTCCCCTTTTTTTCCTTCAATGGATTCAGTAATAACCAGACAAACACAAGTCAATTGGTTTCCTAATTTACCACGTGAGCATGTTAATATCCTGATATGATATGAATATCATTGGCTCCAGAGGCAGCTGGCATTAGTCTATAGAGTTTTAACAGCTTGTAGGTCTAGCCCACTGCTGGTGACAAGATCTAGCTCCTAAAGAAGCTAGAAACCTTCTCCAAATCCATTGCCAAACAGCCTAACATTGGCCACATTGTTTCGTGGAATTCTTGCTGTGGCTAAAAAAAGAATTCCTACCAATTGGAATGGTCCAGTCCCTTTTCAGTTTTTATGTTTTGAGCATAAAAGAAATTATCAGCTTTTAGGTTCTGCAGTACATTGTTAGTCTCCCCCAACTTCCATTTTATCAGAATAAATACCCAAAAAAAGTTATAACTTGTTTTAAAATCAGTTTCACATCAGTGGGGATGGCACTCTGTGGTGTTCCCCTAAAGTTTGTTTAGTGTCCCAGTGACTATGCCAGGACCCTGATCCTCCCTCAGATATAAGTAGTAAGCATTAGAAGAAGCCATTTACAGATCTTCTAAAGAAAGGTACCATTCATCTGAATCCAAGGAAGATACTGTAAAAGAACAAATTTAACTCAGTTAGTTAAATTTGGATATTTGGGGATGTCTTCTTTGTATAGTCATGACTCAGATGTTGTTGTTACTGTTATTCCTGGCAGACAAAATCCCAGAAAGTAGGCACTGAGTCCCACTCCTAGTCAGGACACTATTCCCAAATGATAACTCCTGGGAGAAAGAAAATGAGTTTTCTTTAAAGGGCTGATTGATACTCGGTCTATCAGCCACAGTGGAGGCGGGCTCCCTGCTCAGGTTGGTTGGCCAACACAAATTGGACTCCATGGTTTAGTGGCCTTTTTTGTTTGTTTTTGAAAAAGAACATGAATTTGACTGGGTAGTGATTGGGGAGGAGTTGGGGAACAGGAACGAATATGATAGTATACTGTATGAAATTCTCAGAGAATAAAAAAAAAGGAATACAAGGGAAAGTATTCAACTTGTGGATTTGGTGCAGGTGTGGTGTATGGTATCCAAGTTTCTAGGCAGTTTTTTCGGCGTTCCATGGCAGGTCTTCACTGGAAGCACTGCCATGCTTCAGCCTTGCATGTTTATGCTTCTGTATCTGGTTGGATAACTAAGCCTTCTCTTTACGTTTTTGTCTCCCTGTCCTGGTATCATGTAGGCATGCAGTCAGCCCTCAGTGTTCTTGGACCAGTTAGTTCCTTGTAGAAAATGGTGCGGTGTGTAACCTATATGCATATTGCTGCATATTTTAATTCATCTCTAGATTATTTATGATCCAGTGTGATGTAAGTCATTGTTATGGTGTGTGTTGTTTAAGGAGTAATGTCAAAAATACGGCAAATGTTCGCTGCAGGTTGTTATTTTCTGTAATTCCAGCTCCTGTAGATTAAGTCTGCAGGTGTGAACCTGTGGCTGTGGGAGCTGAATGTAGAGGAAACTTAGTGAATAATCAGGGTGGAGTACAGAGAGCGAACTTTGCCCTGTTGAAGTCAAGAGCTCCATCTTGCTAGACTAACAGAAGAGCTTGATCTGTACTAATACAGAGAGATAATAAAGAATAGAAATTATGTTGGATAGTGCTGCATAAAGTTCATTTCAGAACATTAAAGCTTGGGAAAAATTGTAAATATACATTTTGACTTGTCATGAGTTTGACCTAATTCTTTGTATTCATCTTGTTTAATTCCCATAATCTGTTCTGTGGGAATTCCACAGGAGGGGAAATTTGAAATGTTTCTGTCACAAATTTTTCACATATATTCAAACCAGATATATAAAAATGATTTAGTGAGGTTGATTAAATATCTATTTACTTGAAAGTAAAGTCATGATCCTGTGCTTGAAATTTCAACCTGTGCCTTATTAGTAAGAGTTCTAAGTTCAGCATTTCCACCTAGGAAAGTAGATGTGGACAGAGTATCTGTATGTGGTAATGGTTTTATTACGGTATGAACTATGACAGACTGTCCAAGAAAGCCTGAAGTTACTGGGACCTACTAAAGTCCCCTTTCCATTCAGTATGCTTGCCATTGAATTGTGTGCTTCTTGTTGCATTTGAGCTATGTAGTCTTGGTTAATTTTGTACCTGTTCTCTGAAAGCTTATTTAATTGAACATTATTTTTGGGAAAATGTTAATGTTATCACAGTATCTGCCTCTACAAAGCTTTTGTACGGACTGAAGAAAAAGGCTTGAGTTTTTCTTGACTAATGACTGAGTTTGCTAGTTCTCTTTTGTGTTCGATGTGTTATAATGTAGCTTTGAATAGTAGATTTTACATCCAAAAGCATCCATTAGAATAAGTGTCCCTGTGGTTAATTCTTCAGTGTTTGTCTTCAGGAAACATAGGCAAGAAGTTCAGATTCAGAGGGTGCCACATTGGTAATTTGGCTCAAACTGCTTGGGGAGAGTAATCTCTCTCCTAAAATGAAGCACAAGGATAAGTAATAACTTTTTATGCATGATAAGCATCAAAATATGAACCTGCTGGTCTTTGCTTTTCATTTTTCTTTACCTCTGTCTTTCAGTGAGAACCTCCTGCAGCGTGCACACGATGTGATCAATAACTCAATAACTTCTCTCATGCAGTAATTATCTCCCTGTGATATTATCTGAACACTGTTTTCCTTTATTACCCAAAAGATGCAGGAGATATTTATATAGCCAGCTGATCCCATTTTAGATAAAGGTGCTTTGTGACAGCAGGGGAATCGTTTACTTTAAATAGCCTTTTAAAATAAGAGGGGAATGGAAAGCTTTGCCAGTTAATTTTCACTTACCATGAGAAGGTGATTACCCAGAGGGAGAAAAGCCCAGAACTTTGGTGCAAGTTTGACTTAGAACTTGTATTTTGCAGATATTACAATTTGATAAACCCAATTAAATTAGAACATTGAATCATTTAACATAGTCATACTTTTCATTTCCTCTAAATGCCAAGGTATGAAATAAACACACATTAGTTCTGTCATCTCAACATGTCTCACATGTTCTCCTTCCAGGCAGAGATCCTGCAAGAGTCCCGGATGATGATCCCAGATTGCCAGCGCCGGTTAGAGGCTGCGTATACCGATCTCCAGCAGATATTAGTAAGGAAGGTTTTCTCTGTCTTATATTTTAAGTTGTCTTCAAGCTAATACATGGAAAACAGAAGTTGTGACTATTAACACGACAGCTACTTGAAGAGATGTTTTATTCAGTTGTTTCATGTCTTAGAAAATGTTCTAGGCAGAAACGCAGCTTAAGGAAGAGAAGGTTCCTTTTGGCTCAGAGTTCCAGGTTACAGTCCATCATTGCAGGGAGGTCAGTGACTTGAGAGAGCTGGTTACTTTGCATTGTAAGGAGCAGGATGCAGTGAACGCACGGATGCTTGTCTCCCCGCTTAGGGAGTGGTCCAGCCCGCCGATAGAGGGTTTTTCCCACATCAGTGCACATAGGAAGATAACCTCCCGCTGACCTACTCAGAGACTAACATTAATCCAGGCGGTCCCTCACTGGTATGCTGGAGACTCCTCTGAGTTTCAAGTTGACAGTGCTAACCATCATACCCTGTGTACCCACATGCTTTTAAATATTTAAAGAGTTTGACTCCAGTAAAAGTACTTTTCAGTCATGTTTATTCTACTTACTTAGTTAAATATTTGAGACATAATAGCAAGTATACATAGTACCAATTTTGACCAGCAATATATATTTGGGTTTTGTGCATACTTTTTTTGTTGACAAATTAATGGTCAAAATTTTTGACAGTGAACCAACTGTTTGAAATGTGATTTAATCCAATGTCTCAAATTAATTTGGTCCTTATTTAGAATATCTGGAATTATTTTAGATTCAAACATAAACTATTTGAGAGAAAGGGGAGAAAGAGGTAGTAGAGGCAGACCTTTCGTGAAGTCCCAGGAGTTGGTGGTGCTGTTATACTTACTGGTGTGAAGGCTTTGTGAAACAGTGGTTAGTTGAGTTTATAAATGCCTCGAAGTATAAGTAAAAGTCATCTTGTTTCCTTTTTAATACAAATGCACAATGCTGTGGTCTTGTTCTCTTCCTATTGCTGTGATTAAACGCTCTGACAAGAACAACTTGAGGGACAAAGAGCTTATTTGCCTCAAAGTTCCAGGTTACAGCCCATCACTGCAGGGAAGGCAGGGCGCAGGTGACGATACATCTGCAACGAAGTGCAAGAGGCAGTGACCTCCTGTTCCGGGGTGACTGACAGCTAAAGCCTAGCGTCATAACTCTACTTCCTGTCTGCTTGACACACAAGCACACATCGCTGTAAGCTGTAGCCTTTTCCACCCTTTGTCCCCAAAGTCTCGTGCATGACTCCTGATGTGAAGTACAGGCCACCTTAGAAGTCCAAAGCCTGGGAAGGGTGAGTTCCTATAAAATCAAAAATCAGTTGTACACTTTCAGTGTAAAATAGAACAGGGTAAACATTGCTGTTTCAAAATGGGAGAATCAGGGCATAACAAGAAATAAACAAGCACAACTCCAGCAGAGAAATCAGCAATCCTGCAGCTCTTCGTCCTGCATCTGGGGCTTGTAATGAAACTGGCCAAAGTCCAAAGGCTTGGGCAGCCCATATTCCTCCAGCCTTGCCACCTGCAGCACAGATTGCCTGAGCTCCACTCCGCACCTGCAGCGCCCCTCAAGGGTGCCCCACAGTCCTGGCTTTGCCTTCTTTGTGGGTTCCACTGCAGCCTAAGTTTCAGCTTTATGACAAACCTCTCAGGGCCTCTGACCACAGGGACTCTTTCCGAGCCACACAATGTGTCGCCTCGGCTGCTCTCACGCTTACATCTTTCCTGACTTCAAAACGGACACCACACGGACAGTGGCCAAGTTCTCTTGATGGCTCAGGATACAGCCTTTCCCTTTGGACCACAGCTGTGTCAGCTTCTGTGTGCTGATCTGGAAGGCACACTTTGCTGTGCAGTTGCTTTCCAGGGACGGATAATTAGGCGTTCTTGATGTATGTGAATTTGCATCTTCTTAAGATGGTGCCTTAGTCTAGGCAGTATGGTTTTGCCTTCAGGACACTCCATTCGCCCATGCAGCACAGGATGGGTCTCTGTGAAATGTCTATTATCTTTAACTTCACTCCAGTTCTCAGAACAAGAGCAGAATGAAGCCAGATGCTTGGCCAGGATGTCACAGGAATGGCCCCTAGCCCAGTTCCCTCTGTAACCTGATGATCTGGCCCTTCACATCATATACAATTTTCTCAGCATTCTTGTCTTCCACACCCACTAAAATCCCTTCACCTCTGTTTCCAGCGTTCAATGGATTTTCTAAGCCAGTGTACCATACACATTCTTCCCTTGAAAGCCACATGGTCAGTTTATCACAGCAGCTGCCCTGCCTCTTGGCACCAGTTTCTGCCTTAGTTCTGGCTCTTGTTGCTGTCATAAAGTCCTGAACAAAAGCAGCCAACTTAAGGGACAGAGAACTTATTTGGCTCACAGTTTCAGATTGCATCTTGTGAAAGTGACAGGAACTTGAAGCAGCTAGTTCAAGGCCTTAGAGTCAGAAGCAGAGAGGGCTGAGTTAGTGTTCCCAGGTGATTCCAAATCGCATCAAGTTGACAGCACCAGCCATAACACAGCTGAGTGTGGTGCACACACTAATCCCAGCACTCAGGAAGCAGAGGCAGGTGGATCTGTGAGTTCAAGGACAGGCTGGACTACACAGAGCAACCCTATCTCAAAAGCAAACCATCACAACTATCCTAGTTTCATTTCTGTTGCTGTGATTTAAAAAACAAAAACTACTAACAGAAGGCAACTTAAGGAAGAAAGGTTTTAATTTTGCTCACAATTCCAGATTCCTTATTCCAGTTCTTTATTATGGGAAGCCAAGTTGCGGGAACTCGAAGCAACTAGTAATGTCACATCCACAGTCACTAGCAGAGAGAAATAAATGTATGTGCGCTCACTTGCTTGCTTGTGCTTAGCGCAGTTTCTCCATTCTTCTATCATTCAGGACCCCCGACCTAGAGAATGGCGTTGCCCACAGTGGGCTCAGTGTGCTAACTGTGCTCACATCATAAGTTAACCTAATACTATCCTCCACAGACGTGCTCCCAGCCAACCTAACGTAGACTGTTCTCCTGATTCTGATCGTGTCTAGTTGACAGTGAAAGCTAGTTGTCACAAGGATAACGTCATTGCTATTTGTTAATTGATGAACTCTTAACATTTCCTTTACTAATTTTATTCTTATGTATATATTTCTTGTACTGATACTAATTATTAGATTGACAGCTGTTTTTTTCCCTGACTCATAATTGTTCCCTGAGGAGAAAAGGAAAGTATTTTCAGTATCCTCATATATAGTCTAGGAAGGAGAATGAAGTTTATGGCTTTTTTTGTTTGTTTGTTTGGTTGGTTGTTTTTTAAGACAGGGTTTCTCTGTTGTAACTCTGGCTGTCCTGGAACTCACTCTGTAGACCAGGCTGGCCTTGAACTCACAGAGAACCTCCTGCCTCTGCCTCCTGAGTGCTGGGATTAAGGTATGCACTACTACCACCACCGCCCGGTGACATGTTTTTATTTTATATACTAATTTTGCATGGAATTCTGTCTCTATAATGAAGTTTTGTTTTTTTTTTAAGATCATGAGCACCCGTGACCCAGCAGTTTTTAAAGATTTACTGTTTTAATTATGAGTTTGTGTGGTCGTGACACATGAGTGCAGGCAGGTGCGCTGAGGCCTCAGGCATCTGAGCCGCCTGATGATGTGCACCAGGGGTTGGTCTCCAGTCGGCTGGGAGAGTAGCAAGCGCTCTTAACCCACTTAGCCATCTCTCCAGCCCTGATATGAACTTCTTAAAGGTGGGTTGGTCCCTCACAACTAAAACTGGCTTTTATTCTATTTTAGCAGAAGATAGATAAAGCAAGAAATAATCACTATTAAAATACTATATAGAAACACCATTTATAGTTCTTAAATTTTTCAGTGCTTTTTATCCTCATGAATCTAATAGCTGATAAGATAATATAAATTGTTTGAAAATGATGTGTTTAGAAAGTTGTGCTTGAAGCTAAATTAAACTATTACTTCAGCCAGGCGGTTGTGGCTCACACCTTTAATCCCAGCACTCGGGAGGTATAGACAGGTGGATCTCTGTGAGTTCGAGGCCAGCCTGGTCTACAGAGTGAGTTCCAGGACAGCCAGAGTTACAGCAGAGGAACCTTGTCCTGAAAAACCATACTTAACAAAACTATTACTTCTGCTCTCAGTAAACTTATATTACTGAATGAATAGACATATCTAAGGTGTAGTGTTCAGGGTTAACAAATTGCTGCCAGTCATCTGAATTCAGCTTTTGGCCTTCCTGTTCTTGTTAAATGCACACATTATCCCTCATCTTTGTCATTATCTACATCGTTTACTGACTTTACACAAATCATTGTCCATCACTTCATTAAAAAATCAGGGACTGGAGTGATGGACCCAGGTCTAGTTCCCAGCATCATATGGCAGCTCACAACCACCTGCAACTCCAGCCCCTCTCTGGCCTCCATGGGCAGCAGGCATGCATCCGTGCACATAAAAATAAAAATAAATTTTTAAGAAAGTCAGTATCTCCTTTGTTTGAAAATTAAGGCATTATTTCATTAGTCTTGTTGCTATTATAATATTTTAGTGAAAGTTTCTTCTAAGTGTGTACAAAAACTCATCTTTAAATATCAGAAAATTGAGATTATTAATATTTTGTTTGATGGCAATATGAAATACTCATTAATAAGCAGACAGCCCACTTTTCTGATTCAGCTCTGTTTAACTGTGACATCAGTAGCAGCCTTAGGAGGCATTAGGAGTAACTGCAGTATTTATGCTGAGTGTTGTATTATTAACACATTAGCAAATCCTTGTGTTTTTACTTTTACTACATTACAAATAATCTTTTTGTATGATGAGGTTGGTCAAATAAGGATTTTTTTTATTTGAGGTTTTTATTTTATTACTCAATGCTGATAATTTTAGGCAACTGTTCAACAGAACAGTAACATACGCAGAAACCCAAGAGTCCGTTACTTTAATTCTTGAGTTACTTACTGGTCTGTAATATAAAGTATTGAAATTCCTAAAGGACAAAGCTAATTTTGACATTTTCCATTTCAGGAAAGTGAAAAGGACTTGGAGGAAGCCGAGGAGTACAAAGAGGCACGTGTAGTACTGAATTCCGTGAAGCTGGAAGCCTGAGAGTTTTCTGTACAGGGTGTTTTTACATTAAATCCTAGGGTCCATTCTGCAGTTTGCTATTTTTAGCCACTGCTGTGTTTAGTAATATGAAAACGTGGTTCTTTTCTTCCAGTTGCATATATTTTTCTTTGGATAACTTAATGTGTCAAATAAATGAGTTCATCTAAGAAAATTGTTTATTTTATACTTCACAAAACTTTTAATCGACCACTTAGTTAAATGGTTGTTATTAAATCAGAGAGGTGTTTTTGACAGATGTCAGTTTTTATCTGAGGTTTAAATACTTCATTATTGTAGCTTGGGTTTAAAAGTAGAGTACATCACCGGGGAGATTAGGGGAGGAACTCCGTTTGTGTGGCTGTGGGCCATGTCCCTGCTGGGTGAAGACTTCCCAGTGCAGCTTTCTCAGCAGAGGGGCACCCACGCCCCAGTAGGTAGCCTCCGCCTGTGCTCTGCAAGTGAGCCTGATAAACTCATTGGTTTTCCCATTTGAACTTCTGTGGAATCATGCCTTGGTTTGTGGCTGGGCCCTGAGGACCAGGGGTAGACTTTGTTTCTGTCTCCCCATAGGAAGGAACGTTAGCAACATGATGGCACAGCCAAACATGGACTAGCTTTTACTTCCTGCTGGTTTTTGGGGTGGTACTGCAGGACCTGGAGCCTTGGATGCGGTGGCAAGTGCTCGCCACCAAGCTGCGTCTCAGCTGCATTTTTTTTTTCTTTTCACTTTTTATTTTGCAGTCAAGTCTTGTTAAGTTGCTCAGGTTGCCTCAAGCTCACAGTGTAGTCCACAAAGGCCTTGAATTTAATTTCCTCCTGCCTCGGGCTCCTGAGTAGCTAGGGTTACAAACCGTCACTGCCAGGTGGAGCCAGCCTGTCTTGTTGACTGGAAACAAGTATCGTTCTGTCACCAAGTATATTTCCTGCAGGATTATAAGCCCATTACCAAAATTCTTTGAGGTTTTTTTCTAAAATACACAACTCACTTAGATTCTTACATGCCTGGAACCTGTGTTTATGGCCCCAGTTGAACATGAGCTTCGATAGAGTGAACCAAAACAGTATTAACACAAGAAGTGTACACCCACAGTGGAGGAAAGACAGAGTGGAAAGTGCGTGTGACAGCAGTGTGTTGTTGGTCTGGTTTTCAGGACTGTAAACGGTCACTAGAAACTAAAGCATATTTTCTGAAACTCCCGGGACTGGAGAGAGAAAATAATACCCTTTCCTACTGCTCCTGACGCAGCCATGCCATGGGGAGACCAGTCCTAGTAAGTCATGTTTCATCCTGAGAGGAATGTTCAGTTATTTGCGTTTCTGGATGGATGTTAATTTCCCAATAAAAACATCGTCCTTCCTTAACCTGTTTTGTACCATGTGTGTAAACAGTGCCTTAAAAAGAATAGAACTATGAGGGGGGAAGAACACTGAAAATAAGCACGTTTATTTTATAAGTAATGAAAACTAGTTAATATAATGTTCATCTAACATTTCTCAACTTTCTGGATGGTTATCATTCAAAGCCTAACATTTTACAATTGAGAATACCTGTGCACTGACCCTCTTGCAAATTGAGCAGTCAAACCCGTTTAATCTAAATCACTTTGCAAACTTCATCATATTAGTTGGCTTTTTAAAAATCCTATCAAACTTAATAAGGACATATCCTATAGCTAGTTATCACTTAAATCTTATTATTTGTTCATTTAAATAAACCAAGGACAGATTAATCCTTTCCTTGATGGAGAATTGAGGGCTTTAAATTGAGGGCATTTGACATTAAAGGGTTAATCAGATGATTTAGTCCTTGAAGCCCTGTTGAGTATGTTAGCTGGAAAGAAATTGAATGGTCCAGAAATAGTGTACTGTGAAACAAATTAGAAGTATTAGTGTACTTGAAATTTAAGAGTGCTTCTTAAAATCCACATCGCACTCCACTACTTGTCTTCCTGCTGTTATGAGAAGTATTTTTCATACACTGGACACTCACACAGACAGGTAGAATTGTCTTACGGTAGACCTGCACTTGCGCTCTATCTTGTGCCTTATAATGGGTAGTTGGCATGATGCTTTTCGTATTTTTTAGTATGTCACAAGATGTAAATATTTTTAATGCACAGAGTTCTTTCAAATTAATACAGAAAAATATTCAATATAAAAAAGATGAAGAATAAAAACAAATGGTTTACAGAGGAAATGCAAATGGATAGTTGTGTTTTTAATGTTCTATTCCAGTAGCAATCAGGTGCAAATTGATAGTGATACCGAGTTGTTGGCCTGGTGTATCAGTCGGTGAGATTCCATAAGGGGGAGATGAGAAATGCTGAAAAGGTTGCATCGTTCTCACTATAAGCAGATGGTAAGCACTAGAAAACACGAGAGGGCTTCCTGTACAATAAGAAGTTAATTAAATTAACACAGGCACTTACGAAGCTAGAGAACAATAAAGGCTTGGATTATGTCACCCAAGAAGACAAGTTGAAGACCTAACCTTCAGAACGTGAGAATAGAGCTGTGTTTATAAATGGGATTCTTGTAGAAAGAGAGAACCCATTGATTAGCCCAATCTGACTGACACCCTACTAAAGTGAGGGGCCAAGAGGCCAGAACACGGCAGAAAGATATGTCCCTGTGAGCTGCAGACACCGGAGGGGGGGGGATGCAGGAATAAGTAGCGTGGAGCATTCACCCTGGTGTCCACGGGTTCTGAGGGTGCCGATGCCCACAGGGATGTGAGTTCTGGGCCCACACCCAGGCTGCAGTCCTAGAATGCATGCATAGAACTCAAAGCTCTCAGGTGTAGCAGCAGTCCCCACATAGAAAAGAACTGAGCTGCAGAGAGTCAAAGACACTTTGAAATAGCAGTACTATATACTGTGGGAAAATGTTATTTCTCCTTATGTCAAACCCTCCCCCCCCACCCCGCCCTGCCCAATATAGAGTTTCTCCGTTGTAACTCTGGCTGTCCTGGAATTCACTCTGTAGACCAGGCTGGCCTCGAACTCAGAGAGATCCGCCTGCCTCTGCCTCCCAATGTGCTGGGACTAAAGGCGTGCACCACCACTGCGTGGCACCAACCTAAATTCAGTGAATAATATACAACGGGGTTTGGAGCAAGGATGGATTTGAAAGAATGGCTCTGAAATCCCATTAAAGGTTTTTCTTGTTCAAACAGGAAGCCATAGCTAGGAGGGAATATGAAAAGAGATGGTGAGAAAACCAGCTCTGCCTGCTATTACACCTTAGTAACAACTAAACGTGACATTTCAGTGTGCGAGGGCCTGAGTCTGATCCAGCGCTTGCACACACAAATGCACACACGCACATCCTAAGAAGAAAACAGGGTCAGGAGCAAATAGTGTAATATATGTGAACATATATACACGTTTACATGTGCATCTGTGAATTCAGTGTGTGAGAACGGCTCCTTCACATCCCTGGGAGAGCAGGAGTTTATTCAATGACTGGCTAGCAATCTGGAGAACACAATACAGCTATTTCTACCTCTGCTATCAAAATGCATTTAAGTTGGTCAGAAGATTTCAGTATGAAAAAGAAAGAACAAGCTAGAAGAAAAATTAAAATTTTTCTCAGTTGGTGCAGTGAGTCGGGAAGAGGCAATTTCATGTACTGTTAAGTGAATATCTTGAAGATTCTCCACAAATTAATGTACAGATGCACCCCAGCCTGCATCAAAACTAGAGACAGAGAAAATAAGCAGGAGACTACCTAAGAAAATCTTGAAATGGAGAATGGGCAGGAGGCTCGGGAGACATGTCGGAAGCACGTCAGTAGATACTGAAGTTCAAACTGCGCATTGGGAAGGGTGGGACTGGTGTGATAACTTCAGGGAATCGGGCTGGAGACGACTCAGTGGTAGAGGGTCCTGGCTGCTCTTGTTGAAGATCAGGGTTCTGTTCCCAGCACCTGGATCACAGCTGTGTTCCAGGGGAACCCTGCCCTCCTCTGGCCTCCGTGGACGCCAGCGCACACATGGCACACATACACATGCAGGCTAAACACATACACATTTCTTTAAAGCAGATTAAAGAAATTTGGGGTAGAAAGTATCGGCTCTGCTGCTAGAATGCCTCTGATTAGCAGACAGAAACGGATCAGTAGCATGTGTCGTGGCAGACAGAACGAGATGTGGTAGAAAGCTCCTGAAGCTGCGAAGCTGGAGCTGAGTTAGGGTTTCCATAGACAAGCGCTGCTGGAAACTTTGAAAAGGGGAAGACTCAGTGAGTTCTTCCCAAATCTTTTTTATTCAAAAGCTACAAATCTCTGTCTTAGGCCTCCAGTGAGTGCTTCATCTGAGTCTCTGTCTCTCTGTCTCTCTCTGACACACACACAGACACACACACTCACACTCCGTTTGTACATCGTCGCCATTCTCCATGCCTCTACACAAAGGCTGAGAGTTGTTGGGATCCTGATATGTAGTCTGCAGGGTTAGCATGTAGGGTTAATTGCATGCAAGTCAAAACATGTAGTACATGCTGCTTCACATGTCTGAGCCACAACCAAGGACAACTGAGAGGCCAGCAATATGATATGTAATATTAAATATATATAAGTGTACACACTGGTTGTATTTATTATTTATACTACTCATGTAGTCTTTCTGCAACTAGGTGTTAGTTCTTGAGCTTTGATTTCTACGTAGACAATAATGTCCTCTCTGCACAAAGACAGTTTTACTTCCTGTGCTAGTTAGTTGTGTTTTTGTTTTTTTTTTTTTTCAACTTGACACAAGCTAGAGTTACTTGGGAAGAAGAACCTCAGTTGGGAAAATGCCTCCATGGGATTGCGGAGGAGTCGGGTCTGTGAGGCATTTTCTCACGTCATGGTTAATGACGTGGGAGGGTCCAGCTCTCTGTGGGTGGTGCCTCTCCCAGGCAGGCCAGAGCAGTAGCGTTCCTCCATGGCCTCTGCCCTGACTTTCTTTTATGATGGACTGTGACGTGGACTGTAAGGCGAAATAAATCCTTTCCTCCCCGGGTTGCTTTTGGTCATGGTGTTTTATCAGAGCAGTGGAAACCCTAAGACGCTTCTCAATCCAGAGACCTTTTAAGCTCTTGTCTTACTGCCTTGGCTGGAAGCTCTAATGAGCAATGATGGGAGGGAGCACCCTTGTCTTGTTCATTCTCGGTGGGAGAGCATCTAGATTTTTACCATTAACCATTTTTTACCATTTACAATGTCGACTGTGGGGTTGTCACGCATGTTCTTTACCAAGTCCAGGAAGCTTCTGACTATCCTCATTTTAGGGTTAGTGTTGGTGTTGGGTTTTATCAAATGTTCTTTTTTTCTCTGTTCTATTGATATGATCATATGATTTTTCTTAAATATTGGTTCTTAAATATTGATCCATCCCTGCATATGGAGATAAATCTCATTTGGCCATGGTGACAGGGAATTCTAGGCAGGAAGGAAGGGCCATTTGTAGAAACCTGATTTCCAAGTACTATCTGAAACTGTCAGTATATTAGCATCCTCAGGCACAAATGGCATATTTGGTTTTGGGGTATATCCTTTCTGATGTATGATGGGTACTTCTCATGTCAGGCACCCTCTTTGGGACATATGAGTATTTCAACATCCTAAGATACATATAGCATGGTTTGTATTCAAACCACGAATACAGATCGTCTGGCCAGTGATCAGTAAACAGACAAGGCTGGAGGCCTCCTGAATTAAGGAGGAAGTCCAGTTTTACCAGAAGAGGACCAGCTTAAAGTAAGATGGTGAAAAGCAGTAAGATGCACCTGACGAAAGTGGGAGGAATAATTATCCCCTAATGGAATGTGCACTTTTGCACCACAAAAGAAATAGCTCTAGACAACAGGTCCCAGCAGGCATGCCACTGCTGACCTGCTCACTTCTCAGAAAGCATAGCCCTCCATCTTACTCTCCCTTCCATGGCCCTCCTACCAATCGCTCCCCATCTCCAGGGCACTTGTCCTGTTTTCTCTTCCCATCTCCAGGGAATCATCTTTGAGTTCCCTCTACGCCCATGTCCACTTACAATCATTTTTCTATTAGGCCAAGAACCTGTAAGACAAACCATGCACGCCATACTGAAGATTGTACATACATAATATTTGTCACTCACTGTTTGATTCAATTTGCTAATGCACTTGAGGGGTTTTGCACGTATAATGATGAGAGAAAGTGTGGTTTGCTGGTTTATGTCTCTCTCTGGATACGGCATAGCTACTGCCTCAGAGGATGAGTCTATTTTCTCTGCTTCTCTACCCAGAAGGTATAATTCCTCCCCTAAATGTTTGGCTGAGTGATTTAGCTTTCTGTTTTAGATGGTTGTTAATTATTGATTCGTTTTCTTTAATAGGCACAGGTCTATTGATCATTTCTTCTTCTAATGTTCAACTTCCTCCAAAATTTTCAGGTGTCTCGTTCCTTAGGTTATAGTTTAGTGATGGCACATTCGCTGGTAGGCATCACTCTCTGGGTGCATCAGGTGCACATTCTGCAGCAGAATTGTACACTCCCTTTTGGGGGGCACCAGGTACAGCTCTATGACTTTGGCCAGTGACAAGAGTCACTTCTCTGTGGAAACTTCAGGAACTGAGCTGGTCTTCCATCATCTCTCACTTCTGATAACTGACATGTAACAAAGAGTTTGCTCTGTCAGCTGAGGCCTCTAGTGAAGACAACCCGTAAGAGTCAGGGTTCGATTATCTGAGCAAGAAATGAGTCTTTGCTCTGAGTGCCTAAAATTTCGCAGCTTTTGTTTTGTAGTTATGTGTTATGACAACACCCTTTCTCACCCATCTCCAAGAACAAGACTCACTTTCCTTCCTAAAGTCACAGATTTGCCTTTGGGCTAAGGGTTGTTGTCATCAAAGCTGTCAATTGTCAAGAATATGTGTTCTTTCCCCTCCTCCCTCATCAAGCCAAGAGCAACAGATCTGTGTCCTGTAACTAGAAAAGTTCCCAAGGGGCTCTCTGCTCATGAAGAGCTCAGTCCCCACACTGCCCTTATCATTTAAAGTCGCTGCTCCCCCTTGGCTTCAGGGACCTTCAAAGTCCTGCTGAGGATCCCCAGGCTTGACTTGTGAGTCTGGGAAGCTCCCACCTCACACAGACCACAGCTCTGCTGCCTCTCTTGACACCTGTGGCCAGAGCTGTGACACTGCTGGACCACCCACACTCCCTGCTCATACCCCACCATCCTCTAAGGCGGTGGTTCCAACCTTCCTAACGCTGTGACCCCTCAGAACCGTTCCCTGTGCTGTGGTGACCCCCAACCATAACATTATTTCCAGTGCTACTTCATAACTGTAATTTTGCTACTGTTGCGGATCGCATTGTAAATATTTGATCTGCAGATGGTCTTAGGTGACCCCTGTGAAAAGGGTCATTCAACCACCAAAGGGGTCACGACTCACAAGTTGAGAACCTCTGCTCTGAAGCTAGCCTGTTCTCCAGCCCAGGTACTTCCTGTGTGGAAATGTTATTGCTCACATCTTTTTGTTACTATTTTCAGCGTCTGACTACCATGCTCCATCTAGTCACCAGGCAGAGCCTATCTCGCATGATAGGAGCTCAAAAATGCTCTGCCAACATGAAGGCCTGAACCCATATCCTAGACCCCATCAGCCACCTCCATTCTAGACTTTTCAACTGGAGCTGGAGCTACAGAGCTCAGTGGAGTGGGGACTGTGTTTCTACAGAACAAGACCAGCCTTGTGTGTTAAAGCACAGATGTACCTAACATGCCTCACACGCATGTGCTTTGATCTGTTGAGAAGAACTTCAAAAGCAGAGAATGTAGTGCAGGGTCTAGATGCTTACAGGACAAGGGATGGTGAAGTTACGAGAAATTAGCCACTGTCACCCCCTAGAAACGAAGAGGAAGCTTCCTGGAGTACAGGGTCCAGGGCTGCTTGCAGGGACAAGAGCTAGATCTGCATTCCTGCCCCAGGGTCCTGTCTGTAGAGTCTGTCATGAAAGTGATTGGCTGAGCTGCAGAATTTGAGATTTGCAGGTTACCTCAGAGAGAGAGAGAGTTAACACTTGCCATTTCTGCTCCTTTTAAAAGCAAATCATTTTCTGATGAGTTATCTTGAGTCCCAGAGGTCAAGTAGCACAGAGCAAAATGGAAGGATATAACCTGGCTGGCTGGCTGGCTGGCTGCTCCAAACTCTCAGTGTGAGGGGCAAGAATTCCCCAACTCAGCATCTACATCCCTGACTTCCAAATGTGTTGCCAAGAAACCCCTCTACGGGGCAGATTTCCACCCCGTGTTATCCTCTGTTCCTGAGCCAGTCCTGATCATGAAGCCCCTGGAATTGTGACGGGTCACCTCCTTTTAAAGATCTCTGGTATAGGCATTGTCACTCAGCTTTGGGTTGGCTGCAGGGATTTCTGTGACCTCCTTATAGAGACTTCCCTGCCTGGCAGGGCAACTTAACACCATCACCCCGATTGCCTGACTCTCTACTTCCCGTGATTAGCTGTAGACCATCCATTCCTCCAGGCCCCTGGCAATGCTTAGTTTGTAAGCCATTCCAGTTAGGAGCTGTTCTGTCCTGACTATCTATCCTGTACATTGGCTTCCACTCCAAATCCCAAATAGAGGTGATCCCAGGGGCAGTGGGGACATGGTTAAGAGCAAAGCAACGTGTTTCTGAAAATGAAATTGTTGTTTCTGAATAGGGAGGTTGGCAAAGTCTAAAGTGAGAAAAATAGTGGCCTTCAGAAAAGAGGAGGGACTGGCCAGATGGATCAGTGGCTAAAGGCACTTGCGGCTGAGCCTGATGACCCAAGTTCAATACCTGAGCTGCACACGGTAGAAGGAGAGAACCAATTCCAACAAGTTGTCCTCTAGCTGTAAGAGCAAAAGTTTTGCTTTAAATTTTAACCATTGTAAGTAATTCTACGGAAACAAGGACATAACTTCCTGGAGCACTAGGTGGGGCTGTTCAGGTGAGGTAATCTTGAATCTCCCTAGCCCTAGGACACAACCTCTTGGATTGTTGGGTAGGGAGTGTCTAGATCCCAAGTTGACCCTACTGTACCAGATGTGCTCCAAATGCACCAGATGTGGTTGGTCACTTGTAGGCAGGAGATAACCCAGACAGGAAGTACATCAGGATAGATGCTTGCCACTGATTGGACCTGGTGGGAAGTAGGTTAATCTTATGAGTTCTGCCTTTTTGGGCACTTGAGCTATATGACTGGGGGCCATTCTGTAGGAAGTCTGGAGGTGAGAGGTTCACTCCATGGGTTTCTCAGAATGGACCAGGTCAGACTCCATCTTCCTGGCCAGTATTTAATTACTTTAATTAAAGCTTGCTTGCTTCAAATTTGGTTCAATTGTGGTGAGTGGATTTGGGATTTACGTGACCTCCACACCCATGCTATGGCAGGCATATGACCACCCCACTAAATAAATACATTTTTTAAAATAATTTTTTTTTCTAAAGAGAAAGAACACAAGACAAGCCTGGGAGCTGCAGGCTGGGGATGGTGCTCAGACTTGCTCCTCGGCCGTTTTTCCAGCAACTGCTGTGGGATGAGCAATGAGCTAAGGTCTTGGGACAGAAGGTTGAGAAGCTTGGGATCCAAGAACCAACCCTCACACCACAGTGGACCAAGGGTTTTGGTAAAGGTTGTACAGGGCCCTAGGGGAACATACAAGAAGGGACAATGGGTACGATTTGGATTGCGTGTGCTATACTTCAGCTGCCCAAGTGATCTCGGTTTGCAGATCATATGAAAAGAGACAGAAGATCCCCGGGTCACAGGCTTATTAACACAGGCTTCATGATCAGATCCCGACAGTCCTGAGAAAGTCACAAGTCCCATCATATAAGGGGTGCCCAGAGGTCACTGAAGGTGCTGATGAGGAACTATACTTTGAAAGCATTAATTTCTCTGGATTCCAGTTCCCTCGCTGTTAAATGAAGGCGTGGCCTTCGGAGAGGGTGCACATCACTAACAGGGTGGCTCAGTAATGATGGAGTCTGCTGGTTGCGCCCTTGGAGATGCTAATAAAGTAGACTTGGCACTGGACCCAGGAGCAAACTTATACTCAACCTGGGTGAGAATCTGCCAAGCCTCTGTCCAGAGAGTTAGCTAACCCGTAAGAATCTTCTAATTCCATACTCCAAAAACACCACCACCAGTCGCAGCCTCTTGACATCAAAAAGGAAAAGGAACCCCAAGCACACAGCACTTTCACAGCTCTTCCCTCCAGTTTAGTAGACATGCGTGGGGTGATTTCTTTATTTCAACAACTCTCCTCGCTGCAGGGGAGGAGAGCCGGAAATGTACACTCAGTAAAAATCCCTGATCTGCTTAGAAGCCCTCTTAAGTCCCCACTGCTGGAATCACGTGATCCTTTCACTTTTAACTTTTTAACTTCGCTTTTTTAGCTTTTAATTTTTTTAATTTTTAACTTTTTAAAACTTCACTTTTAACACTTTTAAATCCCTTCACGCACACACACACACACACACACACACACACACAAATATATAGATGGGGGGGAGTCCCCTTGTAGGTATAACTATCTTCCCTCTGGTACCAAACTTCAAGTGGGCAAATCAACACATTTTTTTTCAGTCCTCTATTTCCCATGGATAAAATTCAATGTGGTTGAGTGATGGATAAGACCCCTCTGGGAGCTAGTATCCCAAATATATGCATTTGGTTTGTTGAGACAGGGTCCCTCTGTGTAGTTCTGGCTGTTCTGGAACTTGCTGTGTAGACCAGGCTGGCCTTGAACTCACAGAGATCCTCCTGCCTCTGCCACCACAGCCAGCATGGAGAACGTGTTTTGAACTGGGCATCTTAAAGGTTGCAGAGCACAGCAAACTCCTATCCTACCGTCTTTCTAGCCTCACTCCCCCAGGGTACTTTTGACTTTCCCCTGTGTCTTCAGGTCCCGTCCCCCTGGTTCCTAAACAAAGGCGTGTACAGGCGGAGCACCTCTAACCTGAATCCAAACGTCCCCGCAACCCGTGTGACTTGAATGTGCCGCTTAGACAAAGTCTGTGTAAACAGTTCCAAATCTGGAAAGGTCTGGAATCTGAAGCACTTCTGTTTCCGGGCAGGATTTCCCACGTGTGGGGCTTGCTTCTTGATTTCTCACCGCTCCGTGGCGTTTATTGACTTCTTGTAATGACGGTGGGGAATCTCGTGCCCTCAGGCCAATCGATGAGCTATGATTACGTTTGATTGACCCATAATTATTTTTCTCACGGTTAGTAACAGCCTCCATTTTTAATGTTAGCTTTCTGTGAGCCTATACAAATAGCAGTTTTTGAGATGCTTTGACACACGTATCAAGCAACTGGAGTCTATTTTTTTCCAAACTTAAGATGGACCGCGTTTGTGTTTTGCCGTGGTCCCTCCTCTCAGAACCCTCTCCCCAGCGGTGTGTAGAACGGGCAACACGGGGTCACATACCTGTTCTCCGGTGACCCCCTCCTGCCTGCTTCAGGTTGGATCCTCTGTTTCCAGAATCCCATGTCTTCCTCTTGTTTGAACTTCAATATTTAGCCTTTAGGGGTTCTAGATAGCTCTTCTTTATCGGTTTCATCCGTTATTGTAGCCCCGAGGCAGCTGGATCTATTGAATACTCGAAACGAGGATTGTTCAAACTGAGGCATGCTCTAAATGCTAATATGAAAAAGATTATAAGATATTTTATTATAGTTTTACACCGCATGTTTAAAATGCTAGTCTCAGATTTAGTGGGCTAAAGTATTACTAAAATTAATTCTCCTAGCTGAGAGTTCCCTTTTGAACTTGTCTACCAGAAAACTAAATCCACAGCTATGATTGGTCGTGTGTTTGTGGCGTGGCCTAGCTCTAACGGGTATTGCCTTCCTGTTCTAGTTTCTGTTTGTTAGTTTGTTGTCTTCTGGGCAATTTCACTGTCACCTTCCATCCTTCTACTGATCTTTTACTTTTTTTTTTTTTTAATTTCTAAGAGCCTTTGCTGGACTCTCAGTCCTGAGCATCTCCATTGCCCGTGAGGCCAAGACCCCGTCCTCTCGTGTCTCTGAGTGCTTAGGTTGTGCTGTCTTCTCTTCTGCCAGCTCGTTCACATTGCACTGTGATTTCCTTCATTTGTTTGTTTGTTTGGTTTTGGAGACAAAATCTTGCCCCAAACATGCTACATAGACCAGGCTGGCCTCAAACTCATAGATCTCTGTAGAAGAATATTTAATCCTTTAAGCCAGCAGCATGGCTGCTCTGGGAAAGGCTCACATTCGCGGCCTGTGTGATGGCCTGCAGCACACGCCTTTAAGTGACCCAACTCAGAAGGCAATGGTGGCGTATGTCTTTAATCCCAGCTCTTAGGATGTAAGAGGAAGCAGTCGGTTCCGGAGTTCACAGCTTTCAGCCCATGGTTACAGAATGGGCACATGCCTTTAAACCCAAGTCTGAGAGTGAATCAGAGTGATGAGCGGACAGAGTGACGAATCAGAGGAAGGGTTAGCAAAGTGAGTCCGAGTGAGAACACTCCCAACCCTCACAATAGAAAAGCAGGCTCTCAGCTCTCGGTTAGAGAGGCAGTTAGATAAGATAGAGGAAGTTCAGCAGAAGGAGAGTAAGTTTGGGAGAAAGAATTGACTAACTTTGAGAGTCAGTTCTAAGGCGAGCAGAGCAGTTCAGTCACAGAAGTTATGGGAGTCAGCCAGAGTCAGCCAGAGTCAGAAAAGTTCAGTCAGAAGCTGTCAGCTGGCTTAGAAGGTCAATTTGAACCAGTCAGCTTGGAGAAGACTTTGAGCCTGAACAGCAAGTGAGTTGAATCAGCCAACCAGAAGAGTCAGTTGAGTTCAGCTCTGAGTTCAGAAGAAACTAGTCAGAGTGAGTCAGTCAGCAGTAACTCTTCGATGCTGAAACATTCTAGGTTTAGGCTTGAAGATTAGATTCTATGGAGGCTAAAACCCTCTAAGGGCAGGAATTGAATTAGCAAAGAATAAACTGCCTTTTGCCCTGAATCTACATCAATAGATCTCTGTCTGCCTCTGTCACACCTCATGCTGTCCAGCACTGGGTTTAAACCTTTCAACCACTGCTGTCTCCTGTCCTGTTTTTGCTATTCTTATGAGTCCTTAACATTATTTAGCACTTTCTTAGTGGAGTTTTTGTAAAGAGAGATTAACACAATCAACTTTTCTCATCTGTACAGAGAGGTCCTGTTTCTCCCCTGAGCTCTGATTAGTTCCTGACTGTTATTTTTTCCCCTAAGAGATAGTGGCTTCCTCCAATGCACAAAGAAGGTCTGCTTTAAGTTAGAGACACATACAAACCCTTTCCCTCTCTTTATATATTCATGAATATATATTCATATAAATATATCTTCATGTATCTTTATGTATCATAAAGATATATATATACTCATAAATATATATATTTAAATATATATATTTATTATATATATACTCATATATACTCATAAATATATATTCATTTATATTCATATGTTATATTACACACACACACACACACACACACATATATATATAGAGAGAGAGTACTCAACAGAGAAAGAAGTCATTTGTACAAATTATACTTTTGAATCTTTGGCCCCTGTATGCCTCGGGATAAGTGTTGTGGAAGTTTATTTTTAGTTGTGTTTAAAATAATTGTTTTTGTGCACTGTTAGAAAAAGGGATGCATAGGCCTTGGTATTTTGTATTGTCTGCAGGTGTTGGATTTCTGTGGGGGATGTTTGACTGCTTATGATCTGCACCTGAGGAGTTCTGAATCAATAAAACACCTGAATTCAGGTGCTTGGAGTTCCACTGTGAAGTTCCACAGCACTGGCTGTGATGGTGGTTCCTTCCCTCTGTTGAGGTCTGGCAAGGTTTGCACCTATGAAAAATGCCTCCTTGTCTCTTGGCTGAACCACCACAGCAGCATATGTTATAACTCTGGCTGTCCCGGAACTCACTCTGTAGACCAGGCTGGCCTCAAACTCACAGAGATCTGCCTGCTTTTGCTTCCTGAAGGCTGGGATTAAAGGCTTGTACCACCACCGCCCAGGCTAAACTGTGGTTCTTAGACTTTCGTGGCAAGTGTCTTTATCTGATGAGCCAATTTGCTATGCAGGCTTTTGCCCACAGTGAGATAAGATGTTGGTCCACCTGCCTACACGTGCAGGCACGGAGGTCCAGGCAGGAAGTGAAAGAAAGAAAGAAAACAAAGAAAGAAAGAAAGAAAGAAAGAAAGAAAGAAAGAAAGAAAGAAAGAAAGAAAGAAAGAAAGAAAGAAAGAAAGAAAGAAAGAAAGAAAGAAGAAAGAAAGAAAGAGAAGAAAGAAAGAAAACAAAGAGAGAAAGAAAGAGAAGAAAGAAAAGGTGGAATGGCAAATTTCTACATCCACCGAAAGAATTCTTTTGACCCAAAAAGGGCCAGACAAAATTTTTCCTTCACCTTTTCAGCTGGCACTGAGCCAATGGTCTACCCTGTAACACGGTGGTTTCTAGGGAGAGGTATTTGCTTCTAACATTTGATTGCTGCTCCAAACACAACTGAAGCTCTATTTAAGAACAAAGATGCGAATGGATCATATTTAGTGGTTTTCGCCACAGAGAGTGTGTCTCCTTTGACGTCATGAGACAAACTATCACAAGCATTAGCGCAATGCCTCGCTTATCAAGTCTATTTGCTACTGTAAGTATTGATAACAAAACATACTGTTTCGGATTCTTGATTTTCAAAATCCCAATAGTTCAGCAAATATTTATGGCATGTTTACAGTATTTTGGCTTTAGGTGTTGGGAATCAAGAAAGAAAAAAAGAGATCAGACTCTTGCATCCTAAGATCTTATCGGCCATGGAGACAAGTACACAGCAAACTGGATGTGATCCAAGCTTCAACAGAACCAGTCTCGGAAGGATGAGAAAACCAGGCTTAGAGCAAGCCTCCCCACTTCCCATCTTCCCATCCCCAGACCTGAGCCTTCCGACCACAGTTGCCTTGCTGGATGTGGTTTAAAAATGCCTTTTTATCAGTGCAGATTTATTACATTCCCAGGATGGCATGATGCTTATGTGTCTGCATGAAAACAAGCGCCCCTGAGTGACAGAGAGGAGAACTCTGGGTCAGGACTTGTATTTCCTCTGTGGTTTCTAATGATCAGTCCCGATTTTCCCAAGGATTGCATACTAGGTCAGCAGCTATGTCTTACATACCTCCCTACCCATCAGCCACTGTCTAACTTGTATCACAGAAAATACGGGGAAAGGACAGAAAGTCGGGATCCTCAAGTGTGACATCGAGTCAGAAGGAGGAGGACTGGAGAGAAGCCTCGGGGGAGGGGGCGGTGAAGAGTGCTTAGTACTCTTTCAGAGAGCTCAAGTTTGGTTCTGCACACCCGAGTTGTGGTCCACACAAATGAGGAGATCTTCAGAATGCCACTTAGGGGTATCCAAGGCGGTGCGCTTGTGGCAGTGACCACCCTCTTCCGCTAATGGGAGGACGTTCTGTTTCCCATGAAGTATGAAGAAAAAGCTTTCTCTATTGTTTTAATGATGACGTTAATGAAAATCACAGACTGGCTGTGATTGAAACAAAATCAAGTCACATCTGGAAACAGCTGCGCCAGCAATTAAATGGCATTTAATGTGACTGATATCAAAGGGGTGGGTTTTCTCCCCCTGGCATTAGGAATGCAAAACTGCAGGCTTCCAATCTACTCTGCCATAATGGCTTTGAGTCATCGGGTGTTTAGAAGTCATTCTGATATTTACAAAGGAAAAATAAAAATCCCCCAGTGAGCCATAGAAGGGGGTTTGAGTCAGGAGAAAAAACAAATGAACAGGAGCTTCACAGTTTGAATTTTGAGAACAAACAGGCATAAATTTTACCATTTTTCTCCTCTACACACTAACAGTTCAGTATTTAGTTCAATGAAATAAAGGCCCCTTGCTTCCCATACCAATCAAGTGACTTCCTGCCTCGTTGTAATTAGTGGTAAACCTCAATATGCAAGCAAAAGACCACCTAATTAAAAAGTGTAATTCATTTACATAGATCATTCAAAAAGGATGGATTAGATAGGTCACAGAGCTCCTGCAGAACTCTCTGAGCTGCGGGTATTGGCCGCCTCCCCCTGCCGTTCCTCGGGTTCTGAGTGTTTTCATGGGAATGAGTTTGTCAGAGTGGGGAAGTTTGTTAGAGGTGGTGGTTTAGCTAATCACTGCTAAACATTTAAAGCCTTGCAACTATTTTTACCAATTATCCAAGTATATACCAACAAAGAAATGGCCTTAACTTCTCGCTTGGTGCCGAGCGGCCTAATGCTATGAGAGGGTATTGATTAAGTGCCTGTTGAGTGCTGGATGCCACTCAAAGCACACAGTTACTCTTTCGTTTACCACGGTCAGAAATGGCTCCTCTGGGCTACACGGCTCTTAATGCCTCTAATCAAAAGTAAAAGTCCGTGGGCCTTAAAGAAAAGCTGTGGCCACAAAGGATTCTCTCTGTTTCTACTTGCCCCTTACTGTGCAAGCCGGATTTTAGCCACACAATCCGGGTCAGAGTCCAGAGCTATGCTGCTGTGTGGTCAAGGAACTGTTGTACCGGCAGGGAAGAAAGTTCTGGAATCATGTCTTCCCTGGAACCTGTATAACCACTCTCTGGTGATAGTCTGTCATAAACTTCTTGCTTCACAACAGAAGTCTGTCCTGTTTATTTGTGGAGACAATAGGTCAGAAGACCAACCAAAACCTTTGGACTAGGGTTCTGTATTGCGGTTATTGTTTGGTTTGGATGGTTTTTGGGGGAGGTTGTTTTGTTTTTGTTTTTTTCTTTTTTGAGACAACATCATATAACCCAGGCTAGCCTCAAGCTTTCTATATAAGATAACCTTGACCTCCCTCCTGACCATACTGTCTGACTCCAAAGTGCTAAGATTACAAGGTGTAATTTTGTAATTACACCTGGTGGGGTCCGTTAATTTAAACTATCTTTGGAGGGAAGGGTCAGGCTCTACCTTCCAAAATACTATGCTAAAGCTTTCAATATCATCTTGCCTCTCAAGAAGCAGCTCAAGGAAAACAGCTCTTAAAACCAAGTGAACTTGATCTATCTCAGCAGGAGCAAAGAACACTACCAGGGTAAATCTCAATTTTGCCCTCAGTGTATTTGTCAATGTTGATCACTGTGATAGCAACTTTCTCTTAGCCCTTAACATCTAGGGGATCCAAGTCACCCCACAAGGAGCACTTCCCTCCATGAAGGAAGCTGTTGAAGGGCTGCTGACAGTCTTGATGTTGCACCCAAGGACCTTTGACTTCCTTAAGTGCTAACACTTCGACCTTTGGGTGGCCACTACGTTTTGAGCTATGAGCATACTTAGTACACCAAAGTTACTTTTCCTATTATATGTTGATTTCAGTAAGCCAACAGGAGCAAAGCCAAGCAGAAAAACAAGTACAGTTTTTGGAAGGAAATCATAGTGTTTCTCGTAGGAAAAATGTGCTCAGCCTCACCTGCAACAGCAGATAATAGAAAGAGCTGGGTGCAGCGGCACGTCCCAGGGATCCCAACTGAAGGGAGACCGAGGCAGAGGATCATGAGTTTGAGGCAAGCCCCAGCCACTGAGCAAGATCCTGTCTCAAGAAAGATAAAATTGGGCTGGAGAGATGGCTCAGTGGTTAGGACTGTGCAGTGCTCTTTTGAGAACCCAAGTTGGGTCCCCTGCAGCCACATTGGACAGCTCACAACCACCTGCTTCAGGGGATCTAGCGCCCTCTTCTGAACAGGTACCTGCACAAATGCATGCACACACACATATATGCATACACATACATTTTAAAAATAAAATAAATCTTTAAGATAAAAAATTTAAATACTATAACTCCACATACTTGTCTGTACGTGCGACAACCATATCAGGGAGCACATACTAAAAAGTGTCTCAATGCTGCGGAGAAGGTGCTGGCTAGCTTCAGAACAGCAGCAAAAGGGCAGTTCTCCACTGTGCGCCCTCCCCTGGTTTAAGTCATAAACGTGCCTTTAAAGAAACACTTTTGGCTGTGTTGTGGCGGCGGTGGCAGCGGCGCACGCCTTTAATCCCAGCACTTCGGAGGCAGAGGCAGGTGGATCTCTGAGGACGCGGCCAGCCTGGTCTGCAGAGTGAGTTCCAGGACAGCCAGGGCTACAGCAGAGAAACCCTGTCTCGGAAAAAACAAAGCAAAGAAAAAAGAGAAAAAAGAAACACATTTAAAAGAAAAAGGAACATCTCTGGGGTGGGGGCAGAGCAAGCTCATAGAGGAAGGGCTCGGGGACTGGACTGTGGCGAAGGGATTGGGGGAAGAACTATGGAGGCAGCTTAGGAAAGACAGTGTCTTGGGAGAGAAGAAAAGCCACACAGGGCCCCCATGTCTCCTGGGATGAGGGCAGCGTATCTAGACTCTTGGAGTAAAGGGTAAATGTTGAGGAAGGTTTATTTTTAGTTGTATATAAAATAATAGTTTCATGCACTGTTGGGCGAGGGGCTGTCTAGGGCGTTTTGTGTTGTCTGCAGGTGTTGGATTTCTGTGGGGGACGTTTAGTTATTAATGATCTGTACGTGCTATCAGTAGAACACCAGAGAGTTCTGAAAGAATGGAAACACCTGAGCCCAGATGCTCAGGATTCCACTGTCTATCGAGTACGGCACTGGCCATGATGGTGGTTCCCTCTGATGAGGCCTGGCAGGGTTTAAGTCTATGAAAAGGCCTCTTTGTCCTGTTTGGTGAGCCACCCCAGATGCAGTGTACTACTCCCGGGTGCATGTTTGGAGGTTCCACAGTGGCCAGGGGCTGGGCCATGTGGACCTGGTAAGTCCCAGGGAGAGGCTTGGACTTTGTGATGAGAAGGCAGGAGAGCCCTTGTGCAAGGAGTGACACTGCAATTGCAGCGCTTCAGGCCTGGAGCCCGGTTAGGGCAGGGGTAGGGAGAAGCAGGGAGACAGTCAGTGTCTGTGACCATCCAGGTGAGATGGCAGGATTCCAGCCTCGGAAGAAGTGGGCAGATCTTGGGATGGATATCAAAAGCAAAGACAATGGGGCTGGAGAGACGGCTCAGAGGTTGAGAGCACTGGCTGCTCTCCCAGAGGACCTGGGTTCAATTCCCAGAACCCACATGGCAGATAACAACTATCTCTAACTCCAGCTTCCGGGGATCCGACACCTTCACCCAGACATTAATACAGGCAAAAACATACAGTAAAAGTTATTAGTTTTTTAAAAAAGTGAAGGAGCTGGAGAGATGACTCAGTGGTTGACAGCACTGTCTGCTCTTCTAAAGGGCAGGGGTTCAATTTCCAGCACCCACATGGCAGGTCACAGCTGTCTGTAATTCCAATTCCAAGGGATCTGACACCCTCATACCAATGCACATAAAATAAAATTAAAAGGGGGGTAAAAAGCCTAACAGATATATGCATATATAAAATGAAAAAACAAGTTTTGCTATTGGATTGGCTGTCGGGTGGGAACTTGAGATCAGTGGAGGATGATTTCGGTCTCCTTGGTTGGAGCGAAGGGATGGCAACTTACTGAGTACTTGTTGCTCCCTGAGCATAAACACATATGCCCTGCCCTTGGGGAACTTACCATGTAGCAGGCAGTGAGTCCGCACTGGATCAGCTCAGGAGGAACTCTAAGAGTTGCTGTGGGCAGCGCAGACAGAGTGCCACAGAAGGAAAGGACCTAGGAGGAGACAGGTAGGCCCGGCCTGAGAGGCCATACTGAAGCTGGAGTCTGAAGGCTGAGAGAAACCCACTATGTGAAGGACGGAAGAAGCTCAGGGGAAAGGGAAGAACATCCACTGAGCCAGAGGGAAGTACTTTTGTGACTTTTTTGAGAGGCTAAAATTATTCTATGTGACCATCAAGCAGAAGAAGTGTGCGTGGGGTGGGGGGTCAGGAAGGAGGCGGGGTCAGGAAATGCTGGCTCTTACTGGCCAGAGCGGGAACTCTCTGTGCATATGCACATGTGCATGATTCTCACCAGCCCCAGGATCTAAAGTTCTGTGTCTTTAGATGTTACGTGGGACTACAACTCTGGAAACCACAGTGTGTTCTGTCGCAGTGTGGCCTAGAGCCGGTAGCCCTGCGGCAGAGGAAGCACTTGCCTAGCAATGTATGAGGCCCTGGCTTCCATCCCAGAACTGGGAAAAAAAATTATAAAGAAGAAAAGTGAGGGGCTGAGGGGCAGCAAGGTGACAAGCACTCGCTATTGGTCCTGACGGCCTGAGTACCGAACATGGTAGGAGAGAGCAGACTCCGGCACGGTGTCCTCTGCTCTGCACATGTGTGCCACCATTGCACACGTGTGTGCATGTGTGCACATGCATGCACACACCAAATAAGTGTAATTTAAATGAAGAAAGGAAAGGAAAAGGGAAAAATAAAAGTAGTGTGGCCCGAAGGGACTTGGCGCATTGCTTCTTATTCTTATTTTTATTCTTATTCCTTTTTTTTTGGTTTTTTTTCAAGACAGGGTTTCTCTGTTATAACCCTGGCTGTCCTGGAACTCACTCTGTAGACCAGGCTGGCCTCGAACTCACAGAGATCCGCCTGCCTCTGCCTCCCCAGAGCTGGGATTAAAGAAGCGCACCAACACTGCCCGGCTTATTCTGTTTCTTTCTTTAAATTTTTTTTTTAATTTTAATTATCTTGTTTTCTTACTATTTTTTTTATTTTTAAATTATACTTTAATTAATAATTAGTAATTAATTAGTAATTTGAGTTTCATACAATATATCTCCATAAAAGTCTTCTGTTCCACCCTCCCACCCCTGTGCCCGCAAAATAAAAAGAAAGAAAAGAGAAAAGAAAGAAAGATGAAAAGAAAAAAAAGAAAATGAAGCCAAGCTTGTGTGGCAGGAGCATGGATGGCGGCGTCACCACGGTCTCTGGAGGCAGAGGCTGCTCTGATCGTGGACTTGGCCCTGGCCCACAGCAGCCTGAGACACGACTTCTTTATTCCACCACGGCTCTCTCTTTGCCTCGGCGTGGGCCCTCAGCCTTTTTCTGACACAAACACTGAATTCTGACTGTCCACTTTCTTCAGCACTTTGGCCCCGGAGGAGGACAGAGAACTTGGCATCCTTCGGCAACTCAGATCAACTGAGTGCCTCCTCTCAGATCAGCAGTGCGAGCGCCCCCTCTCTCAGATCAGCAGGGTGAGCGCCCCCTCTCTCAGCCGGCATACTTGTTCGCTCTCAGCTCTGCCCACTTTGCACCATTCTGTCATGCGAATAATTAAAATCCAATGCCATGGACAGATGAGAAGGCACAGCAAAAATACTCAAATCAAGGCACCTTTGCCTTAAACAGCCACGTGATAGTCTAGAAGAGTCTTGGGAGCCCGGGCTCAGCCACATCTCCCATAGCAAGCGTTACACCAAATTTCAGAAAGGGAAAAGAACAGCCTAATTGTGAGCTGATGAGCTGATCAATATTCTCAATTTACCTCTTTAGCTTCAAAGCCCAAATTGAAAACGAGGACTGTGAGAATCTCCAAGGACTGCAGCCGTGGCACGTCCCTGCCCCCTGAGGAGCAGATGCTTCCTGCCAGGCAGCACCTCAAGGCTTCCCAGCACCTGCCTGGGTGTGGGGGCGGGGCTGTGCGGGGTGCTCTACCTGGGTGGGCACTGTGGACTTGTGGGAGCTTGTGGAGCGTCTGCAATAGGGCCTGATTAGACGTGACACCATAGCCTGCCTGTGGGTTAGCATAGGGCGCCCAGAGCCTGCCTTTCGTCTCCGGAATAACTACCATACAGTAGTTTAACTATTTAGCCAGGACCTGGGAGAGACATACACAGATGGATAGCAATTAAGCAAAGCGATCAGTTAAATATGTCTCATTACATGAGTGTCCTACATAAAGCCTGTGAGGTATCCCCTCCACCTCAGGGGGTAGGCTCCAGGTTCATCATCATCATCATCATCATCATCACCCCCCCCCCCCACTTTAAAGGTCATTTACAGAGATTTGCAAGTATGGATTCTTCTAATGAGTGTTATTTACACTCAGTGTTGGGTGGAAAATGCCACTCCCATCTTGAAGGTTTCTTTGAACCTGAGCAGGGTTAATCTCAGAAAATACGTATGGACCTTAGGGTGAGGCGTGGAGCCTTTAGCCATTAGGGCGCCTTGGCCGCAAGGCCCATCTCTAGACTCGAGGTTCTTGAAAATATAGAGATTCTGGCCAACAATCCCTGAGGGCTTTGCTGGCTCTGACAGCATGGGACTTTCTGTTTCGCATTCTCTGTTTTGTCAATACCTAGTTTCCGCTCTGTCTCCTGTTCAAATGCTGAAGCCCGCAGCACCAGCATGTAACAAGGCAGTCTCTGCACCCGGCTCGCTTCCGGAGCTTGAGTTTGAGTACAGAGAGGAGGTCCAAGGAGAGAAAATTTAGAATCCATCCAGATAAAATGAACAGCCAGCTAGGTCATCTGGGATTTTTTTTTTTTCTTTTTAATAAAGGCAATGACCCTGTATTGTCATTTACAGGTAAAACAACTCTACGGTTTACAGGTGACTGTTACAGTGGTCTACCTCTGCTCTATAATAGTAATTTTAACAATTATCTCTAATACTAACACAGCACATCAAAGGTCTTCAACTTGACTACAGAGGGAGGAAGAGAGGTTCAGAGATTATTAAACTACACTGGATTATTTAACAATTAAGCCCATCATGGTGCCTTACCCTCGGGGGAGTCTCTTTTCTCCTTCTGAACTGTCACACATGGCCTCTGTCAGACTGACCCCACCACGAATGGGTGGAATGAATTTCCACAGTATAGTGAACTTCTCTTCCGATTGGTTACTCAGCTCAGGTTGAGCTGGGAAATCCGATTCCCAAGTTCTTTGGAACAACCAACCTGCTAGTTCATTCTTCCAGTCTTTCAACATTTTTTTTTCAATTATTAGATTGTTATGCATCAAGCCCTGTACATAGCTTGAGGGAAAACGAAGTCTGAAGACAAAGTTCCAGCCCTCATGGAGTTAGTCTTCTACTCAGAAAAAGAGGCCATGGATAAACAAGCATGTTTCCTGCTTCCAGATAGGGAGGAGCTGAGACACAGTGCAGGGGAAGCGGTGGACACTTAACCTTGTCTCTTTCAGGAAACTCTTGTAGGTGCGGGGAAGGGGTATCATGGCAGGACTAGAGATATTGTCGGAGCAGAGATGTGGATGAAGAGAGCTGTCAGCATACGGAAGTCTAGTGATGCCAATCTGGAAAGAGAGAGAGAGAAAGAAAGAGAGAGAAAGAAAGAAAGAAAGAAAGAAAGAAAGAAAGAAAGAAAGAAAGAAAGAAAGAAAGAAAGAAAGAAGGAGGGAGGGAGGGAGGGAGGGAGGGAGGGAGGGAGGGAGGGAGGGAGGGAGGAATGAGGGAAGGAAGGAAGGAAGGAAGGGGAAAAGTGGTCCCTGGTGGGTAGAGAAACACAAGTCCAAGGAAGAGAGAAAATACATGTGCATGTGCACGTGTTTGTGCATGTGCGTGTGCTCATGCCTGTATGCCTGCCTGTGTGTTCCCTGTGTCTGTGTCTGTGCCTGCATCTGGGTCTGTGCTGGCCTTCCACAGAGGGGCCCGGCTTTTCCTTCACCATCCGATTGGTTACATGTTGGAAATGCTAAGCGAGGGCTGCAGAGGAGGCTGGCACACCGCGTGGTGTGTCACAAAACAAGTAGTCACACAGCCAAGCCTACCCATCCCAAACGCCAGTGCGCAGAGGTGGAGCCGGAGTGCAAATAAATGTCTCAATACTTTGCGTCCGGATCGTATTTTGAGACAGCGTCTCCTGTAACCCCTGCCGACCTCAACTCACTGTGTAGCCACGGATGATCTTGAATTCCTGAGCCTGCTGCACACCATCCTCCAAGAGCTGAGGTTATAGCTTATAGGTCTAAATATTGTAAACCAGGGTAATAAACTGGCAAGTATAGTTTTCTTTCCTTCCTGCCTTCTCTCATCCAGTCACGTTTTTCCTTGTTTGAACAGTCTCACAGTGTAGCCCAAATGGACCTCAACAGTCCCCCTACCTCAGCCTCCAAATGCTGGGATTACAAGCACGACCAGCACCAATCTATCCTTTAAACAATCTCGAAGTTCAAAGTCAAATTCCTATCTCGAAGTTCAAAGTCAAATTCCTTAGTTTGTGAGACCTGGTCCCCAGCTCCAGACTTCCTGTTCCTGTTGATCAGGAGCATCGAGCACAATAAGGGGCCCTCTTCATGCACATATGGTCCCCCTCGTTCATTTGTCCAAGCTCTACCCGCATCTCCCAAACGCTGTCCTTTATGTCTGTGGACCTGCAGATGGACAGATGCGGGAGAGTCCCAGGACACCGGAAGAAGATTCTGAGCAGGTTGCAGCTAGAGAAAGTCTGAACATAGCCATCTACAGCCCAAGTATCAGACAGGACTGTTTCTTTACCAGGGATGAGGGCAATACTTCAGCAGGTTCCTTGAGAGCAAGGAACAAGTGTCCTTCGCGCAGAGGCAAGCCAGCCACCAGGGAATGTGGGCTGCAGCCAAGGTGCCCAAGAAGCTTGACCAGTCCTTCCAGACAAGAGCGAAGAAGAGTTGAGAGACAGATGCCGTGAGCTACCTGGGACAGTCAAGAGTGTCTTACTTTTTCTGTGTTGACCTTCTATGCTCCTTCACATCTCCATACAGTGAGCCCTGAAAGAGCTCCATCTGTCTTGGCTAAGGGAAAAGCCAGGGAAGATTTGACCTTGCTTCAGCCAGAACATCTAAAGAGACAGGGGCAACTGAGCACCCACAGAAACTGAAGTGAATAGACCAGAAGATTCAGAGGCTGCCAATTCCCCACCTCTGCACACACTCCTGAAGACTTGCTCTCAAGTGCCAACCTCGGGGGTCCTGAGTAAGAACAGGGGGAGCTGACATCTGTCCCCATCTACTAGTGATAGAAGGCTGTCTTATAGAATGGCTCTCAAGGACTAAGTTTCCCAACCTCCCTGGTACCCCGATGATCATTGTATGAAGTTCTGGTCAATGATTCTGAGCAGAAGTGAAGTGCACACTTCCTGGTTGCTTTTATTTGCTTGTTTGCTTGTTTATTTATTTACTTAGTTTTCAGACAAGGTTTCATGTAGCCCAGGATGGCTTCAAACTCTCTGTGTAAGCTGAGGCTGTCCTTGAACTCCTGATCCTCCTGCCTCAGCCTCCCGTCTTGGGTTGTGCTTTTGAAGGAAATAGATAATCTCCACTGTTTCCTTTCCCTTCCTGCTGCTGGGATGTGGCATGGTGGTGGCCAGCCCTCCTGGATACCACGCACCTAACCTGGGGGCACTCCAGCAGGCACAAGATAGAGAGTCCCTGATATTAAAGACCTACCACAGTGGTCCTGTTTTTCTCACATTTGGGCTTCTGTCCTGTTCGCTCTTGCTGTGTGGTGGCCCTCGAATGCTCATCTAACACACACTGTCTCCTAATCCTTACTTACTTGCATGGCTCTCTTTACATGGACTCTACTTGCTTCACCCCTCAGCCCGGCTTTCTCTGATGAAATCCTCTGCCTTCTAGCTCAGTCTCACAGAGAGCATTTGTTAAATTTAACAGCTTTGCCTGTTGTTACTGTTCTCTGTCAAATAGTACCATGGGCTGTATCTCTGGCTTGGGAATGTGGCCCTTAATCCACAAATGTTTATGGGATTAAATTGAAGTGAATTTGAAAATGTTATTTTATTTTATTTTATTTTCCTTTAAAGGGGCATCGTGAACTAAATTCAGGGCTCTGGACTTCATGGCCCAGGGTGACCCAGGCTGACATACAGCCCTGGAGAAAACTGGACTTGAGGATAATTCTTTTATTTTGTTCTGCTTATTTATTTGTTTGTTTTGAGACAGGGTTTCTGTAGCCAAACTGGGCTACAGAATGAGTTAATGTCAATCCCCCTGCCTCAGCCTTCTGTATGCTAAGATTATAGGCGTGAACCATCATGCATGGCAGAGAGAATTTCTGTAGAGAGACCCTGTCTCTTTCTGCTCCATCTAGTCTGAATGGGATGGCTATCTCTTATATATCATTCTTGTCTTAGTGACGGCATCACGTCCCAGGACCCTGGACTAGGTTAGTTCTCTCTGAGCGATCATCTTACACATACCATAGTCATGTTTATTTCTCTACTGCCTGTCTTCACCAGCTGTGCAGGTATGATCATAATATCATATCTACAGGCTCAGCCCCTGTGCTTGTCTCGTAGCCAGCGTCCGATAGCAATTTGGTAAATGGATACGTGAGTGAATAAAGTGAATGAGTGAATGAATGAATGAATGAATGAATCCCCACATTAGTTACTTTTCATAGCCATGACTAAGATAGGTTATCTGAACAACGTAAGGGAGGAGCTCGTTTTGATTCCTGGGTTGTCAGGGTTTCGTCTGCGGTTGTTTGGACCCAGGAGCTTGGATGGCATCATGATGATGTAAGCTGGGATGATTCTCACCTCAAGGCAGATAGAAGGACAGGAGGGAGGGGGGAAGGGAGAGGAAAGGGAGAGGGAGACAGAGAGGGAGGGAAGGAGAGAGAGAGAGTCAGATGCAAAATGCCCCTAAAGACTCAATAACCTACTTTTTCCAGCTAGGACCCGCCTTCTAAGGTTTCCAGAGCCTCCCAACATGGTTGTACCAGCTGGGGGCCAAGTACCCACCGCACGAACCCATAGACAAAACTTTATATCCAAATGTATGTGGATAAACAGAGCTGTAAGGAGCAGCTTTAATGACCCCGTTCTCTCAAACACAGTCCACGTCTTACAGACGCTAACCACTGCTCCCATGTTGTTGAAGCAGCTGTCGTTTTTCTCTTGGTTGGCCTTCTCATGTTAGACAGACTTCCCAGTGTGAGGACAAATACTCCAGAGAACAATGCATAGGGAGGTAAGGTTTTGTTTGGGGTCCTGGGTTCAGAGGTTCCCACCAGAGTTGGGTGATCGTTCGGACTGTGTGTCTGACATGGTGAGCAGACACCAAGGAGGGAAGAGTACCGTGGAGCAAAGGCTTATGTCTCTCTCTCTCCCCACCTCTCCGTAGCCAGGGCCAGAGAGATGCCTGTGCTCAAAGGTCACCCCCTTCTTCCAATTTTTCTATCTGGGCCTCTAGCACCTCTGGGTGTGGCCCACATTCAGAACAGGTGACTGACCTACACACAAGCCTGCCTGCTTTGCTAATCTATGTAGCTCTCAGTCCTATCAAACCTTAGCAGCTAAGGACAACCATCACTGCTCATAACTGGCCCACACCCATTTTCTGCCAACCCTTTTTGGCCCCTCACCATACACCCATCTTTCAGTATAACTACTGAGGAAGTGTAAGGAGGGAATCAGGTCATCAGTAAGGGTCACGTGCCCCAGAGCTGGAGAGCATGATCTCATATTTTAACCAGTTCAAGTAGAGACAACAGTTCCCAGTCTCTTTTGAGTTGGATAAGACCATGTGACTCAATTCTGACCAATGTCATGTGAGAGAAAATGAAGTACTTTTGACACATCCCCATAACTGAAATGAACAAGTATCCTTTTTCAGCAACCTTTTCCATCAACCTTTCCAGCTGCCCCAGATGCTGAGGTGACGTTAGGAGCTAGACCAGCAGTCACCTTAGGCCACAAGGCAAGAGGTTCAGAAGGCGGAGCATTAGTAAGAAGGTTGGGCTCCCAGCCGGAGTCAGCTTCCCTCTGAGCAATTCTGGACTGCTTTTTGCACGGACTGTTATGTGAGAGAGAGACAAAATTCCATCTGTCTTAAGCCACCCGGCTTTGGGATCTCCATTACAACAGCTTAACCGTGTCCCACCTGATACATGCTCCTCTCCTTACCATAGCTGCTTCCTCACAGGGAGCGAGGAAGAACTGTGCAAGGAAGACGTATATGGAAGAGTCCATATCGTTTCTAAGGCATGATTTGGGGACCTCTAGAAAATTAAGGGGGTGATGAGTAAATCCACATGCTAAAGCATCCAGAAAAAAAACTACCCCACTGAGCAGAAAAGACTCTCTGGTTCCATATGCTAGCAACTTGGGAAACTGTGAGAGGCGACAGGGTACCTCTGCTGCTGGCTTTTAGGCTCTGGCCTGGAAAATGCCTTTGGGGAGTGAATGAGAGAATTAGCTTAAGCTGTGGATTTGGGGCTTTAGTGGGCTTAAGGCAGACTTTAATCGCCCTCACTCCCTGTGGCCCCAGGGTGTGAATGCTAATCGAATTCGCTTGCACTCCCACCCTGGGGTAAGGTCTGTTTATTCATGACCCATCGTTGAGTAAGAGGCTCGCCTCAGCCGTGGCAGCTGCCCAGGACCTGTTTCTAGGGGGCAGAAGCTGTCCACCCGCAAAGTAGGCTTTCTGACAATACTCTGTGATGTAGAAAATCCTAATAGAGGTTTGAATCCTAATGGATTCAGAATCAAACTAAGTTTTTCAGGGTGAAAAGAATTTAAGATGGGTAGCGTTTTGGGGAAAACCTCTCTCAAGCTCATCAGCATCACACAGATACAACAAAATACTTGTCTAGGCTGTATGCTTCTCCTTGTAACCTTTTAAAAAATATTTTTATTTTATGTACATTTGTGTTTGGCCCTCATGTATATCTGTATGAGGGAGTCAGAGCCCCTGTAAGTGGAGTTACAGACAGTTGTGAGCTACAATGTGGGTGCTGGGAATGGAACCCAAGTCCTCTGGAAGAGCAGCCAGTGCTTTTAACCACTGAGCCATCTCTCCAGCCCAATGTATCCCTTTTAAAAATAAGAACATTCCACAAAAGATATTAACTAGTAGCACCAAAGAGAGTTATTGTCTTCCTGGGACCCCAGGTTTCTGGGTAGAAACAAATTACTGACAGAGAAGGTAAAAGAGCTCCCTGAGACAAACCGAGGGGCCTGGGTGCAGTTCAGGAAGAGTCTGTGTAGAGCAGAAAGGGTTATAAAGAGACATATGCTGAAGGCTTGGTCTTAGCCTGTGAGATCGTGAAGGTAGTGAACCTTTCAGGAGGTGGGAGACTGAGTGCCGTGCCTCTGCAGGGGTATTGGGATCCAGGACCTTCCCCATGCTTGCTTCCTGGTCACCACGAGGTGAACAGGCTTACTCTATCATGTGTTCAGCAGCAGCCCAAAGCCAGGGAGCCACAGAAACCTCAAAAACAGGGAGTGTAAATAAAATGCTTCTTCTCTTTACATTGTTTATCTTGGGTTCTTCGTTATAGAGACAGAAAGCTGCCGGACTCCCCTGAAGGGCAAAGACAAATAAAACCCAAACCCGAGCTACTCCTGGGTTATGACTACTTTCCAGGGAGCAAATGTTTGATGATCAACATCTACTATAGCTGAATGTAAAAATATTTTTATTCATGGGGGTTCAAGGAAGAGTGAAATACAATCTTCAAGATGTAAGCCTGGACCTAGAGGGCTTCAGCCTCCGAGACTGAACTTAACTTTCTCTGACCTGAACTCTGCCTTCTCAACTGCCTCTTCTCCAGTTTCCTGTGTCTGACTCTCTTGCGCCTACCTTCCTCCTTCTCCTCTCTGCTTCCTCTCTGCCTCCATATAATGCTTCCACCTTGCTTCTCCTTCTGCTTCTCCTCTGCTTCTACTGTTTCCTTTTATATCCCAAGAGTTGGGATTAAAGGTGTGTGCCACCATTGCCTTCCGAGTTGGCTTACTTAAAGGCCTGTGCTACATTGCCTTCAGATACAAAGTCTTATTTTTCATTAGTGAAGAGAATCCTATAATCTACTTCCCAAACACATCAGGCCAGTCAACCTTGCTGTCACAAGGGGAAGGTCAGACTAAGAGACACCAGGCATTTCTCATATCTCCACATTAGTCACTGGGGAGGAACCACAGAGTTCCCTTTCATTCAGCATTATCACTAACAGGACAGGATTAGCTGGACTAACATTTTTCCTACCCTAGAGCTGCCGAATCAAGGATCAAGTGTTCCTCTACAGCTGAAAAACTCAAGGCTCAAGGCCATGCTGGTCTGTAAGCTCCAGCAGAACAAACATCTGTCCATCTCTCCCTCTAGCACAGTGCCTAGCACATAGTAGTGTGAATAAGAAGTGTCAGCTTCTGAGAGTCACATTGTGTGGATACGGTTCCTGCCCTTGTCCAGGACTGCTACTCCAGAGAAGGCTAACAATCTAATTAGAAACAAATACATACTGAGGTCCCTATGGCGGTGGCGGCTCACGAATTTAATACCAGCCCTCTGGAGGCAGAGGCAGGCAGATCTCCGTAAATTCAAGACCAGCCTGGTCTACAGAGTGAGTTTCAGGCCAGCCAGAGCTACATAGTGAGACCCTGTCTCAGAAAAACCAAATAAAATGAAAAGCAAGGGAAGGGGTGTGTGTGTCAGGATGTATTATGTGAGAGAAGAAAACAAAAATTATAAAACAAAGACAAATCACGAGGTCTCACCACATCCGGGCACCCAGGAGTGTGCGTATGTATACCCACCCTGATATAAGGAAGGAATTTAGGGCTCCTGAGCTAACGAACCAGGAAGATCAGAGGAACCCAGGTGAGAGAGCTTTGAGTTAAAACACACAGTTGGGACTTTCTCTGGACTTTAATGGAGTTTGGGAAACGGCTTGGGGAGAATCAGCTCCAAAGCCCTTGCAGGCCAGGCTGGGGCTCTGAGCTCGGGTGCAGCACCTGCCTTCGCACCCGCCCTCCGAGGGGTCCCCGAGCACCCTCCCCCCCGGAGTGGGGGTGCCTTCCACCTGCTCACTGATGTCCGGGACTGGCACTGCCCCTCACGGGGACGCACGCTGCCATCCGCTCAGCCAGCCTGCCGATTTCCAGGTTGTCTGGGGAAAGGAGACCCGGGCAGACGCACGTGGGCGGGGAGCCGGGGCCGCAGCCTGGCTCTCCGCCGCGGGGGACCCCGCGGGGCACCGGAGCCGCCGGCACCGGAGGAGACCGCGGGGCGGGCGCAGCGCCCCCTGGAGGCCGGGCGGGGTGGGGCGGGGTGGCGGAGCCCGGCGGCCACTGCGCAGGGCGGGCCCGGCCTGCTGGGGACTCGGGCTATTTTGTGACTGCACCATCCACCCAAGCCTCATTACCACCTCTTAATGAGACCCCTTTACTCCGTGACGTGCAACCGCTCCATCTCATTAAGGAAATCGCTCTTCAATGCTGATTATTTTATTTGCAGCCATAATTATATTTCTTTCGGCTAAATCACGGTTTAATCGAGCCCACATGGAGGGCAGCAGCACTAATTACGGCGGGGGATGCGGCGGCGGCGGCGGGCGCGGGCCGGCCGGGGCGGCGGGGGTGCGGGGCGGCGGGCACGGCCGCGGGGCGGCGGGCGGGGAGGGGCGCCGGCGGGGGGCGGGGGCCCGGGCTCAAACACAACAACTTATTACTTCTAATTCCCCAACTGTCACCAAATCACCTGCACGAAACAAGAATCTAATTTGTTAAGCTGGCATGTCTGCAGATGGAAGATCGATCTTCTCTGTAGATTTCTCTAATTGAGTGAATATAGACGCCGGGAATTAGCTGCACTCGGGCTGCAGGGAGGGACAAGGGACAGGGAAGGGGGAGGGTGGGGGAAGGAGGGGGGAGGGGAAGAAAGAAGAGAGGGAAGGGAAAAGAGAGGCGGGAGACGCGGGGTCAGAGAGAAGGAGGGAGAGTGGAGGGGTGAAAGCAGTGGGAGAGAGAGAGAGAGAGAGAGGGGGAGAGAGAGAGAGAGAGAGAGGGAGAGAGGATAACATAGTGCCAGGTTGGGGAGTGGAAAGAATAGTGAGAGCCGAGGAAAGAGAAAATCCTACTTGCAGAAGGCTAATTACCTATAGGATCCTGTCTCCTTCCCCACATCACCCAGCCAAGTGTAAAGGGACTGGAGAAGCCAAGCCCAGTGCCATTCCTAACCCGGGACCAACTGCAAAGGAAAAGAGAGAGGTTGGGGTTGGGGGAGCCCGGGAGGGAGGGGTGGGTGGCGCGAGCGCTGGCTTCCGGAAGCAACGACTTACAGGATTACATTTGTTTTTCTTGTGATTTTATTAAAAGTCACTCCTCATCTCCAGAATGCGTGAAAATATCTACTTTCTACTCAGATACACCACATTAACTTGTTGGAGGCAAATTTGTTTGTTTGTCTACTTTATTTGCTACATAAGATTGATGCAGTCTTATTAGTGCTATATCTAGTTATAGAAAGAGTAAGGATGAGACTTCTTTCTTTTTATTCCAATTACTAGCCTTGTCACCTAACCGAATAACTGATATATGATTATTTATCCTAAGTAAGTAGAGATAAGAAAAGCAGCGAACTTAACAAACATGCGAAACAAAGTCTGCATGCCACTTATTATATCCTGTGTGGCTAATTGGGCCCTTTAAAATTACAGGGACAAAAGCAATAAAAGCGATGCCAGGATAAACAATACAGTCACAGGACAGGTACTGATTTGTCAGTGTTTGATGTGGTGGTTTCTGCATCGAGGGCCAGTTGCCAGAAGAGAAAGACTGGAGAAAGAAAGAAGGGTCTGGCGGTTGCCATCGTGAAGTCACGTGGGGGCAGGTGGACTGCCTGCTTGTAGTCTGCAAAAGCAAACCTGTGCAAAACTATTCAAAGAAAAAAACGGCCTGCCCATCCACCCACCATCCATCTACCGCTTCCTGTGTTGCCAAGAGCTCCCAGGTTGTGACTTCAGTTTGGGACAGATTTCTTGCTCCTCAGCACGGCTGTCAAGCCTCAGCCAGCCACGCGGGTGACCCAGCAATGGACCTGCAATGTATTGCTCACCAAAAAAACGCGCGCACAAGTACACAGGTCATGCATGGAGCCCTGCTCTCTGTGTTGGAAGAAGAAAAAGTTCTTCTTTTTGGGAAGCTTGGGTCCTGTATTCAGTTTTTTGTTTGTTTGTTTGTTTTGTTTTCTCTTCAGCCAGGATCGGCTCTATTTGGAGACAATACAGGCTAAGTGTGTCTGGACCTTAAAGTCCCTCAGTTCCCAGGCTAGGGAGGTCTGGAAGACTTGAGTTCCGGCTAGGCCCAGGCCTGTTTGACTAAGAGTTGCAGACTCTGCCCTGGAGAGCCCCCACCGGAAGAGGAGGGCGCTTTCGCAGAGGACAAGCAGGGGCACTCAGCCGAATCTTCCTTGGCTGTGGAGTTCTCTCTTGCGAAGGAGTGTGAAATTCAGCACAGGCACCCCACCCCCCCAGCAGAGACTTCCCTCTCTCAGATCTCCCACTCCCACAAACAAGCCATCCGTGGAGCACTCCGAAATTCTAGGATGGCCATATGCGATTTAAGGACCCTTACCAGGGCAAGGTGGACACTGAGGGTTGGGGAACTCCAATTCTGGCGGCCGGATTAGTCTGGGAGAAATCCTGGTCACCATTGTTGCATATAGCTTGGGCTCCGGAGCACCCCCCTCCCAATCCCCCCTCCCGCCCTTTAATCTTTTCTTCTGTTCTGGAGAGGGCCTGAGCAACGTGATCTGATGTACAGTTGCCTTTGGTTTATTGCATATCTGGAAAAGTAAACAGGAGTGTTCAAGTCACTTGATTTGTTTTCAGTAAGCAAATAATACCCCCAAAGCATGGCTGTAATTTACCACGAATTAAAATTGATTCTTTTCATCAGGCAAGAAAATAGGAAAATGTGAGATCGTTAATTATTGAGGGAGGCGCTTCTCATTATAGGGAACAATGTTACAATTCAGCATTTAATAGCAGAAATGTGAATAATAACGCGCCATATTTCAGCCCACTGTCTGCACAGAAAAAGAGCCGTTTACAAACAACGCAAGCAGCCTAAAGTTACATTTAATAAACACCCAAGATTTCTGTAAGCGGAAAAAGCAATTAGGGTTCTGGGCACACTACCCAATTCTTCCTGGAGCACCATGTATATATTTTTATTCTCCCTGTCTCTGTCTGTACAAAGGATTTGCAATGATAGCAGAAACACAATTATAGAGAAAATCAGAATTTCAAACTTAATCTGCATAAATCCATCTTCTGGGCTTGCTGCTGGGTCTCCCACCCCACCCCATCCTGTCTCTTATTCCAGCCACACCTTATTTCTGAGTCTTGCTCCAAAAATTGGATGGTAAAACATAACGTGGCATTGTCTGTATAGCGGGTGTACTTGTAATTTACATGGCTATGAGATTTCCTTTCTCTTTCTTTCTTTCTTTCTTTCTTTCTTTCTTTCTTCCTTCCTTCCTTCCTTCCTTTCTTTCTTTCCTTTTTTTTTTTTTTTAAAGAGCCCCCTTTCTCCCAAAGTGGACTTCTCACAGAGCTACCAAGTTCTGCTCAGTCTGGGCGCTCCTGCCCCAAGAGCCAGGAGCGGGTTCCCTGGCCTTAAAGGCTCTTTGTGCTTCCTTAAAAAGGGAGGGGGGTGGATAGAAAGAAGAAGAAGAAGAAAAGAGATTTCCCTGTGCATCGTCCCTTGGCAGGCTCTTGTACAAAATTCAATCTCTATTTTTTATGAGAAGTAAACTGTCTAAATAAATTTTATTAGGGGCAACCAATATATTTTCTGGTAGTTCCCTTTGTTCCACTTCTACGTGTGTGTAACAATCTAAAACCTATTTATTGAGGAAAAATCACTGGATCCGTCATAGAAAATCCTTTTACTTTGCTTTGAAGTGATTTCTGAAGACATTCTTGTCATTCCGAAGATTTGGGGGCCATTGCGCTAAAGCCTCGCCTTGTTAGGGACTTCAGTTCCCATGATCATGTGGGAAATGCTTTGAATTACCAACAGCAATGGGCCTGACCGGCACTTTCCCGGCTGCCCCAGGAACGTGGGAAGATGACGGGGAATAAAACTCTGGTAAATACATCTCAGGCGCTGCCCAGGTGGATTCAGACGCTGGCCAAACCGAGTTGCTGCGGAGCGAGAACGGGGAGGGAGTGGGGGCGAGATTTTCACACCCAGGCTCTCTTCGTGTCCTCGCCACGCCTGCTAGCTGCCAGCTCCGGCCTCCAGCCCCAACCCCAGCCTGCTCCCTCCCCACCCCGACGCCCCCTTCCCTGTCACCCCTCCCACTCTCAGATTTCCTACTTTTTTCTTTTTTTCCTCCCTCCCCCCGACGTGCTTATGCTCTGAAGTCTTGGAAGAAATGATTTAGTTTGTTTATACTGCTATAAAAATCAAGACCAATAGAAAAGTCATAAAATGAAGCGGGCTATCAATCACGCCGCAACATTGTTATTCAGTGGTTACTAACAGAGATGGATAATCCTTTGATTTTGTCCCATTGTTATTACTCTGATGTGTCTTCACATTAACTATTACACATTTATTTATCGACCTGAAACATACAACAAAACAGAATATACGAGCCAGTTGCGTGTGGGAGGACGTGAGGCACCGACGGCAGCAGAGCCAGGAGCTGCTGCGGGGACCCGGACACCGGTGCTTGTGAGCACACACTTGTAGGCTCCAGGCCTGGTTCTCTTCTCAGGTGACCTCTCGAATCTCTCACCGGGTCACCGCAGTGGCGGAGGGTACCGGTACCCTCCCCCGCTCCCACCCCCCCCCTTCCTTTTTAGCCACTTGACCATAGACCTCTGCGGGGCTTTCAGGCCTGAATGCCCAGGAAGCCCCAGCCTGGTGGTTCGAACCCTTGGGCTAGTCCTGGGTGCGCTCCGGTGCAGGATCTGGGAGCACAGCCCCGCCCTGGGCTCCTGGTGCACTTGGAGTTGTCAAATTTGAGGGTTTTTTTTGCTTGTTTGTTTTGTTTTTTGTATAGAGAAAAACCAAGCTGCTAACAGAGGGGCTCGGTTTGCTTTAGGGTTTGGCATTTCCCTCCCAGGCAAAACCGTTCTGTACATAGCACCAGGCGCCTGCAGCAAAGTCCCCCACCCTCCCAAGGCTCCCGCGCATCCCGGGCTTCGTTCGGTTCCCGCTAGGCCGCGTCGGTACCCGCGGCAGCCACGCTGGGTCCGGAGCGGTCGCCAGCGCTCCGGACACCGACAAGGCCGAGGCCCTGCGCTCACAAGTGTGTGCATCAGAGCAGGAGCGCGCTCGAGAGTGTGCACCGGGGACTGAGGAAGGAAATGAACAAAACTGCTCCGGAGTTGCTTCGCCCATCTCCTTTGTCTCCTTGCTCTTCCCTGTCTCACACACACACACACACACACACACACACACACACACACAGTAAAGGACGGACACACACACACACACACACACACACACACACACCCTCGCATCTGCTCCAGGACAGCATTTCCAATGTTTTGTGTAAGTCAATTGGGCGACGAACAAAAAAAGCCATTTGTTCGGTATTATTTAAAACAGACTTCAGAGGGCCACCCTTTTGTGGAAGCTTTATTTGCACTAAATGAATAATCTTAATTGCATCACCCTCGAATTAAAAATCAATGTTAATCAAGTTGGGAGTAGTAAATATCAGTTTTCATTTTGCCTTGGGTAGAGGGCATTTTTCTTGTGTTGCAAATAAAAATACAAGTCAAATAATTTTAAAGGGGCATCATGTTCTGCTGCAAATACAATTGAAACGGATTGTTCGGGAGCAGATCAGAAACGGTACAGAATTTTGCACTTAATTTCCTCAGTTATCATTTACAATAAGAACCTCTAGGCTTGACAGCCAAGTCTAAACAGTAGTAAATTAGTACAAATTTATACTGATTTTACTCTAATAATCGTAATAAAAGCTTATAGATTTGGCACTAATTACATAAATGCCTAATGATCTTGAAAATTACTCTGGTTAGAAATATATTACTAATCTAAACTTTGTTGTTGGCTGGCTCTGAAAAATCAGAACATTAGAAATGGTTCGCTTCACGTGTGCAAAAGCACTTTAAATTGTTCAAGTAGTTTAACATATCCAAGAGGAAAATAAAGGGCGTTTAACTTTATTTACAGCCTTAAGTGGCTTTGGTAACCTAACTGGACCTAGAAACTTTGACGGAAAGAGCAAGTGAGAGCTTAGGCCCCTTGGGCAGGGGCGTCCTAGAATCCTTCGGAGTTCTACAGAAGAGTACACTTCATGAAGCTTCCCCCTCCCACATCCCCCAAAAGCTGACAGCAGACCTTGACAGAGTAGGGGGAGCCAACTTCCTCTTTACTCTATAGACCCGAGGTGGGATTGGGGCTCAGTAGGCCTCGGGGCCCAGCTGAGGAGTCTGGATCCCTAGCGGAGGCCTGCAGAGCAGTGGCAAAATGAGGGTCGGCCTGGAGGGTAGCCGGCCCGCCTGGTGCGCTCGGCTTTGCAGCGGTCCAGGGCTGCCCGGCAGGCGCCTGCGGGGTGGGGGTGGGGGTCACAGGGAGGTCATGCCCTGCTCTGCTGTCTGAACTGCGCCCCGGTTCCAGGGACACCCTAGCTCCGGAACGCCGGGGTGCGCCCGTGAAGCGAGCAAGGCAGGACGAGGGAAGGGAAGGTGTGCCTTGGAGAAAGATCTCAGGGAGGAACTGACCGAGGCTCGGCCCAGAGGCCCAGGGCGAGGCCAAGGTGGCCGCTGCTGCTTTAGCGGCTGCTGGAGGCTGGAGCTGCCTGGGCTGCGGCCGCCGCCTCCTCCCGGCAGGCGCAGGCGGGCGGGCGGGCGGAGTGGGGGACTCTCCGGGCGCTGACATTTGCAGGCTGCCCTCCTGATTGGTCCCCTCGCAGAGCTGCTCACGGGTTCATTCAACTGTTAAGCACCTCCCCGTCTCTCTAAAGGACATTATAATGCAAGAAGCCCCCTTTTTAACCACAAACCGAATTTTCTTTCATTTAGGTGATCTATATATATCTATATCGTATAGCTTATAGCTTATATCTATTTTAAATAACTTAAAGCCGCTAAAATTTGGGGGGGAACAGCTTTCGCCCTGGAGCGGTGCGCGATGCTGTCTCACGCCGACCTCCTGGACGCCAGGCTAGGTGAGTGAGCGCCTCTCACCCGGGCAGCCAGGAGAAGCCGGGGCAGGAAATTGTCAATTTGTTCCTTATTTTACCTTAATGCGCCCTAAATGGACTAATTTCTTTAAAAGTAATTGTGCTGTATTAAAGTTTAATTTGATTTAACATCGTCTTTTTAAAAAAAAATCTATGGAATATGTAGATCCAAAAACAAAAAGGGAGTTGGCGATGCTGGCACTTTGTTTTTGTCATTTTTTTTTCTTCCTGTCTCCCTTTATTATTTTTTTTTGAAAGGAATTCTAGCTTGTGATAATTTGTTTGGGGGTGTTTCTCCTTTCCAGTCTTATATGCCTTGATTGGGAATTTCTCTCATCTGTCTCTTCTTCTTCTTTTCTCTCTACCACCACCTCCTCTAAATGTGGGTTATATTTGTTTTCTTTAAAAAAAAAAATCTGGCACGAAAGAGAAGCGGCGGTACGAGGGTGGATTTGCTAAATGTACTGGTTGAGAAGGAAAGCCCAACTCGTCCACCCAGGCATCCCTGCCTGCTACAAGGGACTCGCGTTGCCAGTGTCGGGGAGGGGCGAGCCGTTTATTTCTCGGGAGGGAAAAGTTGAATTCTCTAAACTTTGATTCACTGTTATGGCTGTAGTATGACTTTACTGGAGTTTCTTTAAAGCTATCTGGGTTACCAGGTTCTGGGTTTCCGGCCTGGGAAGCTTTAGTGATGGATGTGACTCCATTTCCCCAACACTTTTCTCTGATTTGAGGGGGAGGCGGAGCTGATTTGGGTTTATTTTGAGGAGTGGAAGGCTTGGAGACATATTTATCTTCTGAAAGTCAAAGGGAACCGGCCAGAGTTCATTAGCGTCTAAGCTCGGTGGAACAGCCTCCGACCTCCGCGGAATCGCTCTTGATTGTCTTTCTCTCCCGCGTCCCCTGTCCAAGAATTTGCTCAAGGTTTCCCGGGACGCCGGGGGTACCTTGCCGGGTCTGGGAGCGTTTTTGTTCTGTTGTTTTTCTGGGAGACACGAAAGTCGGAGCTGTGAGCAGCCAGAGCCGGCTGTGGACAGAAGGGGAAGGCCGGGAGATGTTATATCAACCTAACTGTCCAAATCCTGGGAAACCCGGCTGAGGACCAGGCAGTTTCCGCTTCAGGGCGAGCGGGCGCGGAGGGAGCGGTGGATGGGGCCGAAGCGGAGCCGCCCAGGGAGGACACCGGCGCCTGAGGTCGCCAGGACAGTAATGACCGAGATCCCCTTCCCTCCCCAGGTATGAAAGATGCCGCCGAGCTTCTGGGCCACCGGGAGGCGGTGAAGTGTAGGTTGGGCGTGGGGGGCTCTGACCCTGGGGGCCATCCGGGGGACCTGGCGCCCAACTCCGACCCGGTGGAAGGAGCCACTCTGCTGCCTGGCGAGGACATCGCTACCGTGGGCTCCACTCCCGCTTCGCTGGCGGTAAGCGCCAAAGACCCGGACAAGCAGCCGGGACCCCAGGGCGGCCCCAACCCCAGCCAAGCCGGCCAGCAGCAGGGCCAGCAGAAGCAGAAGCGCCACAGGACGCGCTTCACCCCGGCGCAGCTCAACGAGCTGGAGAGGAGCTTCGCCAAGACTCACTACCCCGACATCTTCATGCGTGAGGAGCTGGCGCTGCGCATCGGGCTGACCGAGTCGCGAGTGCAGGTACCGCGGGCTTAGGCTCGGGGATGGGGGGCGAGGAGGGGCGGGAGGATTGAGCACCGAGGGCCAGGTACTGTGCCCGGCTGGGATCCCGGGATGCGCGCTCGCTATTACTGCGTTCCCGGGTCGGATGAGCTCCTTCTCCCCGTCCGAGCATTGGCTAGGGTGGTCCACAGGCCGCAGTGGACTTCCTCAATCGTAGCCATATCTCCCAAAGCGAGCCGGACCTTATGGGGCTTCGGGGTTCAACCCTGTCCCCCAGAGAAAGGAACCTCCATGCCTCGCTTGCCTCGTTCCAGCTCTCACTATTGACAAGTGTTTCATCACTCTCTAATGAGTTTCTATTGCGAATTTGGATAAATGGGGGAAATGTCACCATTAAACACAGAAAACAAGGAGAAGAATTACGGCGCAATGGATGCCTTTAAAAAAGGATTGGCTTTATTCTCCTAAATAGCACCTTCTTTCATATTTCAGGTAAAAAATACCCTTAGCTTTGTTGTTTTCAAAGGCTCTTGGCTTGGGTAGTCTACTAATGCGCTGGGATTGGCCGAAAATACTACGAATTCTGGGTTTTTAATTTTAATAAAACAATTTAGATTCTTCTAAGGAGGAAGGCAGGAAATGAGCACTGTCCGTTGAGGCCATCTGACCCAGAGAAGGAACTTTTCAGGCCAGAAAGGTTAAACTGTAATGGAGAAAATCGTTGTCGTGTTCTTATTTTATCCAACCACTCTCCCAAGTTGTAATTACACGAAATGTAGGAAATCTCACCTATATCTCTTCTGAAAATTGGGGAAGAAAAGCATGAGACGAATGAATCCCAAATTTCTTTCTTTCTTTTTAAAAGACTGACAACACGTACTATTTTATAGCCGGGCGCCTGGATGAAGCCAGGTACTAAGCCTTGAGCTATCCACGGTGCTGAAAACATTTGTTGCTACTTTGGAGATTCTTTTCTTTTTTTTTTTTTTACCCTTTCCAGTATTATGGGTGCTAAATTGACTAATTTATTAAGCCAGTGCTACCTGATTTTGTAAATTAACTTTGGGAACTTCAGTTCGTTTACATTTGGTTGACCAGAAAATCAGAATTTGTTTCCATTTGCCATTTTGTAGATATCTAAACGGGAACGCATGCTTTTGTTCTAATAAGAGATGAATATCACAGGGACCCAACACGGTGAAATTAATAGACAAATATTTACAATGATTAATATTTTTATTCAACATAAATCTGAGTATTTGTTAGTGAACTCTGAAAAGCTTGAACGATGAGGCACAGACATTACACATGTGAAGAGTACTAATTACATTGTTCAGGTGTATTAATGTTCTTTAAATATTCACCTTACACCTCTTTTAAGTATGCGTTCCAACTGTTACAGAAATATACAATCTCAGTACATGCCAACGCTAATACTTGATTGTAGGCTCAATATTGGAAAATCAAAGTTCACAAATTTACTTTTTGTCCTCAAGATGAATCTTAGCGATTAATTTTTGTTTTAAAGAGTACAGTGCTGTGTCTTAACCTAGACACATTGGTAATTAGTTCAAATTAAAAGAGAACTTAGGATCACAAATAAAATATAACTGGGCGGCTGATTTTATGAAAAAAGAAAATGAGGTCTATTAAGCTTTATTAGGTCTTCCAAAGGTTAATGGCAGTGATTCTTTTAATAGAAAAAGTTATAAATGAAATAGAATATAAACTGTGTGGTAGTTATTTTCAAAAAGTACACAAAAGGGTATGCAAGAAGAAAGAGACAGAGTCTATCAATTGTTCTAGCTTAATGTTCAACCAAAGATAACGGCTGGAGCCTGCTGATGGAAACAATTTAATAGAATGGCAATTTCAATATTTTTAAAAATAATGTTTCATAGTTTAAAAAGTAATCAGATCAACATAACCTTCTTAATTAACATTTCAAAATGATTAACATTACGTAACGTAATGCAAAAATAATTTATGGAAAATGTATTTACTTCACAATTCACTGTACCATTGCTCCTTGACCAAATTCAAATTAAATAGTAATTGGTTTACATTCTTATATGATGAGTGCTTCATAGTTTTCTTTATAGTTAACAGATTGCCACACATTCTTTCCAGTATGTGGGCCACTGCGCTGATTAAAAACGATCTAAACATTTAATTTATTGCAATTGCATGTTTCAAAGATGCTTTTTACTTTAGACTAAATTATCCAATATACTTGTTTTTTTGTCTTTAACAAGACTGTATCACACTTTGAAGTATTTACTAGACCACCTTTCCTCACACAGAGGCCAATCCCATGCAGGATATTGCTCCCCTTTTTCTTGCTAGTGTAATAAAACCGTTCCTTTTATAGCATGCCATTATTAGAAACCAATTTCAGAATTATTTATAACCTGGGATGGCTTATTAAGCAGCAATGCGAGAATCATGCAAATTACGCGATCAAATGCAATATAATAAGCATAATCATTAGTCTCTAGCACGGATTAATTAACTTTCAATATTTTATTTACATAAAAACCAAATCAGTGAAATAACTTCTGCACAGTCAGGCTTGCCTTTCAATATTTTATATGAACAAAAATAATGTGCTGTAATTCCATTGACCGTGTCCCCCAGAATGGCCCTGTCACCTGCCACATCTTAATAGGGGGACAAGCTGAGAGTATTTTCTAGTTTTCTAATGGAATGAGAAATTGCATTTTCTTCCTCTCCCAGCACTATTAAAGTGTAATGAATTCGGCCCAGAGTTCACGGCTGGCTGATCGAAATGAACCTGAGATCTAGGCTTTAATACAGCTCCCCAGATTTCCTCCCAAATCTTCACATTAATCATTTGCTGGATTCCAATGAGGTCTTCATAAAGCATTTGCTTCAAGTGTGTGTGTGTGTGGGGAGGGGGAAGCAATATTCTTTTTTTCTCCCCCTCTTTCTCTATTTCTGAGCCATTTATAGCTGGGGAATTAAACGGGCTATATATTTTAAAATACATTTACAGTATGTCTATATTACTGTAACAGCAGATATCATGAAAGTGGATCTTTAGATTCCAGCCTCCATTAGATTCTCACTGTTGTATTAAGCATTTTCTGAAGAGAGCCGCATTTCAAACTGAGCACAAAGTTGGATTTTCGGCTGTGGTTAATATATTTCCTGGAGTTGTCATCTGTGCGTTCCGAAAATCTCCCTTAGGTTTTGTCTGCATTTTAACCCGTCATGCTCTAGTTTTCAAGTGGAAACATTCACATTTTTAAAACATATGCACTGTAGCTTGGAATGGAGGTGCTCAGATTCTGTGCAGCTTTTTTTTTCTCTCTCTCTCTCTTGAATCTCAGTAAACCATGAAACATAAAAAAATTTGTAGCCATCATTTGACTACTAACCCTCAAACATAATCGAGCATGATTTTTCGATTATTCCTCTAATATTTAGCCCTTTATCGTGGTTCTTTTTCCTCTGTGCAGGAACAGACTCTGGATTCAGAAGCCTTTTTGGCAGCAATGTTTGCTCTTGAAATTCTGCTGGCCAGTTTGGCATTCTTTTCTTTTCTTTTCTTCTCTTTCTTTTGCTTCTTTCTCCACCTCTTCTCCCAAGTTACCACCTCCAAAACATTGACTGTTTAGGATTCACTAGCTCTTGGGAGTGTCAGGAATTGGTTTTTACTCTCCCTTTAAAATGTTTGGGGGTGGGGGGCTGTGTGTGAGCTGTGAGAATGTTCCAGACACAGACAAGTTTCATTCAAGGGTGTCCTCTTGTTCAACTTCCCAAACTAGTGTTGACGGGTGCTGCAAAGAGTCTTTGGGACATTAGGTCTCCTCACTTTCTTTCCATCAAAGGCCAAAGGCTGCTAACAGCTCAATCCAGCCACATTGATCCCATCTCCACCATCAAGGGCCCTGTGGCCTCATTAATCTGTGTGCCACCAGCTCAAGAGCTGAGCTGTAGCACACTCACCCACCGCCAACACTGGGTTAAGCAACAACCTGGGAAATGGTGTCTGAGCTAGAGAAAGAGGGTGGACGGTGAAGTCCCAGGTACAACAGGAAGGTAAGAGTGGACTCAGAGAGAACCCTAGACTGCAAAGCTATTCACACCAGTAAGCAGAGTGTGTCTGCTTGTACAGCTATAAATTTTTGGTTTACTAAGAATGAAGGCAAATATGTCTGTATCCCTGACACTTCAGCTTGCAAAGCAAATACTACGTCGTTTATGTTATCAGATAAATCACTGTTGGGGCCACAGGTATGGCAAGCAGGTTGTGTTGGCCAAATTCTAAGAGGAAACCAGTCACTATCTGATCTGTATCTGGTAGCATTTTGTATTTACTATCAGTAGTCACCCAGTTAACTAGATTTTAAACGGAAAGTCTTCCAAGAAAGCATACTGGGAGACCCCCTGCCCCTTAAAGATAAAATTCAAGTAGGTGGAGATGGGAAATTATCAAGGTCAAATAGGTTGTCTATTATCATGCAGAGGAATTTTCGTTTTGTGATAGTGAATTTCACATTCGTGGGCACATATGCCTAATAGGGTCTGAAATTCCTGGGCCACAATCAGGAAAGAAAAATTAGGAGGCTAGTTTGAGACATATTTTATTAAACAGTTCTCCCTGAAAAAAAAAAAAGTTGAGTCCATTGTCTCAGCAAATTAAAATTGTATCAAAACCAGTGAGAGTTTTAAAGTTGACCCTCTTTCCTTTGTATTGCTCAGAAAATTTGCTTTAGTTTATAAAAGGAGAGGCGTGTTGGGGTGTGGGGAGTGTGTTCCCGCGCGAGCACGGCTTGCAGGTATTAGAAAGCCTGTTATTAGGGGTCCAAAGTAAGTTATTGGAAGGTGTAGATTGAAGGCCCAGGGGTTCAAGACTCTGGCAGCAAGTTTCAGTACGCCTCAAACGGCTCAGACAAAGGTGCTCGGCAGAGTGGTTTGGGAGCGAGGCGGGGAGGTGCTTTGTGGCTATCGCACCCGAGCACTGACGGAGGAATCAGAAATCAAGGTGGCAACCACACAACACCGCAGCCCAGTGGCTCACTTTGCCACGCGGGTCACTATATTAACCTCTCTGCTCTGTCAACCATGACGTTAGGGGGGCTTCCTTTGTCTTTCGATTTTGAAACTATTTATGTCATTCGTGGCCTCTCATCAATTTCCAAATTTCCAGTGTTTCTGAAAATTCTATACCCCATCAGTGCTATAAGACATGCTATTAAGCCACATGGGTACTCATGTTTATCTTCATTTGTACACCTGTGGGTCGAGCCTTGACACATGCCTGCGTTGCAGAGCGGTGCATCGGTGCCACGCACTGACAGCGTGCAGCGGGGCGGTGCACACGGTTGGTGCGGTGCTGTTCGCTCCGTCCGTTCCGCGCCAGAGCCGGGGCGTCTGCTCTCGGTGGCGGAGAACCGTGTCCAGCCCGGAGCACCTCGTCCGGCCTGGGGCCGAGCCACGGCGTGCCTCCGGGCTCCCGGGGCTCCAGCTCCCCCCCCCCCCCGCCACCCCCAGGTCGCTAACCAGCCCGGCTCTTGTGTCCCCTCCACCCCCCCCCCCCCAACCCCGGCCCGCTGCAGGCAGGTCTGGTTCCAGAACCGCCGCGCCAAGTGGAAGAAGCGCAAGAAGACCACCAACGTGTTCCGCGCGCCCGGCACGCTGCTGCCCACGCCGGGGCTGCCGCAGTTCCCGTCGGCCGCCGCCGCCGCCGCCGCCGCCATGGGCGACAGCCTGTGCTCGTTCCACGCCAACGACACCCGCTGGGCGGCGGCCGCCATGCCCGGCGTGTCCCAGCTGCCGCTGCCGCCCGCGCTCGGCCGCCAGCAGGCCATGGCGCAGTCGCTGTCGCAGTGCAGCCTGGCCGCGGGGCCGCCGCCCAACTCCATGGGCCTGTCCAACAGCCTGGCCGGCTCCAACGGCGCGGGGCTGCAGTCGCACCTCTACCAGCCCGCCTTCCCCGGCATGGTGCCCGCCTCCCTCCCCGGCCCCAGCAACGTCTCCGGCTCGCCCCAGCTCTGCAGCTCCCCGGACAGCAGCGACGTGTGGCGGGGCACGAGCATCGCCTCCCTGCGCCGCAAGGCGCTCGAGCACACAGTCTCCATGAGCTTCACCTAATGCCCGCCGCCCGCTCCGCCCGCTCCGCCCGCTCCGCCCCGTCCCCGCCCCGCCCGGGCCGCGCGCCGGGCTCCCGGCTTCCCGGCCCGGGAGTCTCCCCCGGTCCTCCCCGAGACCCCGCGAGGCCGATCCCCTCCCTCTCCCCACCCGGCTCCCCTCCTTCGCCCGGGCCGTGCTCGCGCCCTCCCCACGGCCTCCGCCCGCCGGCGTCCCCGGGGCCGCACTCTGGTCGCCACCCCACCCCACGACCCCGCCTCGCCCCGCGCCTCCCTTCCCGCTCCCCCTCCCCCCTCCCCTCCCCTGCTCCCGCGCCCGGCAGAAAGCATCCTTCCCGCCATTTTACTTACCAGGGAGTCGACTCAGGATCTGAAAATCAGACACCAATGGACTGGTTTGTGGGCAGACACACACACGCGCACACACGCGCACTCACGCGCACACACACACACGCACCCGCACCACAGCTCACGCTCAGACGCCACGCGCGCGCTCACACACACCCCGTGCCCCTCGGCCGCACGCGGACGTGTTCGAGGCTCCGCACGACCTTAGAGGAGTTTTTGTCTCACGAGGTGGACGAGCACCTTTGCTACCGACCCGCCTCCTCGGAGGGCCCGACGGATGTGGTTCCATTTAGCCCTGCATCCTTTCTCCGAACCCCTCTCTCTGTCTCTCTCTCTTGCCCGGACCACCGCCCTCCCCAGTCCATCCAGTCTCGTGCAACCCTCTACTGGCTTGCAAAAAAAAAAAAATATTAATAATGACTAAGGCCGCTTTCGTTCTAGTTTTTCCTTTTCGTAAGCACAACTGTGAGGGCACAGAAGGGAAGGCTTCTCAGGAGGAACTCGGCCCGCGGACCGGGGAGGCTGGAGCGGACTGAAGCAGTTAATGGGAGGACGAGGTGATCTTTCCCATTTCGATAGGCCTTTGTAGGAAGAGCAAAACACACACAGTAAGGATTTAACACCCCTCCTCCCCTATTTTGTAAAAGCAAAAGCCACATCTCTTTTCTAGATCCTTCGGGACTGGTGTTCGTTTGCTTCCTTTTCCGTTGTATTCTTCTCGTTTCCTTTCTCTTCTCGCTCTGTGCCCTCGGTGGTTCTGTGGCCGTCCTCACGGCGTCCTTCGTGCCCCTCGGCCTCCTGCCGGGTGGGCCCACGGCGGACACCTACAACCCTGCAACTCTGTACAGAGAAACGCAATCAGCTCTTTCTGCATGTGCTGGTCAAATCCAAACCCAGAGAACAGAAGCGCTTTCTAAGAATGAAACAAACCCGTGAAATAGGATGTTTTGTGTAGATAAAGCATTCTTGTTACATATCTGGTCAAATTTGTGATCTGTTTTAACTTCTCGTCTGTGCTTATTTAATGGAATTTGGTTTTCTTAATAAATGTTTGAGCTAATATAAAAAGCATATTATTATTATTTGACTTTTCCGGACAAGTTTCTATCAAGTTAAATGGCAACGGATAAAATAAAATCGTCTTCGGGATGCGATACGGAGGACGATGGGTTCCGGGGTTCACACCGACTGGCGGGAGGGTGGGGGTGGGGCTCAGAGGGCCGAGGAGAGGCCTGCTGGCGACGCGGAGGTGGTGGCTGCGGTGCCTGGGCCCAGGGAGGCCTCCACCGCAAGGCTGTGCACCACAGGGCCCGGCGTGCCAGGCCCGGCGGGCAGGAAGTGCGGGAGCCCGGGCGCGAGCGGGCCACACGAGCTCGGAGTCTCGCGAGGCTTCGGGCCGACCGCCCGGACCCCGGGGCAGGGCACGCGGGCGACGCGGGGTCAAGCGTTGGGATGCCGGAGGGTGGCGCGGAGGGCGCCCCTCGTGGGCCGCACGCGCGTGAGGACAGGGCCGTGGGCGACAGGAGGCCGCGCGAAGACACTCGGCCCCAGGGCCGCGGGCGCGGCTCCCCCAGGGCATTCTGGGTAAGGCCCGGGGGTCCCCACCCCTACCCCCCGCTGTCCCGACAGCCCTTGCGGGCCCCGCGGGGCATCCGAAGAGGACGTGACACGTCCCCCGCGGAGGCCTCCGGCCGGCTGACCTCGACGTGAGCCACGTGCTCCGGGGCCTCCGCTCGAGGCGCGGCGGACGTCGCTGTTTCTTCCACGGTCTGAGGGGGAAAGGTGGCCGGCGAGCTTTAGGCTGGGAGGCAAACCCACGTTACCGTCTTGCTTGGGAAAGCTAACCGACTCCGTCGGGAGGGCACTCCTTTCCCCACGGGAGGATTTCTCATTTGGGTGGCAGGCTGTGAACCCCAAAAGCACCGTACCCCAGGTTACAGTTTTGTGCCCCAGGGCTGAATGTGAACCCCAAGAACCCCATGTAATCATTACTACCAGAGCACAAAGGAATCGCATTAAAGGTGAAGGCAAAAAAGGAATGTTTTTCTATGATAAAACCGTGTGTTCAAGATTGTAATTAGACGCCAGTCCGTGAGTTTACAGGTTTTTTTTTCAGTTCTACATGTTCTAGAGAAAACATTAAAATATAAAGAGGAAGTCGCTAATTTTGGGTTTCATATTCAAAGGCAACCTTTTGTTTTGTTTTTGAGACAGGGTCTGGGTATGTAGCCCAGGCTGGCCTGGAACTTGAAGTGCTTCTCCTGCCTCTGCCTCCTGAGTGCTGGGATCACAGGGATGCACACCACGCCAGACAAAAATGGGACATTCCTATACTTTTGGAATGTTTTCTAAAATTAAGAACAACCTTCATGTTTATAAAGCATCAGGAGATGAAAACTAATTTTTTTTACATGTATTATGTTCTCCCTTGTCTTATGTTAATGCTGGAAAAAAAAAAACACCTTTTGTATACCGTAATATCAACTTGCATTTAAGAGATCAGTACAAATCACCAGTGATGGCTTCACCAGTGAGCATGGAAGGTTGTTTACAAGGATGCCAATTTTACAGCTTTTTTTTAATGTTGCCATAAAGCATAATTTTATGATGTAGGGATGCAATAAAGGATGTTAAATGGAATCTTCAAAATTTGTATTTCTAAAAGGCAAGGGAAATAGGATCTTTTTTCATTTGGAAAAAAAAAAATGGGCCAACTCAGAACACCGATGAGAAGTTGGAAATCAACTAAGGTGATAGAGATTTTCAAAGACACTTATATTGTGTAATACAGTGGTTATTTGTCAACATTAAAATGAATGTGTACAGAGTTTTTCACTTGACCTGACTCTGGAATAATATTTTTTTCCTGTGGCAATAGGTTTTTTGTTTTTGTTTTTGTTTTGTATTAAGAATGCTGAACATTAAAGTCGCGTGACATTAGGGTAGGGGAAGGCTAACCTGGCCAAAGAGTTCAGGTTGGCAGTTTAACAAAGATAAAAACAGAGGTACTGAGAATCTCAATTACAAGCATGAAAGACTTTTGCCTTTTGAGGGAGAGAAAACCCAACAGAGTAACATTTAATATTATTTTTACTCATTATTGAAAGCAACTCTGACTCCAGCCTGTTAATGTTAACACTAATTAAAATTTGTAAGGAATAAGTAAGTAGTGGTGTGAAATACCAGCGTGCAAGTTATATGAGTACAGCATGCTAGATGTCTAGCCTCTGATGAATTTTACTTTTTGCTGAGAAGCACATTTGGCATCTGTCACCATATGCCCACCAGAAAAGTCAAAGTTCATTATGACATAGCTGTTTGATTGCTTTATTTTAATATACATATTTAATAATACACATTGTATCTTAATTTTCTTCTCAAAATTGGCACTAAGTATCCAATGTATCATACAAGGCATAATAATGATGTTGATTCTGCTTTTTGTTGTTGATGGAAAGAATATGATACAGAAATGCAACCCGAAAAAGATGATGCTCGATATTAAATATAAAATAGGATGTAGAACAATCTGGGTAAATCAAGGAACATATAAATATAGATATACAGAAGAAAGAGAGACAAAATCCTAACTGGGACGATTTGTGTTTGTTGCTCTCAATGACTTTGTCCTCTGAAAATGAAATTGTGTTTTTAATCTGTATGGTGGACCTTGCATGTTAATTTGGGGGATACAGAGAAAACTCAGCTCACACAGATGTGAATCCTACTAATGGCAGTAGTTAACCTGTCAGTTGAAAGAATGTAACCTTCCTTTTCTCCCTTTCAGACATAAAGATAATCTCATCCGAGGGCATTTATGTGAAGAAATAACAGCATGGCATGGTGAAACTACTGGCTCATTAATCCTGGCATCTACTTCCTGCAGGGTTCCTTGATTAGTTAGATTCATTCATAGGGTATTTCAGAGTTTCTGATTTGTCACCATTGGCTAGGTTCACTGAGTTCAGGCTAAATTGAGCCAGAAGCAATGTTTATTAGTAATTTTGTAGTACAGGCTACCCTAATAATTCAGCCCAAACATCTCATCTGAAAAATATCCATTCATTCTCGCTTCTAATGTGGGTTGCAGCTGTGTTCATAGGGAATTGAAAGAACACAAGTGATTGGGCATGTATTTTCTAAATTATTAATATGATGGCTAATAGCTGTAAACCCATCTCATATCCAATACAGAAATTATGCTTCATTTTAAAAAACGAAAGCAGCCACAAAGCGGGGACACCCCCTGCCTGACTCTCTGCTCTCATCAGCACAGAGCTCTCAGTAAAGGAATGGCGGTCTGTTTAGCAGAGAGAAGCAGAACAATGCCTTTGGGTTTTTTTTTTCTTCTTCTCAGGTATGCACTATCAAAATAAGGGATGGATTTATGGGATTTCTTATTCGATAACATTAAGAAAATTCAGGCATGAGCCACATAGAGGATCTTTTTCCAATTTTGATGATGTCACAGTCTTTAAGCATGAACAATTAGTTGTTTGTGTAGCTAATCTTCGTCTTCCATTCTCGCAATCCAGTGTCCCATAGATCCAGGTTCCCACCAGACTTGTTGCCATTGCTCTTGCTGCCATAATCTCACTCAGTTCCGTTCTGAAATAGCTCATAAGTACCAGGAAATACATAATTAACCTGCATGACATATGCAATATATGCTCTTTATATCTTTCATTGAAATGTCACAGGGCTTTATATGCTTTTGTTCACAGTACTTACTGAATCTATTTAAGATAAACTCAAGGTCAGACTAAAAACTATAAAAACTCTTAACACTCAAAGGATTATATGTTATTCTTAGGAAATTAAAATAAAAGGGCTGAGAGGTGGTTGCACACACCTTTAATCCCAGCACTCGGGAGGCAGAGGCAGGCAGATCTCTGAGTTTGAGGCCAGCCTGGTCTACAGAGTGAGTTTCAGGACAGCCAGAGTTACAACAGAGAAACCCTGTATAAATAAATAAATAAATACAATACAATAGAAACTGCAGACCACAGCACATATGCCAGAATTAAGTTACTTCTAGATTTTTGTAATCATAAAATTCTGAATGAAGTCAGTGAAGCTGAACTGACTTTTTAAAAAAATGTAGTCTTAATTAATTTGACAAAATTTGTGAGAGAGTTTCACTGGCCTCAAACTTGAAACATTTTTGCCTGAACATCCTGAGTTCTAGGATGACTTGTCTTTTTTAAGCATCATATATTCTGCAGGTATAGTCAACATTTATTTTAGGAATAGTATTATCAGAGAGTGTTTATTTCACTGTTCTCCCTCCAGTCCCTTACATTTGAATCCATGTCTGATTTACAGAGCACATGACCTCATTTAAATCATGACACTCATTTAAAGGGGATACTATATTCCTGATTTTGTAAATGAAGAAATCGAGGCTCATCTAAGCTAAATCTTTTGCCAAGGCCACGTAGCAAGTGGCAGGGATGGCTTCTCAAATCCGGTCTTCAGATTAATCAGTAACACTGTGTGTGTGACATGTAGACATCCCTCTTAGCAGATTTTCTGGGAAGGAAATGACCTCACTTAGCCGTTTAACAATTTGCCCTTGTAATTTAAACAAGGGATGACTTAGGGGGACATGATAGCTACATAAAGTAAAAGTTTCACGATGCAGAAGCATCCTTCTGAGCCCCATCTCTCTAGATGTTAGTCCAGATAGTTAAAGTGTACCATGCAGAAGCCTCTCTACTGTGTACCAAGTCTTACCAGTGAACTTGTTGCCTTGTGACATGAGCTCTGGGCTCAGGTGCTAAGAAACTCTGAAGATCACCCCATACTTTAAGAAAGGTGGCATTGCAGATGGAGAAGGGAAAATCTGACTGTCCATAGGGAGTGCATCCTTGCTTTCCTTGGTGATTCAGATATGGTCCTTGTCAGTCCCTGAAGGATTTTATGGGATCCTTTTGGTAGGATCTTTTGGTGTCATTTCTGTATGACATTATAGTAACAAAGGATAAGGCATGTCTTCTTGCATTAATTAAAAATGGATGTTAGAAACACACTGTCAATTATACATATAAAACCTTAGCATTTAAATGGATCTTTAAAATCATCTAGTTCAAATTCCATGACCATAGCTGTCCTTTAAAAAATTTCTCTCCAAGTGATCTTGCAGGCTCCTTTTGAGTATAAGATAGATATTTATTTTTGGCCTGCTGTAGGGAAGTTTCTTTTATTGGGCTTAGTCTGTCTCTGGTTTCTTTAGTTTATAATCTTACCTTATTAAGGGTGATCTCTTAATAATGAAATGAATCTTCTTTAGACTTGTTAATTAATATTTCCATAAGTCAGCATTTCACTTTGTGGCTGTAGTAGAGCACCCAGTAAACTTCATTCCTAAGGCTCAGCACAACCAAAAGCTGTTTCTCACTCTCAACTCTCAGTGTGATAGAGAAACTTCTGAGTGCCCTCCCATGGCTGAGTTAGTGATGGAAACCGTTGCATTTGGGGAGGTAAGGAGCCTGCTATGGACCTCAGCAGTTCTTTCTGGTGGTAAAAGCAAGTTAGAAAGCTGTGAATTGGCCTTAATGTTTTCACCCAGAAACTTCTGCAGTTGGTGCAGTGAGAACAACTTCCTTGATTCTCCTGATTGTAAGAGCTTAGCAAATGCGGCTCACACATGGGTATTCAGTAAGCAGAACTCATCTCTAACCACAGTCTTATTTTACTTCATGATAAAGACCCTCAACTTTCTCATCTAACATCTTTCTTATGCTTACAAAATCAATAATGAATTTTGTGCTTATTAGTAAGGCACGAAGTTAGGGATGCAAGAGAAATATATGGTATCTAAGCTGTAATGGAGCTTACCATATAATTGGGGTGATAGGACAGAAATATCTCAAACATTTTAGTGCTCTGATACAGAGCAACAGGATCCCAAAGAAGCAGGACATAGCTGGGGAATAAATTCCTGGGCAGGGCTTCCTGCAGAGGGAAGTTCTGTAGGGCAGCGAGGCCACTCATTAGAATGTCCTTGTCCATCTTGCTGGAATTCTTCTGGGTCATATGTTTAGATCTACAAAGCATGTTTCGTATATTTATGTATATCATCACTAAATAATCTACGATCTTCTTAAATATGGAAACTTTAACTAGATTTGGGTCTCTAATGATCAGGGTAAGCATGGTGGGTCATTTCTGAACTAGTTTTAATAGTGATTTATAGCTGATATAGTGCTTATGTGTAGTATTACTGATTTCTGGTGTTAAAGTTCCTGGCATATTTAACTTGGTACTGACTTGTAGGTGGGGTGTGTGTGTGTGTGTTTTGTCAACTTGACACAAGCTGGTCATCTAGGAAGAGGGAACCTCAATTGAAAAAGGTTTTCATCAGATCACCCTGTGGGCAAGCCTGTGGAGGAGTTTTCTTGATTGATGATTGATGTGGGAGGGTCCCGTCCACAGTGGGCAGTGCCACCCCTGGGCAGGTGATCCTAGGTAGCTTAAACTAGCAAATGAAGAGGAAAACTAAGAGAGCCATGAGAGCAAGCCAGTAGTGTTCCTTCATGGTCTGTGCTTCAGTTCTTGATTCCAGGTTTCTACTTGCGTTTCTGCCTTGGCTTCCTTCAGTGATGGGCTGTGACTGGGACATGTAAGCCAAGTAAACCCTTTCCGCTTGAAACTGATTTTTTTGTTTTGTTTTTGTTTTTGAGACAAGGTTTCTCTGCTGTAACTCTGGCTGTCCTGGAACTCACTCTGTAGACCAGGCTGGCCTCGAACTCACAGAGACCCACCTGCCTCTGCCTCCCGAGTGCTAGAATTACAGGTGTGCGCCACCACCGCTTGGCCTCAGAGTTGGTTTTGATTCATGGTCTTTATCACATCAATAGAAGCAAACTAGGCAGTATATATAGGCAGTAAAAAAAAAAAAGAGGGGAGAGTGGGTGTAGGAGGAGAGAGAGAGAGAATGAGTGAATGAATGAGTTAGCTCTATGATAACCAAGGTGAAAAACAATCACTTCTAACAGCAAGTGACGTTTTCATTCTGACAAAAAGCGATCATCTGTGGCTTGTGGTGAGCACAGTGCTCACTTCAAGTAAACTAGTCACCTGTGGGAGGCTAATTACCTTTTCCAAAGGACTAGGGGACCGTGTAGTATCTTAAGAAAGGCAATTTAGTAAATGGTGCCCTGTATGTTGGAAGAGTTAATATGCCACTCTTGGAAACTCCAGTGGCTAGATCGTTTCCCACAATGGAAGGAGGAGCACATGCTTGCCAGGGAGCCGTCTCTCTTAGATTTCCCTGATGGAAGACTTAAGAGCGTCATTTTCATTTTAAAACCTGGCAGCTTCTCTGAGAACTGTTTGTATGCTGTGAGACATTTCAGATATCAGGAGTTATGGTGAGAATTTTTCCTGTAGGCAGGACTACTATGCTTTATACTATAAAGGACTACTTTTAGGCAGGGCTCTCTTTGGGCACATGCTCAAAGATGATTGCTTCTTGTCTTAGTTAGGGTTACTATTGATTGCTGTGATGAAATAATATGACCAAACCATGTGGTGGTTTGAATAAAAAATGCCCCCCTCCGTGCTCACAGGAACTGGCATTATTGGGAGGCGTGGCCTTATTGGAGGAAGTGTGTCACTGGGAGCGGCTTTTGGTGTTTGGAATGCTTCCTTCCATGGTGATATATCATGGACTAAACCTCTGAAAAGTTGGCTTACTAACCTGCAATCCAGCCCCAATTAAATGTTTTCCTTTATAAAAGTTGCTGTGGTCATATTGTCTTGTCACAGCTATGAAATCCTAACTAAGCTTACATGTCCTAAACCACAGTGTATTGAGGAAGCCAATGCAGGAACTCAAACGAGGAGGGAACTTGGAGGCAGGAACTGATGTAGAGGCATGAAGGAGTGCTTCTTACTGGTTTGCTCCTCATGGCTCCTCAGCCTGCTTTCTTATAGCACCCAGGACCACCAGCCCAGGGGTAGTACCCTTGCAATGGGCTGGACCCGCCCACAACAATCACTAATTAAGAAAATGGCTGCTGTGGTGGTGCACTTTTTAAATCTCAGCACTCAGAGGCTGGTGGTTTTCTTGAGTTGGAGGCCAGCCTTGTCTACATAACAAGTTCCAGGACAGAAAGGGCTCTGTAGAGAGACCCAGTATCAAAAAAAAAAAAAAAAAGAAAGAGAGAAAGACAAGAAAGAACAAAAGAAAGAAAGGATGGAAGAAAGAAAATGCCTCTCAAATTTGTCTACAGCCTGATCTTATGGTGACATTTTTCAACTGAAGTTCCCCTTTCTCAGATGACTTTAGCTTGTATCACTTTGACATAAAATGAGCTAGCACACTTCTCAATGAGGTAGAGTTTTCTTTTAGTTATAGAGAAACAGTGCTAGCCTGTTGTCACTCTGAGATATTGGGAACACGGAAGAAATTCAGCATGCTTTGCCAAACATCATTGTAGTCCTTGATTAGCCATTATGGACAGTGAGATCCTGGCCCAGTCATTTCTTCTAATGATAGTTCTCTGTGTTGCTAACTAATATAAGGCAAGATGGTTTAAAAATGTTTGTTGATGAGTCAAGTCAGTGTGTTGGCAAGGGGTTAAAAAGGCAAGTATATAGTAAGTGCTCTGATGAAAAGTTGTGTCTCTAACAACATCCCTAGCCTCCTTGTAGTAGGACCCAGGGAGGGAGTTGGAACTACGTAGGAATTATTTTCTATGGTTGAGGACTATGGTTGGAAATGTAGGCATGTAACTTTTCTTAGGGGATGCAGAAATTGACAGCAAGTAGCCTCGGGGTTTGTGTATCATCCCATAGAGTATGGTTACTCCATAGTCTTAACCTAAATGGAGAAATGTGAGAGAAAGAGAAACTTAGACAGATTCTCACATAGGAAGCACTCAATACACTTTGGTTAGATGGACTCCACTCAGAAGTACCTGTGTCTTGTGTAAAGTTAGCTTGGCAATTGGCCAAACACTTTGAAGCCAGAATAGTGTAGCGCTAGCGTACTTACCGAGTTATCAAGGCAGTGTCAGGTGTTCATGACCACAGGAGAGAGCGAAAACAACGTGCAGACTGGTGGTGGCTTGAAAACCACGGGCAGCCTGGTGGCTGCTGGGTAAACCCATGTCCGAAGGACAGGAAGCAGTTCTGCTCCTCACCTCCTCTTATGTGTCACTTAGGTTAATGATTCAAGTATGGGGAAACTGGCAAAGTGCTTCCAGCTTTCTTCTTTCCTCCTTAGATATTTGGAACCAAAGGACCTTATCTTTCAAATTCTTTCCCTTGATTTAATCAGGAAGTTAGTTGGATCATTTACCTTTTGACTGAATGAATTTACAATATACTGACTTACAATTTTAAACTTTAGTTTTAGTGTAGAAAGAAGGTTTTTATTTTAATCCACGTAGAATAACTTTTAAGCATATTGAGGTTAAGTGTACCAGGGCGTTCGCGTTCTGCAGTATGAGGAAATGAGTCATACCCGAGATGCGTTGACTTGAATTGTTTGAACGAACTCAAGGAGCTGAAGAAAAAAGAATGGAGAAAAATACTCCTTATGTGGTAGGTGGAAACTTGGGTATTTTATTATTTAAATTGTAACTTAAATATACACTTTGTTTTCCAAACAAATCTAATAGCAGAAGGAAAAGGTGCTGGGTGTGATTCCCTCCTTCCCTCAGTGTCTCATCTTTAAATAGAACTGGTCTAGAGTACTAAGACCTCACAACTCCCGGGGTTGAATGCTTCAAAGCTTCTAAATATACATACAAAGGTACCTTTGGTATTGGTGACTCCTAGATGAAGCTTCAGGGTTCTAGAGTCCCTTGTCTCCTGGCTTTCCCGTGGACCTTTTCCCGATCACTTGTTAACGAAATAAAACAAACCCTTACCTCTTGCCCATCTCTCTGCTCCCTGCATGGGACTCCAGAGTCCATTTCCAGCAGCTTCCTTAGAACCCTCTGCCTGTTCCCATGGTATCCCTGCTATTCTCTTGAGACTTGCAGCCCCTATCCTCCAGGCTGCAGCAGGGACATCTGGGAAGAAGCAGAAGCTGGACCTGCTGCTCAAGTGCCAATCAGGTAACTGGGATGAGGGAAAGAGGGAAGATGGGGATTCCATGGGGGTGTAACACGGGAAAGTCTGCCCTGGAGCATAAGATAAAGAAAGAGTGAAGTCCAAGTTTGGGGAGAATCAGATCCAGGACTCATCTTAGCTTGTGGATGTTGGCCTCTTACTTCCTGGCCTGAGTGCATGGCATGTGACACTGAGTGGTAAGAGATAATTTGTTGAACAAATGACCTGGAGTGGTGTGAAGAATTGTAATCTTGACGGACACTAGGTATCAGAAAAATGAGGGGTCAGACAACTTGTCAAATAAAAGTAAAAATATGTGTGTCTGTGGGTGTGTTTGCATGTGCATGTGTATCAAGTAAAAGTAAAAATGTTGCGTGTGTCTGTGGGTGAACACGTGTTTGCTCATGGATGTGGATTTCACATGTCTTTATCATTTGGCCTTATCTTTTTTGAGACAGAGTCTTTGAACCTGGAGCTCACTGATTTGGCAAGACAACTTATTTAATTGACTTATCTAGTTTAAACTTTTTAAAAATTTTTGTCATGGGTAAGTGAATAAAAATGTAATCAATAGCCAGTGTGTAAAAGCTCACCAGGGCTCCATGGTTTCAGAAGGCCATTTACCTCTATTGACCTTTACTGAGATGTGTAGAGTTTGGGGCCAGGGATGTGTTTAGCTGCATGGTGTTTGCATTTGTGAGTTCATTAGATACAATTGTTTCATTTAAAAAATCCCTCTTGTGAGTGAATGCACAACAAATGTTCTTTGACTTACTTCTCTACTGTCTGTTAGTATACCCATTAGTGACAGCTATTTAAATTTTAAATTTTAGTTTCATAAAGGTCAAAGTTCAACTTGGCATGGTGGCACATGCCTATAATCCTAGCGTTTGGGAGGTGGAGGCAGGAGGATCAGGGAATTAAGGTTATCCTTGGCTGTGTAACAAGTTTGAGGGCAATCTGGGCTACACGAGACCCTGTCTTAATGAACTAAGGTAAATAAAATAATTAAAAAATCTGGGATGGGACATAGTAAAGTGCTCACTACACAAGCGCGAAGACCTGAGTTCAGATTCCAGCAGCACACACAAAGTGAGGCTCCGAGGCGTACCCGTAACCCAAGCGAGGGGCTTGGCACACAGGCCATTTGCTGGCTACACAGTGTAGCTGAACTGCTGAGCTCCAGGTTCAGTGAGAAACCTTGTCTCAAAAACCAAGGTGGGGAACAGTTGAAGATGCCTGGTGTTAAGTTCTGGTGCACACGCACATGCGTTTATGTGTATGTTGCCTACACATATATGCACACACAAATATATAAATACAAGGTCCCAAGTCACAATACTCACTTAAAATTATACTGTTTTTATTTTATGTGTATGGGTGTTTTGCCCACACACATTGTCCTGTGTGCCAGGTGAGTGCCTCAAGCTGGCAGAGGCCAGAAGAGGGTGTCAGAACCCCTAGTACTGGAGCCACTGGTGGCTGTGAGCAGCTGTGTGGCTACTGGGACTTGAACCCATGTCACCAACAAGAGCAGCCAGTGCTCTTAACAACTAAGCCATCTCTCCAGCTCCACAATATTCGTAGTCTAAGTACTTAAAGGCTGCATGTGTTCATTTGTGGGTAGCTTGCAGGAAGTTTTTTTCTGGACAGTGCTACTCAAAACATTCCAGGCCTGGTATAGAATCAAGTTGCTTAGCTTCTTGCCACATTTCCCAGGAGTGTGTTGTGTGTCTTAGCTGTTGAATAAGCAATGCCTGGGAGCACCACGAATCCTGAGGACCTATAGGACAGCTATGTGAGTACGAGCTTTTCTCTCCATGTATTTTAAGATTTTTTATTTTACATGTATAAGTGTTTCTATGCTTATATATCTGTGTAACAATGCATTCCTGGTGCCTGCAGAGGCCAGAAGAGGATGTTGGTTCCCCTAGAAATGAGTTACAGACGTGAGCTGCCATGTGGATGCTGGGAATTGAACCCAGACTCAACCACTGAGCAATCTTTCCAGCCCCTTCTCTTCATATTTCTACTTACATTTTCATATAAAATCTTTTAAAAATGGGGATAAGGGGGCACACAAAGAACGTTTTAACTCTTGAGGATATAGAATGAGAAGAAATGTTCGAGTCTCGAATGTTTGTTCTTTCTGAATATCACTGCTCAAATCCATGCACTAGTGATTTTTGTCTATAGTAACCAAGGAAGGCTTTTAATGTAATGCTATCCATGTATCTGTGAGTGTGGGGACTGCATCTGGTCATCTGGAGAAAATATGAGGGACGTTGTAGCATGCAAGAGGAGATAATAATCCGAGGTGAAGCGCATGTTTATAACACAAACACATGCACCCTCTAATTTTGCTCCAACAATGTTTTGCTGTTTTAGGAAAACAACTGCCTAACACTTTTGGCTTCTCTAAGCCTGAAGTGAAAGTTAGTGTCAGTTTCTCTCCAGGGCACCCCTTAGTTCCCTGGAGATCTGAAAGCAGGTTATACATGGAAACTCTGTAGGCCCTGTAAAATGCACTACTGCATTAGTTACAATTCAGATCATGGGTTTGGATCCCATATACAAATGTGTACAGGAAGCCTGCGGATTCGCATGAAGACAAACCAGTGGAAAAGCCTGGTGTGTCTTGCACTGGTGCCAGGCATGTTTGCATAGGTGGGTCCCGAAGGGCTTGATCCCTGACCTGTGCAGCATAAAATGTGTAATGAACACAGACTGGGTGGACTACTGGGGAGGGAGGCCCCAGGAAACCCTGAAGACTAAGAAGGCTCACATAGTCAAGGTTCATTTTTTTAAGTTTCAAATTGTGACTTAAAGGTAAAAAAAATAATTTTTAGTTTGAGACTTAAAATAATTTTTAAAATGGAAACTTAAAAGGGTGATGTGGTGTGTTCCTAGTTGGCAGTGTTAGGGAATCATAGAAGTCAGTGCTTTGTGAGTATCACAGCAGCTGTTGATTTTTTTGTTTGTTTTGTTTTATTTATTTGAGACAGGGCTTCTCTCTGTGTGTATAGCCCTGGTCATCCTGGAACTTACTCTGTAGACCAGGCTGGCCTAGAACTCAGAGGTTCACCTGCCTCTCTCTTCCAAGTGCTGGGATTAAAGGTGTGAGCCACACCACCCAGAAACCATTGTTTTTCTTTTTTTAAATCGTAGAAAACTCAACCAGCAGTGCATAGAAGATAGTATAATGAAGTCCCATATCACCCAGATGCAATGGCGATCAGGACTTTGCTCACTTACTGCTCTGTTTTCCTCTGCAGTGGCAAATTGAAGTGTGTCTGAGGTAGTCCACGTTTCAAGAATCATCTCTGAAACCACGGACAAATATGTCATTTGTTTCCAATAAAATAACAATTTTAGTATCATCTGACGCACAATCAGACTTCTTGACGATTTCAAAGTATCTTTTTAGAATTGGTTTTAGAGAATCTGGCACAAACACAATCTATATAGTATAGTTCTCCCCTCTGACTGTGTAAAACAAATTTATGATTTTAGTAAACTTGTTAGAATTGAGTTACCATCACCGCAATCCATTTCTGTGCTCTCTCTCTCTCTCTCTCTCTGTATGTGTGTGTGCGTGTGTGTAAGACAGAAGTCAGTCACCTTATAATGTGAGTCCGTAGGAGCTGTTTGTGTTGTTTTATGACCTAGGGTCTGTGTCTGGCACCAGGGCCCACCAGTTAGTGGTGAACTCCAGAAATCCTCCTTTTCTGTTCTTTTCACATTTCTCCACATGGGAAGGACAAGTGCTTGCCACAAAGCCCAGATTTGTATATGAGTCCTAGAGCTCAAACTCAGGTCCTCCTGGGTGCATGGCAAGCACTTTACCAATTGAACTGTCTGCCCTAGCCCCTTTATTTTTCAAAGGTTACCACCCATGCAAATTCCCTCTAGACTGCCTGTATTCAGTTCCTGCTCCTTGCTCTAGGCTTAGGCAACCACCAATATGGGGGGACTTGCTCCCCCCATGTGTAGTATGTATGCATTTGTGTCCTCACATCTGTGAACTCAAGTGTATGCACATGCCTTTGGAGGCTGGAGGTCTATATCAGGTATCTTATTGATCACTCTGCACTTTGTGCACTGAAGCGGGGGTCTCTTACTGAGCCTGAACTTGCTGTTTGGAAGGCCTGCTTAGCTAGCTTGTTGTGGGGACTCCCTGTTCAGGCCTTCATGCTCACTCAGCTTTCACATGGCTCTGCGGATCTGAGCTCTGATCCTTATGTTGCACCGCAAGCTTTACAGCTGAGCCATCTTCATGGCCCTTGATTTGCTTTCTATTTGCAATTAATTTTCCTTTTTAGGACATTGTGTGTGCAGTTTTGTTTTTTTTTGTACTTTTGTTTTCCGAGACAGGGTTTCTCTGTTGCAACTCTGGCTGTCCTGGAACTCACTCTGTAGGCCAGGCTGCCCTCGAACTCACAGAGATCCGCCTGCCTCTGCCTCCTGAGTTCTGGGATTAAAGGCGTGTGCCACCACCACTGGGCCATGGACATTGCGTTTTTTTAAGTTTTTAAAATCTGGAGTTGTTTTCCCCTCTCTCCCTTTCTCTTACTGTCATTTTTCTTCTCTAAACTGTCTTTTGTTCTTTAAGTTTCTGTTTAGTCCCCATCCTTCAAAGCTCCTGTAAATGGAACTTAGCCACAGAGCAGCGCCATGCAATAGAATTTTTGCAATCATGTAAATTTCTTTATCTGCACTGTCTAAGGACTACATGTGGCTTTGGAGTTCTTTGGAACAATTCTACTCTAATGGGAAACTTGAATGTCTCATTTTAAATCGATGCAGCTAAATACAACAGCAGCACTGTTACTAGATGGGGCAGCTGTGGGGTCTTAACTGTTTTGAGTCCAGTGTTTGGGGCCTGGCCTAAAGCATGTTCTGTGCTCCGTGTTGTGTCGCATCACAGCAGGAAGTAAGTAGTGTTTGCTTGTTCTCCTGTTAGGAATGCACTAGGCTCAAGTGATAACAGCCTAATCTCCGTCGTAACAATCCCCTATTTATATTGTCTCTAGCGGGTCTGTTCACTATGAATGGCGTCAGAAGCCGTGATCTTACAGGACTTCACAAAGTACTGATTTTATTCTATTGTCTATTAGTCCCTTTTCTCCTTTATTAGCCAGTATTCTGCTATCTATTCAGCCCAGGCTGGTCTTAAACTCTTGCTTCTTACACCTCTGCTCCTTGAGTGCTGTGGTTGTAGCTGTGTGTCACAGTGGCCCACTACTAATACACTTTGGCAAAGAACTTCCGTCTTTCATCAGCTAGGAATATTTGTCTATCCAAAAGTGTATGTTGTTATGGGACAGCAGGACATACAGCTAATTTTTGCTTTTTAACTACCACTTTTTAAAGAGTAATGTGTACCCTGCTTACCTTCAGCGAGGCTCAGTGAGGTGGTGTCTTATTTTCAGTGTCATAAACTCAGAGCATTTACTTAGTGTACATCAGTCAGTTTTACTAATTACTTTTTTATGACCAAAGTATCTCATCTTTGGCTGACAGGCACTCTATATGTTAGCATGTATGTTCTTTTGATAAAACCAAAGGGAACACTATTAAGGAAATTAAAGTCAAAACCATAGTGATGTCAAGGGAGCAGTGACTGTCAGCACAATAGAAAAATCATTAGTGCTGGCAAGGACATGGAGAAACTAGAAGTTTGTGTACTATACTATAGGTAGTAGTATGACACAGTGGAGCCACAACACAGCAGTGGCTGTCCTGGAACTCACTCTGTAGACCAGGCTGGCCTCAAACTCACAGAGATCTGCCTGCCTATGTCTCCTGAGTGCTGGGATTAAAGGTGTGCAGCATCATGGGCCTAAAGATTTATTTATGTATTTTTTGTATATGGGTATTTTATCTGCATGTATATCTGTACCCCAGAAGAGGCATGTACATCTGTACCCCAGAAGAGGGCATTGGGTCCATTTTGGGACTACTGTTATAGATGAGTGTGAGCTGACATGTGGGTGCTGGGTATTGAATTCAGGAGCTCCGGAAGAGCAGTCAGGGCTCTTTACTGCTGAGCCATCTCCCAAGCCCAGCATGGTGTTGTTATAACTATTACAAATAGAATTACCACATGGCCCAGCAGTTCCACATATGGATGTACACTCAACAGGTTCAAAGGCAGGACCTTGATGAGACGTTTGTACACCACAAGCAGAATTTGTTCACAGCAAGCAAAAGGCAAAAATAGCCCTTAGTGTTCGTCAATGAATAAGATAAAAAGATAAACCAAATGCAGTGTGCATTTACACCCTCCCCCACCCCACACATGTATACATACATAATTCTGATGCATGCTACAACACAGAAGAACCTTGAGAACATTGGACAGTGTCCCATGATTCTGCTTATATGGAGGAAGGTACAGTTGTAAGACTCATACAGACAGGAAGTAGAAGAGGGATTACCAGGGCCCAGGAGGAAAACAGGGAATTACGGTTTAGGGGTTAATGAATTCCAGTTAGTAAGATGAAAAGAATCATGTGAAAAGATACGGTTGAAGGATCCTCTTAGAGATGGGGAAAATGGGACGATTTATTTTTATGTGTATTTTATCATTGATTTTTAAAAATAATTTTTTAATTCTGTAAAAATTGTATACAATTTTAATCTGTTCATTCTCCTGAACTCCTCCCAGATCCTCCCCTACGTCTCCACCCACTCAATTTCATGTACCCCCCTAAACACTTTTAAAAAATTCATTGAATTGATTTATTTTTTGAGACAGGATCTCAGCATGTAACTCCAGTCACCCTGGACCTCGCTGTGTAGAACAAACTTGCCTTGAACTTGCCTCTGCCTCCCAAGTGCTGGGATTAAAGGCGTGTGTCACCATGCAGGCGGAATTATTATTCAAGTTAGTTATTCTTTCTGCTTTCCTGTGCATTCCAAAGGTATAAATAAGGGTATAGCATAAACAAATGTGATGTGTATTCTCTCCTCTGTTTGTTTACATAAGCAGTAACACTCCATTCTGCCATTCTGTGCATTACGTTTTCATGTGACATATGTTTAAGATTTCATCTTCTATTTTTTTTGGCATATGCTAAGTCAGTGCCTTTTCACTGTGCTGTATTCCCAGCTTTCCCATTGTCCTTAAATTAAAAAAAATTTTTTGTTGTTTGGGAAAGGGTCTTTTAAGTGCGAAGGCTGGCCTTGATCTTGGGATCCTCTTGCGTTAGCTTCTGAAATAGCTAAAATCATAGATGTATACCAGCACGCCAGGCACTGAGTTTTCCACATTAGTACATAAAAGACTTTCTTACATTTTTGCAGTTGTATGTATATAGTATAATTCTTAAGGCTACTATTTATGAGCATTTAGGTTGTTTTTGGTCTCCTTCCTATAATTATTCAGCAGTATATAATCTTAAACAATTATCATGTCATATATTTGTTGATTAATTCTTAGAGGTAGGCTAGAATTTTGCATTTTAAATTTTTTGATAGTGCAAAATTGTCCTCAGGAAGTTTAACAAATTATATTCTGAACAGCAACTTAATGAGGACTCCAGGTTGTCAGTAACTAAGGGTGACTTTCAAAGCTTCAGTCCTTGAAAAAAAATAGCTGAGAAGGATTTAAAAAAACTTTATTTTGTTCTAAGTCTTCAAGGAAGAGATTCAAAGTCAAGAGGAGATGAAACATTAAACTTGAGACAAGGCACTGTTGAGAAAAGTGGCTTCATACTAAAGAAACAGTCATTCCCTCTAAAATCCCAAGTGCAGACGCGTGCTGAGGGCTTTGGGAGTGCCTTCAGACTGTGTGCGTCCCGCTCACTACGCTCTTCGTAGTTTTACTGCATTGACTGTGCTAGGGAGCCTATGACGAATTTAACACTCTGCATGGCTATAACCTCTACTGTATTAACAGCCTTGCAACCTCCTCTAATGAGGACTTTGAGGAAATATATAGCATTCTGTGATTTTTTTCCCAAATAAGGCAACTTTTTGAACTTTCAAAGTCAAAAGCAACTGACTGATTGCCGGAAGCTAAAGTAAAATTATTTCTAACTTTCAGACTTATTTTAGTTGTAATTAATCTCATTTCAGAATGTATGTCTTGATTGACATAAATTCAATGAAGGGTCAAGTTTTTATTCTAAAAATTTCTTCATGACAGTTTGTGGCAGTTTGAGTGAGAATTGCCCCACAGGCTCCTAGGTCTGAATACTTGGTTCCCAGTTGGTAGAACTGTTTTGGAAGGGTTAGGAGGTGGGACCCTGTTGGAGGAGGTGTGCTACTGGAGACTGGCTTTGAGATTTCAAAAGTCACTCCTGCTCAGCTCTTCCTGCCTTGTGCTTGTGGATCAAGATGTAAGCTCTTAGCTACCGCTCCAGCACCAGCCTGACTACCACGTTCCTCACAGTGGCGGTGGGTCATGGACTCTGACCCGCTGAAACTGTAAGTCCCCAGGGAACTCTTTCTAGTGTAAGTTGCCATGGCGTGGTGTTTCGTCACAGCAATAGAAAAGTAAGATGCAATTTCAAAAAGTATTTTAGGCAATAGTGTTATTCCCACTTTGCTGTCAGCCTACACCTCCATCCTATTCTTCAGTTACTGTTCCTTTGTCTTAAAGGGGAGCATACCCCTGACCATCCTTACGAACTTCAAGAACCTTAGTGAACCCCGTTTCCATGTCTTTAAAATAGATTTATTTTATTTGTAATTAGAAGTGTGTGTGTGTGTGTGTGTGTGTGTGTGTGTGTGAAGGTATGTGCACATAACTGCAGATACTTACAGATTGCAGGAGAGGATCTCGGATCCCCTGGAACTGGAATTAAAGACAGTTGTGAGGTGCTCAGTGTGAGTGCTGGGACTGAACTTAGGGCTTCTGAAAGAGCAGTACTCTTGCTTGACTGCTGAGCCATTTCTCCAGTTCCCTGTATGGCCTTTAAAACTCCAGCTGATTTAAGTGAAGACAAAACACACACCATTGATGAATTATTTCTGAGTTTTGACAAACACAGCCACATAACTACCACCGTACTAACATAGAGTGTGCCTGTCACCCCCGACGTCCTGTCAGGTCCCTTGTTATCAGTCCTTTCGTCCTGTTCTCCACTCCTCATCTGTTCAGGGCCCTGTTTAAATCTTGTCTTTTCTAGAATGCCAGTAAAGGGATACTGCAGTGTAGTAATCTGGGCTTCCTTCATAGCATGATGACTTTCAGTTTGCATTTTAACATGTATCAGTATTTTCTCTCTGGTTATTGTGAAGCACAGCAGAATATCATCAGGAGTCATCTCCAGGCTCTCCAATCTCCTGTTCCTGGCTCACCCTGCAGTGTCAGGCATGGGCTCATTCCCTTGTCATTGCCCAATTTTATGTCGTTTGGTGGTAATTGCTGAAACCATAATTCAGGCTGAAATATTCTAGAACCCAAGGGTAGTACACTAATCATCACCCCCTCCTTTATGTTAAAAATACTGATCAATAGCTGCAGCGCCATTAGAAATGTTTCTAGTCTCTCCAAGAGATTATTAAGATGGAGGCACTCATCTGGACATGTTTATAAAGTGATCGGTTACATCACTTGAAGCTTATTCTGTGAATAGGCTCACACGGTACACGTTCACTCAGTAAATATTTGTTGAGTGCCCGTTATGAGCCAGGTGCTGTTCTGTGAACTAAGGATAAAGTCACAAACGAAAACCAAGCCCCTGTCTCAGGGTGCATTGCATTCTAATATAGAGGGGTATATAATATCATTGCATTCTAATAGAGACAGAGTACATAGAGGCGTGTATACTATCTAGTGAAAATGAGAATTTCCTTTTCCTCTTCATTACTGAGAGGTTTGCTGTGATGAAACAACTTTACCAAAGGCAACTTGGGGAGGAAAAGGTTTATTTGGTGCATATGTGTGTGTGTGTGTGTGTGTATGTATGCATATATGTATATATATATATGCATACATACACACACACATATATACATATACATATACATATACATATACATATACATATACATATACATATACATATACATATACATATATATATATATATATATAATCTTGAATTGCACTCTATCTAGGGAAGCCAACGCAGGCAATCAAATCAGGCCAGAACCAGGAGTCAGGGAGCTGATGCAGAGGCCATGGAGATGTGCTGCTATTGGCTTACTCCTTATGGCTTGCTCAGTCTGCACACAGGACCACCAGGCCAGGGGTAGTACCCCCACAATGGGCTAGGCCCTCCCACATCAATCACTAATTTAAAAAATGCCCTACAGATTTGCCTGTACCCTGATTTTATGGAGGCATTTTCTTAATTGAGGTTTCCTGCTCTCAGATGACTCCAGCTTGGTCAAGTGGACATAAAATTAGCCATCCCAGGGCTCAAACTCTCAGAAGTATTTGCTGGTGTAGGCAGTACCATGAAATTTCATTTGTAATTTGCCAAGGGTTGACTCTGGTAATATTACTAATTGAGGAGTGGATTAGGGTCAGAGCATGATAGAGAACTAAATAGGGTAACTATTTAAAATTAGACAAACTATAAGGCTAACCAAATTAAGTGACTATTCAATAATGTTCAAGATGCCCTTTCTGCAAATTTCTAGATTGTTTCTAGGAACATTTCCTTCCTTCCTTCCTTCCTTCCTTCCTTCCTTCCTTCCTTCCTTCCTTCCTTCCTTCCTTCATTTCTTTCTCTCTCTGTCTCTCTCTCTCTCTCTCTCTCTTTCTCTCTCTCTCACAGGGTAGACTGGCCTCAAGTTTGCTATGTACCCAGGAAGGACTCTGAAGTCCCGATTCCCCTGCTCCACCTCGCAAGTGTTAAGGTTATAGGAGCGCATTGTCACACTTGGCTTAAATATGCTTTCAAGTATGAAACATCCAGAATACAGATTCTGACCCTGCATTTAGAAGCCTTTTGTTTATTATTAAAGCTGACTATCTGCAGTTATTCAAAATAGCAAAACAATATCTCATTTCCCACTACATATGCACGTATGGCTGGATTTAATTTATATATTTCAGTAAATCAGTATGCCTTGACAAATTGAAGCTAGGCTCATTTATAAGATTCGAGCTGTCTTCTACTAAGGCAGTATTCTCCTTTTTGTGTGGAGAGGGGAGGTGAAGAAGGAATTATTTTAATTAAAATTTACGTTTATGTATTTTGTGTGTATGTACAAGTGCGGAGGCCAGAGGACAACTTGCTCCCCACCCCCCACCATGTGGCTCCCGGGGATGGAACTCAGGCTATCTGGCTTCATGGAAAGTGCCTCTGCTGAGTGAGCAATCTTGCTAGCCCCAAATGATAGTTATTTTAAATAAAATGCTAGTTATATTCACATATGGTAGGTTTATTCTTATAATTTTAAAATGAATTAATGAGTACTTTTGAGAATTACTAGTTTTAATTTTTAATACTGCACATATCCATATAACATAAATAAAAGATCCTGGGGGCCTTAAATTTTTAAGGCACAAGCAAATTTGATAATTCATCAAACTGAGAACTGTTCCTGCTGAAACTTTTTCTTTCCAGGGACTAAACACATGTCTTTGTTCTCTGCTTTTCTGCTCTGTAGACCACATCAGAGAAATGGAACAGTGAGGCTTGTAGACCCACTCCAGATTCCAAAGCTTGTTTTCTAGTAATGGAAACCTTGGAGAATATTAAAGGATTTGGTTTCAGAAGTAAGGCCGTAGACTGTGTGGGCTAGGAAGTACACCAAGAAAGATTACTGGTGTGTCCTGCAGCAGATGGCTGTGGCCCCTGTAGCCTCTCCTTGCTTTACCATGTGGAATTCCTTTGGACCTCAGGCTCTATCCTTCAGGCTATTGGTGTTAAAGTAGGAGACTCCCCTGAGTCCCTGCCGGTGGCCTGAAGAGACGGGGAGACAATGATTGAAAGTGTATACTTAGTATAAATTGGTTTCTGGGGGTGTCTTTACTCTGGGTGGAGCTAGGGTACTTTCTGATGGAATAGGTTCATCTGGGACACACCTGGAGCTGCAGGTATGTCCTAAGTGGTTTTGTTGTTATTGTTTGTTTGTTTGTTTGTTGTTTTTGTTTTTTCGAGACAGGGCTTCTCAGTTGTAACTGGCTGTCCAGGCTGGCCTCAAACTCACAGAGATCCACCTGCCTCTGCCTCCTGAGTGCTGGGATTAAAGGTGTGTGCCACCACCACTGCCTAGCTTGGTACTGTTTTTTAAGTTTAAAGTTAGGCTACTTTTTCCAAGTTGGACTAGCTTCTGCTTTAAAAAAATCTTTTAAATCAGGATTAAATATTATAAGAACAAGCACAATTAAGGATGGTCTTACAGTGATAAAGTGGAGGTTGTTTTCCTTCCTTCAAGACTTTTAAAAATTATTTTTTAAACATTTAGGTGCCACGGTGTATCTGTGGAGGTTGGAGGGCAGCTCAGAGGAGTTGGTCCCCTACTCTGTGGGTCTTGGAGATCGAACGCCGGTCCTCAGGCGTGGCAGCACGCACCTTACCCACTGAGCCATCTCACCATAGCCCTCTTCCGTTAAATGATAGAATTTTACATACAGCCTAAGAAAGCAAGCCTGTAGGTAATACTTTGAAACACAACAAAAGTAGTGACCAAGAATATCCAGATTCTCAAATTTTATAAAATTACATCATGTTTCTTAGGGCCACTAACATCTGAATTCTTTTTCCACAAAATTTTCTATTTTCTGGTTAAACTGGCGTCTTATCACTGTTTCTGAAAAGCTAAGTTGTAATTTGAGGACACCATGGATGAAGAAGAAAAAAAAAGAGCACCACTAGTAACAGATGTGAAATTACATTAGATAAATATAATCATTAGTTTCAGTCTCACCCTGGTTAATTTGTTTGTGGAAATGTGCAACCCATTATTCATTAGATAATTTTTCACACATTGATTAGAAAGCCATGTCGAATTGTGACCCCGCGCATTTGGGTTTGCCTACCTTACAATGCAGTCTACCATTTACAATAGTGGAAATGGGGGACAAAATGTTTATCTCAAGCTGATTTTGTGCCAATAAATAAAGTAAATCAATAGCCAGTGAAGTGTGAACAACATTTCTCTGCTGTATAATATGGTTTTGGGGGCAATTTGACATGCTACAAGGGGAAACAAGGGTCCTGAACAGAAAGGTAATAAAGGCAAATCATGCCGGTAACCGTTATTGAAGCCCTATATTCTTCCATACTTCGGCAGGTTTGAGATGTGAAAAATAATGCACATAAAATGATAAAAACATCGAGGCAGCTTCCCCCCACATTTACAGATGCCCCTTCTCATAGCTGAACTTGATTTTATTGGTCATGCACTCTATACCTGTGACAAATCTTTTCTATTTTCTATTTGATGTAATTTAGTAAACAAATTCAAATATCTTTAGACCATTTAGAGTAAATAAAGTGCAAACACCTTAAATTTAAAATAGATTTTATTAGCCCTCCCCAGGACTTCATCTGAATTTTGCTTTACAACATCAGATCGCTACAAAAACCAAACCAAAACAAAACTAAAAACAAAACTTTTCTGCCCAGGGAAGAACATCAAAGAAAACCCTCCATTTACACATTTCTTACCTTTCTACCTGAAATGGAGGAGAAGTGTGCCTTCCCTAAGCTCGTGAATCTTTTCTAATCACCAAAGAGGAGGAATGGCACAAATCTATCTATAGAGCCTGTCTTCTTGTGCTTCAGAACCTCAGACGTTGTCCTGTAAACTACAGCGAAAACAACACATTTTCCTGAGGTAACACAGCTGTGTTCAGGTAATGAATGGTTAATTACAGGAGGTTCCCCGGAAGAGCAGACAGTGAAGGGCTGTGCAGTTACCATAGAAAGGAGGAGCTCCCACTGTCTGTCCTCTACCAGGCTGTGCTGGTGCTCTTGGTCTACAGTCATAGCGGGGAGACCTGCAGACGCAGAGGATAAACCGCTCCTGGTATCACAGAGGAGCGTTCGCGTCCCAGGCATGTTACTTCCTTGATAATTTCAGTGTACAATTGCTACAATTTCTAAAAGGTCATGGACATCAACATTTTTTTATAATGTATACTGACATGTAGTATGTTTATCTGTATTCAGTGGCATGATTAATGTGGGAAGTTCTGCACTTTTCTGTGTATCTCTACATTGAGACACCACCTTGTTTTAAAAAATTCAAACACGGTTTCCATCTAATGCAGATTAGTGTTTAAAATCTAGAATTCAGCAAATTTGTACTATATTATGAATAACACACCGATCCCGTCACCTCTAATTTCCCACGTGGATACGTATCAGCAGAAGTCTGAGTTCTTAGGCGCTGGAGTAAGTGTCAGAGTGAGCCTTGCTGCGGCCCTGGGTAAGTGGCAACGAGGCTTAGACTGAGTCAGATCCATACACATCCACTCAGGACTTCATATGCCCCCACAGATCTTGGCTGAACATTTGATACTTCATCTTCAGTGTTTTTCAGGCCTATGAATACCACATTGCATAAATGTTACTGCAAAATGGCACAAATATGTTTCTGGCCATTTCAGAAATTGTTGACATTCTGTCTGAAGCCCAAACCCAGTTCATTCAAAGCCCTTCCCCCCCCCCCTTTTTTTTTTTTTTAAAAAAAAAAAAAGAAACTCAAACCAGCAACTTAAATGGCAAGTTTTAAAATCAAACATTCTAACACAATACAGTTCCAAAGATACACTAACTTGGTATTTCATGCTGAGGAGTGATGGTAGGAAAATATTCAGTCTTTGTTTTCTGTAGTTAGACCTGTGTGAACGTGAGAGCAGAGAGCTTTATATGTAGAGTAGAAACAGTGCAATCCACGGAAGGCAGTGCTCCCAGGTCTGACCCAGCCGTTTCGGCGGCATTCACCTTAGCTGTGTGGCCTGTGCATTGCAGGGGGCGTGCTGTGTGTTCAGGACCAAAGCTGCAGGGAAGTCATGTGATAGAACATGGCCGTGTACTGTCAGAAAAGCCTCAGATTGATTGTGCATTTAGTTTTTAGTTATGTGTTCATAAACTTTTTACTATTTTCAGATTCCCCCACCCCCATGACCCTTGACGTTCAATTTATGCGACTCCGTATGTGGCTACAACCCACAGTTTAGAAACTTGCAACCAACTCTTCAGTTCCTTCTACCTTTGGTACTCTATATGTGTAATTGTTTTACACAATAACATCAAATTCTATATCTGGGTAACTATAATACTCAGATAAAAGTAGACCTTTGTAACCTGCTTTGTTTGTGCATTTAATATGTTATAAACACTTTTCTGTGTCTTTTATAGCTGTATCATATTCCACTATGTAATTTTTATTATGATTCTTTTAGTTATTACTCTGTCACTGGACACAGAGTTATAGTCATACCTTGCTATTGCCTTGCCAACCTGTAATCCTCCTTCCTTACCCCCCCAAGTACTGGGATTATAGGCATGTGCTACCATGCCCTTCTCCAAAGTTCTATTGGTCCCCTTTTCCCACTTGCATCTTCTACAGACTCCTGGTCTATGAACTCTGTGACCAACACCTTTTCTCCTCTGTGTGTCATGGTGGCATTGCTATGCTTAAAACTCTCCCAAGGATTTAGCCAGCCTTAGCACAAAATCTCAAAGTTGCTTCTGGTGTTCACTCTACCTGGGACACCTTTTTCTTGATATTTGCATGATTTGGTCTATTTCTTCCTTCAGCTCTCTGCTTAAAGAACACCTCCCCATCAGTTCTTCCCTGAGAATCCCACCAAACAGCATCCTTCCAGCATCCTCTTCCCCTTCGCTGCTGCTGCTGCTGCTGCTGCTGCTGCTCCTGCTCCTGCTCCTCCTCCTCCTCCTCCTCCTCCTTCTTCATCATCATCATCATCATCATCATCATCTCATACTCATCTCACCACTGCCCCATGTGTTAACCATTTCTTTCTCTTTCATCTCTTATTGGCACTTAAACTCTTGGAGAGCAGAATTTCATTCCTTCTGTTGATTGCAAAGTAGCACTACAAACTCTGCCTGGTTTGTAGATCAAAGTACTGCTGATTGACTTTGGTTTTATTAAATCTTTTTCTGTTAAAAATATGGATGAGAAAAGTTCCTGTTTTGTCATCTGCCTTTTGACGAATACTGTGATAAGCCTTTTCAAATGGGAATGCTACATATCGATCATTTTAATTTTTTGTTATTCTTTCCTGTTGAGTATGTATGACCATGCATGTGGCAAAAATTAATCATTTCTTTTTACTGTGAAGGCCAGTTGAAGAGATGGAATCTTAACATGTTTTATATATGTATATATGTACATATGTGTGTGTGTGTGTGTGTGTGTGTGTGTGTGTGTATATATATATATATATATATATATATATATATATATATATATGAGCAAGAAATAGAGACAGAACAATAACATGATTTTCAGGAGACTAGAGGGAGGGCCAGAACACAGATAAATAATTCCTTTTAGTGAAATGTTTTATTACATGACAGACAGCCATGTGTTAAGTATGCTGTGAGGCTTGCACAGAGCAGAAGTTTATCTCGGAGAAACACGTTGTAGTCACTCTGTGGTATTGGAGGAGGTTCATTTGCATCTGGTTCTGCAGTCTACCTGCCCACCAGTGAAGCCGGAATCCCCAGGGAACCACAGACATGAGCTTTGTTGCATCATGGTCCTTGAGATTAGGGATCTTGTAGATGTGTGCTTCGTAGGCTCCTTCCCTTGACTAGACTAAAATAGAGCAGGAAGTATGAAGCATCCACCTCACTAAACATACGCTTTCTCCTCGTCACCGTCCACAGACCCCATGAAGAGACTATCAGTGTTTTCAGATTAACCCAGGTGTAGAGAAGCTTCTGTAGTGTTTCCCAGTGCGCTTCTGAAGTACCACTGCACACAAAAACCCAAGGATAGTATTCAACCCTGCATACCGGGGTGGACAGACTGCTCATGGCTGCTATCAGGGACTGATGAGGGCTTTGAAAAGCTGGTACAGTGGACTATTCCTGTGTGACTCATTTGTGTGCCACTGTGTTCGGATTGGGATCTCTCTCCTAAGAGGTATTCCCCACTTCTGGTGTCTGTTAAGTTTCTGCTGTATAATAAAGGAATCTCTGCCCTCCCCAGGCCTCTGAAATCCTTACCCAAACTATTCAAAATTAAATATAATGAGATGCTTAAACACTAACAGCAGATGGTTTGCTGTGTCCTTACACATCTCCATAAATGTAGCTTCAAGGATCATCTGCATTCAAATATATTTTATAGGTTACTAAATTATCTCATTGTGAAGTTCTTTTCTATTTCCCACTGTCTCAAATCTGATATGAGTACCACAGCTTATTCTTTAGCCCTTTCAGAAACTGTGAAGATAATTCTTTTACATGTTAGCATGTTATAATGCTGGGAGTGGCATGCTCATTTACTAAACATTATACTGTAGCATATACTTAGTACATTATAAATAAGGTGCAGTATTAGAAATCACTCAGATATTGCAGAAAATAAGTTGTATATGTATTAAATATTTAATTTTCTAGATGTGTTTTAGATTATTTTTCTCTTGAATAGAGGCTACAATGAAATGTGATTTTTGTAATTGAAAAATTCATTTCTCACTCTGTATACTTTTATGCTTTGTCTCTAAGGTTAAGAAGTATCAACTCTATGTATTTCCATTTAGAAATATTGTAGGAATATAAGAACCTGGCCTTTCTTATTAAAATTGCAACAAGGCAAAAAATACAGGAATGTATTTTCAAGGAAGAGTTGTAGTTTATGGAAAATTGTGTCTTAAGGCCTAGTGTAGATCTGTGTCGTGTGTGAAAGGGAGGGTAATTAGTGCCTGCACTCTGTCATATCAGACCAAAGGTAATGGGGTGTAAGAAATGGTTCATTAGGCTCTCTCAAGTACTTTTACTGTGTCCATACTATTTATACCAGCAGAAAAAATTCAGTTAGCCTTAGATTTTTCAGTATGAGAAATAACACTGAATAAAGTCAATTGAGTAAAGTCTCTTAAAGCTGTATATAAAAAGCTTACACAGAATTCACTGGCTTATATGTCACCTTTGCCAAATACATTCCTCCCTGTAGGCTTCTGATCCCATACCTGAGGAGCAGAGTTGCGGGTAGAGTAGGAGGCGAGACCAGAAACCAATGTGCTAAACCAGTGTTCATGTTGAACTCTAACTGAAATGGAATTTTATTGCCGAGTGGCTACGTAGCAGGGGAGAAATGAGGAGTAGGAGAGAGGTGGAAGCAATAAATGGTTCACTGTTGAAAATTCGCTGTGGTGACAGTTAGTCAGGTGGCAGTGCTGTAATGTCCTTTGATAAACTTGTTCAGATGCTGTTCTGAGAGGAATCGAGGCAAAAGTGTTAGAAAGGAGAGGGGAAGATGCTGTCTAGAGAACATAAAGTTCTGATAGAAATTGCTGAGGAAAGTCTCTGTAGTATTTCTCCCCCTTCTGATATTCTTCTGGATGCAGTTTTGAGCTATAGCTGCAATGTATCTGCGAGCAGAATAGTCGGCACCCCGTGAAAGAGTTAGGGGGGTAAGCAAGGGGAGCTGTGAGAGACAACAGCGTGGGGAGAAGCTACACACTTGTCCTTCCGTGAATCCCTTCTGCAACAAAGTGCACTAACTTGTAATGTATGTGCTGAGTAGAATCTCTGAGTGTTCTGGTGGTGTGTCGTAGTACACTGCTGTGGCGGCTCAGCAAGGAAGACAAGGAGGCATTCTCATAGTGCAAATTCTTACAGACCTCATGAGAGGGAACCACCGTCCTGGCCAGCGCCATACTCAATCAACAGTGGAACCCCGAGCATCTGAGCTCAGGTGTTTCATTGACTCATTGATACCACGTGCGGATCATAAGCAATTAAACAACCCCCACAGAAATCCAACACCTGCAGACAATATAAAAGGCCAAGACCTATGCATCGCTTTTTCCAACAGTACGCAAAACAATTATTTTAAACACAAATAAAAATAAACTTTCACAGCAGTGGTGTGTTGAGAAACCCTTGATATTAAAAGAAACGTATTAGATTAGAGCAGGTCCAGTATTGGTGCCCAATGTGGCTCCTCAGGATCACCTTCCCCACAGAATTTTGCAGATTCCCTAGTCCTTGTAGGAGGCTGGGGAATAGTATTTAAAAATATGTCTGTCCTGACCAGCAAAGGGCTTTTCATTATAAACCCTTTGAGGGCAGCAACATGTCTAGAGGCTCTGCGGGAACATGTACGATTGTGAGGAAATGCTTTCATTGCTGTGGTCAATGAGATGAGTCGAGGACACAGAGTTGGGGACATAACAGTGGGACAGCACTTGTCTAGCATGAGCGAGGCCCGAGCTTTACGCCCAGCACCACAAGGAAGGAAAGAGGGAGAGGGGAGGAGGGAGAAGAAAGGAAATGTAGAAAATAAAAGGGACTATTACAAAGGATCTGCAGAGACCCGTCTAGACATGGATTTGGGGATGGATTGATCTAATAAAAGATGCTCAATGAAAATCATATACTTGGTTACTCAAAAAATCAATCGTTGACTGACATTTTGATTAAATACATGCCAAATAATGGCATGAGGAATTGTTTAATGAAATTGACGATCTTAAACTGCTTTGGGCTTAGAGGTGAAGTACTTGCCCAGCATGCAAAGGTCCTAGGCTTGATTTCCCAACACCATAAATAAGCAAAAAAAGAAACTTTGCCCAAATACAAGTAAATGCTTTTGAACTGAAAAACTTAACAGTTCTAACTATTTTTTTTAGTTTTTATAAAAGCTATTATTATAAATAGCTTTATATTTATATTATATTATGTATAATAAAATATTTTTATTACATACCACATATATTATACAAATATATAATGCATTTATTACATACAATATAATATTATATATAAAAACTATTATTAAAAAAGGGATATTTTTTAACCCCCAAATTTTCAGTAGTCTGATGACCGACTACAATTAATGTACTCTTCTTGAAGACTGACCTTATCTCACCTAACTTGTAACCTTTGGTAGGAAACCAGGAAGTGATTGGGTAAAAATTATGCTTGGGAAATGTCTGTAATTATTCAACGTTCCTCATCAGATATTAGGAGTTCCAAAATGAGTTATGTAGGTCCACAATGCGAAACAAGACAAAAATTGGTAGCTAACATTTTTAAAGCCGACATTTATGGTCCTTATAAAGAAGCAGCAATTTCCAAGTGCCCTTAAAAGCTTTTGAAATGGTTGTTGGCATCATATCTAGAACAGAAATCTGTAAAAAATATACCAGACAGAAGATTTGTGACCAAAAAAATCTACTTCAAGCTTCAGTATTGCTCCTTTCTAGCTGCGTTCCTCGAGCTCTGAATTCTTCACACTGTTCTGAAATGGGAAGAGGAACGCTGACAGTGCTGTGCCGCAGTGGCGGGGACTGCGGCTCTGAGTGCTGTGCAGATGCAGTGGGGCGGCCGTTCTTACTAAGGCAGCAGAGGGCTGTGAGCTGGGACAGCAGGTAGACATGCTTGCTGCCCAAGTCTGAGAGCCATGTTCCATCCTGGGACCCATGGTGAAAGATGAAAACTTTCTCTCGACATTTGTCTCCGCATCTCCACACACGGACACGCTCACTCACGTGTGCACTCTACACGCGCGTGTGCACACACATGTTTATAAAGTGAATCCTCTCCCCCTTCTAACCCCTTAATGTTTTGTTGTTGTTTTGTTTTTTGTTTTTTGGGGTTTTTTTGGTATTTTTTGGAGTGTCAATATCTGTTTCATTCTGAATGCAGTAAACTCACAGTAACTTAATTTTCAGGCCTTTGTGGTTGCTTACAGAATTGTGTGTCTGGGATTTTTAGCATTTTTCCTGTTTATTCAAGCATTCTGAATGCAAATATTAATCCAGTTTTTCCATTGGAAAAACACTTTCCACCTTTCCTTGAGAATTGGGATTTAAACACATTAACAGCAATTAGTACTTGAGCCAAGAATTCAGATTTTGAATAAAACTACAGTTGACATTTGCTCCTAGATGAGAGAGTGAAAAATGGTCCATAAAGTTTCTATTAACTTCAAAAGCAGCAACATCTGCTCCAATCCACAAAGCTTCATGGTCTGCTGTGGCAAGAGAGGGATCTCTGCAAGGCACGAACCAGGCCAGCGGTGCAGTCTACGCAGCCTTGGTACCAGAGCATCGTGGCGGAGGGCATCTTCCCACCCCCCAGCTTCCTGCCTATCCCGCCATTCCCTCCTCCTTCTCCTCCATGTTCTTCCCCTTTCCACCCTTTTTCTTTTCCCCACTGCGCTTCTCTCGATGAATATTTACATGACTGCATACGTTAAGTACGTGCCCAGTGTGGCTGTTTGCTGATAGAGTCACTTTGGGTAGCATCCAAATGAGCTCTGTGGTTTTCTCACTCACATGTTTCCCCTTCAAAATTCAGGGGAATTCCGGACCATTCTGCAATTAGTTAAGGATTATATTTCCTTATTTTTATTAATTTTATGTAAAGTGGGATTTATCAGTGGAGCATTCATTGACACTGACTTCAATTTATTCTGATGAAACTGACTGACATGTGTGTGTGCTGTTCATCAGTCATCATTTAAACCATTCTTAATCACATTAAATGTAAATTAAGACATTCAATTTCAGCCATTATTTTTCATAAAATACTGTGAACTGAGTTTTAGTGGGTCATGAGATCTTACATTCAAGATAAATAGGGTAAATTCAGAACTTACCATTGGTGTTCGTATTTCACCCTTTGCTGACTATTTCTTTCATTGCTTACTAGATTGGAACAATTAATTTGTCCTCTGACGAGATGGATGGGTAAGGAAGATATAACTGAAGTTTTTAACAAATTATTTCATCATCTTTAGAGTTTGTCTGTGTTTTAAAAATGTGATTAAAAAAAAACCCTCTTTATTAGGTATCTATGTAGACCCAATGGTAATTTGAGTTAAAAGAGACAAACTAGGTTATTTGATTTAGAACCAAGGACCATACCTTTGAGTCCTTGGATTTTAAGGATTTAGAGTGGCATTTGGAAATGACATAGCTATGATGGTAGAAAGTTTCACCAGTATGTAAATCCCATGTAGAAAGCACTGTTAACATGAAGACCAGCAACATCTACAGAATACCAGTGTGTGACTCAATATGGAGAGATATAGTGCTCGCCATTCCCTTTCTTAGAGATGGTTTGTTTTAAATGTGTGAATGTTTTGACTGCCTGTGCCAGCCTAGTGGCAGAGGTCAGCAAAACTTGAATGCTGAATTCCCTGGAACTGGAGTTACAGATGGTTGTGAGCCACAGTGTGGGTTTTTGGGAACAAACCTGGGTCCTCGGCAAAAGCAACAAGTGCTCTTAACTGTTAAACCAACTTTCCAGCCCCACCATCCCCCTTCTTAATGAGTGTGGTATTATCCAGATAATTTATTCTAGTTTCATTTGTAAGCAACTGTCCATAACTTCTGTAGTTGTTCCCATTGGATAAGAACAATTGTCCATGGTTATTAATATCGGGTAATAGGCATTTTCTCTCTCCCTCCCTCCCTCCCTCTCTCTCTCTCTCTCCCCCCCCCCCCCCCCCCCCCGAACCTCCTCTGTAGTTTAGGCAGGCATTGAATTTGGAATTATACTGCCTTAACTTCCCAAGTATCTGGGATTATAGGTCTATGCCACCAGACCCAATAATAATAAGAAAGTGTATAAATCTATGCTTGATTTCCCCCCCCTAAGATACCATTCAAATAACAAGCTCATGACGATGAACCTGAGTGAAGTCAGGTCCAGGTAAAAGTCACAGTTACCAAGTATTTGTTTTTAATAGACTGAATAGCAAATGGCTTTGGCTGAGATACACAATGTGCCTGGTATCTGTAGTTATTTAAGACTAGGTGCATATAAGAACTCAATGGGTAAAGTTTTTGTTTCATTTATGTATTATTTTTCACTTTCAATGTTTGTAGTGCCAGAGATAACGTGCTAGGTAAGTATCTGCTACTGAGTTATAGTCTTAGCCTTATTATTATGTATGTAATTTTACATGTTGTTTTTATGTATGTAAGTGTGTGTCATGGCATGCACGTGGAGGTTAGAGGTCAACTCGGTGGAGGTGGTTCACTCCCTTATGTGGATTTCAGGGATTGAGCTCAGGTGGTCGGGCATGTGTGGTAAGTGATTTACACACTGAGCCGTCTCACCGGCTCCTTATTTATTTTTTAAAACATTGTTTTACCTTATATGACTGGATGCTGCTTTCTTAGAAGCTCCCAAGACCTGCTGAGTTTACTGTGCAATTGCCACAGGATGTGTAGACCCGTTTCTGAGAGCACTCCTCTGCCATGGTCCCAGTCAGTGGCGAGAGGTCTCCTTCACCACCCATCTGACCAGAGCTTTGTCAAGTCCTTGCGTCTTGTTCCTTTCTCCATCCCAAAGTTGGTCAGCAAAGAAAAAGAAACCACTCCTCTTGCCTTCTTTACTTTTGTAGTAAAATTTCATATGACTGTTACATACGACATTTACATTCCCACGTCAGTTCAGCTGATGGAAAGGGAAGGGTTGCAATAAGTCTGGAGATGGGAAGTGATGCAATCATCCTACCAGTTTCTTGCTATTAATATATGTCTCCTACTCATTTTGAAAGATAGCACAAATGAGAGTACTGAATATAAATGGCTTTTGTAAGTCATCCAGGTCAGCGAAGCATGTCATTGTTTGCAACCTGAGTTCCATGAGAGCCCTGGCTGATAGGCACACCATATATTTTTCTCATAAATGAAAAACACAAACAATATTCACAGCATTTAATGAATATTATAAAATAGTGCAGTATCAGTTTCCCTGGGAAAAACTACTCACATGTGCTTAATAGTGTGACCTTTGAGTGTCATCTTTAAATTATGTAAAGCCCATATAGAAAGACACTGTATAATTTATTTTTCCAGATGAAATGTTAACAAACATTTTATTATGATTTATTTTTTGGCTCCCTGAAAGATGAAGTGAGTTCTTTAATATTAGCATTGCTAATGATTTTAATGAGGCATTAAAATGTTGCAGTATTGTAGGAACATTTTTCTTTCTTCCTTTTTAAAAAACATCATTTCATTAATATTTCACAGGACTTTTAATCTTAAATTGATGAAAGAACCTGAAAGCATAATTTGCAAAGAGTCAAAGAGCTGGAGCAGCAGGCCAGAACCAGGGAAAGGCAGGACCAGTGACGTGGGGAAGACTGGATGGTGGTAGTCTGTTGTTGCTGTAATGAAGACAAAGCAATCTTAGGTTGTCCAGGGCTTGTTCAGAGCCTGCCAGCTTCTGTCCACAGAAATCTAGCGCGTCTGAGATTGTGCTTCCACGATAGGGGTGGAAGACCAGACACACACAGGGAGCTTTGTCGCAGAGGACAGTCTGTCAGTCCCTTCTAGACAGGAAGCGTCACTATGCCTGGTGATGTGTGTAGCTCAATGGCAGAACGCTTGCCTAATATACCTGAGTCTGATCTCCAGCACTGAAAAGAAGTAACCATTCTGGTTTGTATAGCTTGAATTCTTTCTGTCAGAAGATATTTGACAATTCTAACATCCTTGTGTTGCTATATAGTTTGTAGAATGTTTCTATGGGCAAAGTATCATTTAGCTCTCACAGAATCCCCTGTCAAGTATGCATCCGTCAGGGGTGCATACTCCCACGTATTGCAGTCCTCACTCAAGAAATTTCTATTCGGATATCTGACAGTCACTGCAATGTGACCAGTCTTCACAGCATAAGGACCAGAGGAAAGAGGGAGAACTGTTTCCCCCACAGCCTGAGGTCGTGTGAGTCCTTAATCACATGCAGAATGCTCAAGTTTCTTTCGACACTTGAGAACATTGGGACAACAGATACACCAAGGACTAAGCAGCCTTTGCAGCTGTACTGTGGAATTCCTGGCACAAGGGGCACTGTTCTTGAGTAAACTCTCCAATGTCACGGGCAGAATGGCACTTGGCATGGTCTGGCCTCAGCAGCTGTTCTGCTTGCCTGGGTTGTAGCATGGCAGAATCAGATTCTGGCTGAACAGCATCACTGCCATGTATGTGTTACTAGCTATAAGCTGATCTGCCCTTAAACAACCCTCAAGACTGTGGCTTCAAGTTCCACACGTCTTAAAAGCATACACTTCTGTACATTAAATCTTTGTCAATACAGTTGTTGAGACTCATCTGGAGATCGTGTAACCCAAGTAACCAACTGCAGGGGTATCAGACTCTCCCTCATGACTTAGACAGAGGCTTTCCAAGTGTGGTGTGTGGATCCTTCGTGCCCACACCTCTTCAGTGCTGAGTTGGGAGTGGGAGTCAGAGAGAAGAGGAAGAGTGTGAGCGAGAGGAGAGGTTCTTAATAAACCGCAGGGTTTTGGCACAGACCCACAGAGTTAGACCACCTCAAGTGATACCTTGGAGATCTTTATTTAAACTGAATTCCCAGATGCCCTGCTAATTCAGATAGCCGTGGGGACGGGTGTGGCGAGTTGGTGTCGATTAACTACTCTTTCTATACTCTAATATATAATTGTTTGCAAAGATAGCATTTATTCTTAATTAGAAACGGTTCTGTTGGCGAAGCGTGTGTGCCGCTGCCTGGGAACAGGCAGGCGCACTAACTCGTGGTATCGCCGTGCACATGAGTCACGTAGTTACGTGGAGACGGGAAGTGACGTTTGCCACAGCCCAGCAGCAGCCAGCCTCTCTCAGATGCTAACAGAGCAGTGGGCCATGGTGAACAAAGCAAAGACACAGAGCTCTTACTTTCTAGTGGCTCCGGGACGCCTACCCAAGGGCCCTAGAAGGCTGTAGAAAAAAAAAATCAAAGCTGAAATGTAAGCCCGGTCAGTAATAACTCCACTGAAGAGGAGATGACCTCATATCTTGACTAAAATTAAACTTTGGTATCATTTGTGAATTTCAATTATTCATGCTATTCCAAAAAAGATTCCAAAGCATGAAGATTCAAGACCTGCTTCTTACCTGTTCTAGTAGAGCTACCAGTAAGTTTTGTGCAAGTCCATATTGATGTAGATAGAGCAGTGGGCTCTTACCACTGTAGCTCATTTGTTTTTAATAGGGCTTGACCTTTCAGTGTCTGATTCAAGATAGGAAATCTGGTGCATGCACTACCATACTAGATTGTATCCAGTGATGTAAGCTGATAGTAGTGTCTTTTATTTATTTGCTTTTTTAAGATTTATTTATTTTTACCTGCATTGATGTTTTGCCTGCATGCATGTCTGCGTGAGTGTGCAAGATCCCTGGGACTGGAGTCACATGACAGTTGTGAGCTGTCATGTGGGTGCTGGGAATTGAACCCTAGTCTTCTGGAAGAGCAGCCACTGAGCCAACTCTCCAGCCCTGTCTTATTCCATCACATGCAGTACCATTTAACTCTAGCGACTTCTGGTGCCCTTGGATCATACTGATGGGAAGGAAAACTAGACTCTGAGGTTTAGACACACGCACAGACTTTGCAGTCTGTCCATGCATCCAGAGTTATTAGCAGTTGTGTGTGTGTCCGAGAAGTGTTCAATGCGGAAACAGGATAGAATACAAGTCACTTACTACCCTAGCATAAACAAATTTTGATGTCTACGCTGTTTTCAAAGCTCTCCCGCTCGTCTTCCCCATGCAAAGCAAACATATACAAAGACAAACATCCCTCTAAGTCATGAATGTTAACTACTTTACCTTCAAAAATGGCAGAAAGGGCACAGAAAGGTTGAAGAGGAAGCCCTTTAAATGAATATGTATATTGGTTTGTTTTCACCCTTCAAAATGGATAGTTCAGTTCAAGGTTTGGTTTATTTGGCTTGTAGTGCTACTGTTCTTGCAGAGCTTGTGAACTGGACACAGAGCCTTGCACGTGCCGAGGAGGAACTCTGATGAACCTCATCTCCAATCCTTAGGGAGATTTTTATCTGCATCTTTTTTATCCAAATATTGTATTAGATTTTCATTATTGTTTCTTACAGCTAACACGCACATCTTAAGAGTTAAAATGATATTAAAAGTCACATAGTTGAAGCTGGAGAGACAGCTCAGCAGTTAGGAGCACTCACCGTTCTTGCAGAGGACGTGAGTCGGTCCCTAGCACACATACAGTGGCTCACAGTTCCAGGGGATCTGATGCCTCTTCTGACCTCCATGGGCTTCTGCATGCACAGTGTGCACATATTCACATATACTCACACACACACACACACACATGCTTTTTTTAAAGTTGCGTAGTTTAATATAAATAGAGATATAGAGAGACCGGAGGGACAAACAGAAAGTGAAAAGACAGCATGAGCCTCTAAATAAACACAGTAAGTTAGTAAATAGCAAATACCTTTTGTTTAATGTATTAATTCTGTGTGTGGGTTTTCGGTGCAGGTGAGTGTATGAGCATGTGCGTGTATACGTGTGGAGGGTAAAGGTCAACTTTGAGTATCATTTCTCTGGAACTGGCCACCTCCTGTTTTGATATAGAGTCTCTGTCTGGGATTTGGGGCTCTCTAGTGAGGCTAAGTTGACTGGCCAGCGAGTCCCAAGAATTGGTGGGTCTCTACTTTCCTAGCCCTGGGACCACAAGTGGTCACCACCATGCTTGACTCTGTATACAGACACTGAATACTGAACTCAGGTCCTTGTGCTTAACCCACAGACACTTCGCTGGTGAAGCCATTTCCCAGTTCCTAACAGCAGCTTCTTAAGTCAGGCATAGTGGCACATGCTTGTAATTCCAACAGGCAGGAGGCTGAGGCATGAGGCGGGCGAACTCGAGGCCAGTCTTAGCTACGTAGTGAGAACGCGCCTCAAGAAAAGAAATCAAACAAGCCGAAAAATTAAAGCAAGCCAAAGCAGACACTAGACAGGAAAGTAGATGGCCACCAGACTACCCCCGCTGTTCACGCTCTATGATGTGTTGGTTCAGAGCACATGCTTTAGAAATACCGCTGAGGGGAACTGAAGTAATTATAGTCTCAAAAAATAAAAGAAATAATTTAAAACTCTCTAGGGTTGTTAAGGGATTTAAATGAGCTAATACAGATGTCTAGTGTGCAGTAGAATTCAGTGGCATCGCAATAATCTGTTGCATATATAGTATATTTTAAGATATTAGAGCCCAGTGGTGGTGACACACGCCTTTAATCCCAGCACTGGGGAAGCAGAGGCAGGTGGATCTCTGTGAGTTCTAGGCCAGCCTGGTCTACAGAGTGAGTTCCAGGACAGCCAGAGTTACAACAGAGGAGCCCTGCCTCAAAAATACCAAAAAATAAATATTGTGAGGTAAATATTTTAAAAATTCACAGTTCTTTCCTTCATGGCATTTGCAATCTAAGGAGAGGTTTATAAAAATATAAATTAATAAAAAACACAAAGATAGTTTAAATAAAAATCACAATAGAAAGCATGGTGCTATCTTAGATCACAATGGAAGAGAGAAGGGAGGAAATAGAAAAGTAGACCACAGAACAGATAATGAGAGAGCCAGAGCTTATCTTTAACGGGTGGATAGGGCTGACAGGCCTGGATGGAATTAGTGTTTTAGAAAACATCACATGTTGAAAGCGAAATAGCTAGAGACACGGGGTCAGTGGAAGCTGGTTCTAAGTTCATTTGTGAATGAGAACAACTCAGAGAGCTCGGAGCATCCCTGGGCTCTGATTCTGTTGGACAGGGTGGCCTGAGAACACGCAACCGTTAAGACTCCCTCGGGTCGCGGTGACTGATATCCAGGGTTTGAGATGTGCTGAGAGGCGTGGCCCTAGAAATGGGAAGGGTGACTCAGATTTAAATATCCTCTTAAAGAAAGAAATCGGTGAAGGATCACAGAGGATAAAAAAAAAAGTCAGAAGTTATGTTTAAGTTTATACTCTGATAGAAGGAAAAACAGTTAAGGGTCCATAGGAGTTGCAAAGATGTAAGTTAATTAGCATGTATTCTGTAAACTGTTGTAATCTAAAAACTGGAGCATAAAGGTAGACAAAAGGACTTTGTGGTCACCAGCATAGAAGTGGTCGTTGAAGTTATTTGAATGTATATGTTTGCTAAGGGGAAAGCTAGAAAGGCAGGAACCTGGATTCTGGTGTAGAGGCTCCACCTGTGATCCCTGTACATGGGAGGGTGAGGCAGGAGGTCTGCTGTGAGCTTGCAACCAGCCTGGGTTACACAGTGACCCTGTTACACACAAAAGGGAGTGGGATCTTTATGATGCTTGCCTAATGAGCTGTTAAGGGATTTAAGCCACAAGGAAGTTAGGCCATTTAGAACGTGAGATGGTTGGGTAGAGCTATGTAGACCATCTCGGTAGAGGCCATGTGGTTTTAACAGGCTGTTCTACATGCAGAAAATGAAGTCATTGTGAAAAATGGCAACTCAATGATTAAATTATTTCAGCCAGTGGTTTAGATGCAAGGAGTTGAAGTGGTGAAGTATAAAATAGTAACATTAGTAACTGCTAGGTCTCTCTGTGCGAGGGATGAGTAAGGTTTCTCGCTATTCGGTGCAGTCTTTACACTGTAAACATAGGCACTCGTTAATCTTTAGAGCGTCCCTGAAAGAGAGGTATTATCATGCATATCGTGTAGATGAGAAGATTCAGGCCCATCGTGATTAAATAACTCACACAGAGATCTATAATTAGAAAGAGACTATTAGGACTTCTTTATTCCAAATACATGTGTTCTTTCTGAAGCTTATCAGAAATTCCAAGCGTACTATCTAGAATGGCAGGAGATAAGAAATCCTCATACTCCAGTAGATACAAGGTAGTTAGTTGACTGGAAGTAATACTTGTTAGAAATTTTGATATTAAAGATTCATTTAAGTGTTGTATCCCATCCCTTACTTCATTTTAATGTAAAAGTAGTGGTTTATTTTCCTTATTTTTAAACAGTTTTGAAATTTAATTTACATAGAAATTATATGTATTTATGTCATGGTGATTCAATTCATGTAAAATAGCCTTTTGAATTACTTTATTTCCCCATCTAAGAGAGAGTTCCATGTCTCTGCAGTGCTTTGGGTGTCTCCTGGCGGACTGCTGATCCCTCCTGAAAGTGAAGTAAGTACCTGGTGCACCATGATCACCCAGTAAGGAAATGACAACATTCTCTTAATAGGAAATGGCTGGAATGTACTGAAGGCAGTTTGCTGTGGAGTGATTTCGAAGTCTTGCAAGAAACACACATCACTTATATTTTGTTAATTGCCCCGTGCTTAGGGGTTCCTTAAGGATCTTACATACGGCTGAGGCATAATCTTGGTGTAGCGTTTCAGAGACGAGCATGCGCTTTTGCGGATGGGAAGCAGGTTCTGAAAGACGTTAGAGATTCTACAGTGAAACTTACAAACCCGAGACGTGGCTGTTACTGGAAGGTGAAGATATGGGAACTCAGCCAGGCATTTAAATGTCAGTGACAGAATCACCACAAATGCTGCTCATTTTAAAGTTTCGCCATCCTGCAGATTGCTACCAAGTTGTAGTTCTGCATTTATCTATTCATTCAGCAAACATGCATTGAGGATGTATAGTATCTGGCACAGGGCTGCATAAGGTGATGTTATAAGGGTGAAATTGACATACTCGTTCTTAAGGAGCTGACAGTCTATTGTAGAAAATAAGTTAACCACGTCTAACAGACAACATAAAGTAATAATAATAATGGCCAACGATGCAGAAGTCTAATTCTCAGAGGTTCAAAGGAAAGGTAGTTCTTAGGAGAATTGGGAATTGCTTTTAGAGGAGCTAGTTTGAGCTGAGATTTAAAGGGTGAATAGGATTTGCTTACATGGATGTGCTAATACCAGGTTTACGACCCTGCTGGTGTGAATTGTTCTTCCCTGAGCAAGGCTGAGTGTAGAAGGCAAAACTCTCCTGTGTTTTACTGTGGAGCCAGAGTAGCCTTCAATGGCCAAGATGCTGACAGAGATGATCCACAAGCTGACCTGTAGGAACTTGTCTTTAGATTTATCTTTCTATAACAATTACCGTATCGCTTTGTATTTTCTGAGAAGGAAAAAGTTTGGGCATAGGAAATTTTCTGTGGAAGATATCATTAAGTAACAGAATTTATTAACAACTGCAATTGAACCAAAGGACACATCAACTGATGGTTAGTTCCTTGCCACCAAATGAAGATGTATTATCAGTATTTGTGTTAAATATTCCATTTTAACAGTGCAGATACATATTCATTAGCAGACGGATAGCCTAGGGCACGCGCCCTGCAATACTTGTTATTTTTGCCAAGTCTGCACAGGTTTGGAAACTCTGCCTTGCCCTCGGTGTGTAATCTCAGAGACTGTCATTCACATGTAGAAAGCTCACCTCTCTATTTAGCCTGTGGCTGGCGAGAGGCAGACATTTACAGGGCCCCTCTGCCCTTGAGCTGTTCCATTAGTGCGTGGAAAGCACCTTGCAGCCTGTGACAAGCGCAGCCGATCGGCACTAAATCAAAAATCAGTGCCAGCCAGGGATCTGAGCCACCATGAAGGTCACAGCCATCAACCGCGTGCCGTCTCAATCCAAACAAAACACACTGGATACAGGGGGATTTTCGCAATCCACAACAGGCGACAAACATTTCGTGTTAGAGTAAGCCATGGCAGCGAAACAGGGGGCTGACCTTTAAGCACTTTTGACTATCTAATCAAACTTTGAAAAAGCTGGAGATAATTTTTCATATTTAAGAATAAAACGTGACAAAATAAAACCTCCACAACATGGTGTTACTGTAATGATGGTTTTGATGAAAACAAGCTTTTTGTTGTTGTTCCTTTCTTATGTGTGTTTTTAGAAATCTTCAGCTTTCTATGAAAATAGCTTTATTTGGTTTGCTGCTTTGAAAACTGCCATTGATCAATCATGAAATACGTGGTTTGCTCTTAAACTGTTTCTGCTTATTCTGAGGATTATGCTTATACTCATATTAAACAGGAAGCAAATCTCTGTCTTTGGTACAGATTCTCCGTAGCAACCTCATCCTCTTAAAGTTCCTGAACTTGAGTCTACCCGTTGGAAGGCTTTTTTACTGTTCCGTGAAGGGTTTTTGAAGAACGTAAATGTTATTTAAATGTTGTAGATCAGATTGTCCTTCACCTTCAACTCAGGAAAAATATGGAGGAATAGATATCACATTTAAATAGTAAGTCTTCTACTTTATAGATTTTCCTTGGTGTCATTCTGAGGTTTGGTGGCTTAGAAGTAGGAGCTGTTGGATAACTCAAGAGTTCTACACTGGACTCTACTACATTAACTTGGGAGATGCCTGTGCTTCACAGGTTGAAACCTAGAAAGTTATTTTTTCATAACTGAACCAACACGGTAATACAATTTGATTGAGTTATATTGCACCGTTACAGGGAATGAGGCAAAAGCTTAGCCTGTTTAACTTTGGCGAAATAACTGACAAGGGACTAACCTAAGAGACTTACAAATTTTCAAACTAAAATTAGCTTTTGCAAATGCTGTTCAGCAAAACAGCAGACACAGAGCAGACTGAATACGGGGCACTCTTTCACAGCCTAATCTGGTTCAGAGCCTCGAAGACTACTTTGAAAACAGGTCATTTGGGAAACAGATCTTGGACCCAGCTATCTCTACCCTTGAATAAATTTGTGGTTAATTTCTTGAAAGTCTAAAACCATAGTTCAGCAGAAATGTATGCAATGGAAGAATGCCATCTGCTGGCAAATTCTATCAAGCTCATAATTAGAAAAACATGAGGACTCATCATGCACACCAGGAAAAGGCAAAGTTCCTGGAAGCATTTTTCTTCTTCTTCTAAGAAATTCACTTTCATTGAGGTGATGCATACCTTTAATATACATTATTCATTTTAAATTAACTTGATTACTAATTTCATGGAATCACTAGTTAGGAAAGCTTTGAAATAGGCTCATGGGCTTACCCCCCCCCCTTTTTTTTTTTTTGCCAATTTACAAAGTTTTTGTATTCATCATTATCAGTAGTCAGCCAGTGAGTCTGCTCTGGCTTTTCACTTAATGCAGCCCATCTGTTTCTGAAATAAATTGCAGGAATCCGTGTTTAATTTTAATCAATGTATTACTAAATATGCAAATTATATTAAAAGCCGTGGTTTGAAAAAGCTTTCGTTTGTGAATATGGTAGCTTAAAACAGGAAGCATATCTAAAAGCCATTTAGCTACAGCAGCTCTAACTCTAACACTGTGGCTGATTTATAAAGCAGATCACAAGTTGATCTTTCTCCCACAAGGGGATATGTAAAACTGTTGCATATCAGATTTTGTTAACATCTGATGGACTGGTACTAACAGTATAAGAGACTCACACTTCAGCAACCATGTCTCTCACATTTAAATTAAGGAAATCTTATTCCATTCTACAGCTTTCTAATTTTTTTTACACAACCTAACATATGAATTTGTGTGATTGGTTTATGAATCACAGTTAAAGCAATTTGAGCAAGGCTTTCAATCAATCTTAAATTTTTAGTGTCTAATTTACTTGTGATTTACATAATTAATTGTGGAAGGGATCCTTTGGGAGTCTCCTTTCTCCCCTCCCCCCCTTTCTCTTTCTAACCTTGTGCCTCATCCATGGACTACACAGACTGGTAGTGATGGCGTTCTCTCAGGTCTGCTAGATGACATCTTTAGGAACCCAGAATTACGTGATGCGTTATTCCTTCTGATCTGCCTGGATTAATGAACATTAAGTTTGTTATCTGCAAACCAGTCCATTTAGTATGCCATTGAATTGCGTATATAGTTTACTGAGCAATAGCCATAGGGGAAGCTTTTGGAGTTTCCCCCACATTCAGGGCACCGGTATGTAGGAATACATACATACTCATGATGTACCTAGAGCGCCTTCTAGTCAGTGGTTTGCTAGAGTGAAATTGCAGGAGTCTTGCTGGCTTATTTTCAGCAAGTCATTATAAACAACAAATCCCTGTGAACTTACAGTTAAATAAATTACAATGAAACAAAAGTAATGAACTGTCCAAAGTACCACTGTCTAGTTACCGTGATCCGCTGAATGTGCTCGGTGTTCTTAAAGCTCTCGGCACCTGTCTTCTGTAGCTCTCTGGTGACGATACGCTACGATGGTGTGCTGCTGTGCATGTCCTCCCATCTCTACAACTAGGAATATCACCTTGGCCACGGAAGGAGCATTTACACCAATGATGCTAGCAAATGCTACAAATGCAAAAGTTTCGCCTTACACATAGCTGGATGTTCGAATCCCACTTTCTTGATCATAATAACTGTGAAACCATTCAGCCTATGCTCTCTTGTTATTTATTCTTGGGGACGTTGCTGAGAGAGTAACAATAGCTATCTCAGATTATATACACATATACATATATATATACAGTTATCTCAGATATATATATATATATGTATATATATCTCACATATTTGACTCCAAAAATTTACACTATTTTGATAAATTTCAAAAATGAAGTTTAAGCCCTACTATAAGATAATTCAAAAAAAAGGAAAGTTTTTTGAATGACTTTATTATTTCAACAGTATAAAATTAAATGTATTCTCTGTGGAGTAGATTTATTAATATTTACTAATTACACCTCAGAATGCTGAGAGGCCACACCTCCCACACAGACTGGTTAGAGGTCCTCAGGCCCTCCGACTCTCACAGTACACTTCTGCTACCCCATGCCTACCCAAAGCCAGAAAGGTTAGAACTCCCTGGCCCTCCAGACTCCTGGAAGCACCCTTCAGATGCAGTACTTGCTCACTGGGCCAGGCATGTTAGAGGTCTTGAGACCTCTTGACCCCAGGCAACCTCCTCCAACCTGTGTCCACCTCTGATGGTGAATCTGAAGGATCCTGGCCCACTCTCCTACTTGCAGTGCACACCCAACTGCTGTGCATACGCCCCACCTTGAGAAGCAAGAGGATGCGCAATCAACACATGCCTGGGGCAGTGCTCCTTGTGCATCCTGGCTAAGGAAGTCAGAGGTTGGGCATCCTCAGCTCTAACTGCACTTGACAAACCCTGGCTCTTGAGATCAGAGGACACATAAAGTCGCTGCTCTTGGAACAGCATTCATCACTGGCTTATGAGGCTAGAATCCATGGCCCCAACCAAGCTGAGACAACCGTCAGCTAGCCCATCCATGATGAACTGAGTGCCTTTAGAACTGAACTTTAAGCAACAGTAAACTGAGCCAAGATCCAAGAAGCAGAAGGAGAACCACACGCTAAAAGAAATGACCACTCAACTGTGTGCCAGAAAATCAAAACAAAAAACAAGTAACTCCAGATGGGGAGATCCCAATGTAAAACAAAGCAAAGCAAAACTCTAGTACCATGAAAAGTTGAGAAAGACACTCTTTCAAAAGTTACTAATTCATAGCAATGGTCACTGATGACAGTGACTTAGATGAAATTCCTAGGAATTCAAGAGAATGCTTATAAATATGTGAATAGATCTCAAATGTGTGACTCATGTGGATACACGAACTGTATCAAAGTGGATATAGATAATACCCTGAATAAACTCCAGAAACCATGAACAGGCAAATGAAATAAGGAAGTCAATTCAGGATGTGAAAATAGAAGTCAACACAGAGCTAGAAACACGAAAACACAACTGAGACGATACTGGAAGTGAAATATCCAGTGAGGCCAATCTGAACCTCAGCAGAAAGCCTCCCCAGTAGAATGGCTCTTACAGAGGACAAACTGAGGACAGAATGCAAGGGCATGAGCATAGGGTAGGGGAATTAGGTCCATCGGTTCAAGTCTATGACAAATTAAAGGAAACCTAACAGTGTATGAGTGGAACATAACTAGGTCTGTGGGACACTAGGAAAAGAACAGATCTGTGAATTATGGGCATAGAAGAAAGAGTAATTACATGCCAAAGCACAGAAAATATTTTAAATAAAATCATAGAAGAAAATCCTTTATCTAGGCAAACCTACTCAAGAGGTGTGCAGAAGACCAGAAAAGAAGCTCTTTGTGTCCTCTTGTCATCAAAACAATAAATATTTAGAAAAAAGAAAGTGCATTAGAAGGGGCCAGGGAGCCAGGTGAACACCTTTAATCCCAGTACTAGAGAGGCAGAGGCAGGCAGATGTCTGTGAGTTTGAGGCCAGCCTGGTCTACAGAGTGAGTTCCGGGACACTCAGGGCCATGTAGAGAGACCTCGTCTCAAAAAACAACAAAAATAAAGAAAAAAAATGCCAAAGGAAAAAAGGGCCAAGTCCTCTGTTGAGGTAGACTTTTCAAAATAACAGCTGAGTTTTCAAAGAAAAACTCTATAAAGGCCAGAAGGACACAGAAGAATTATTTCAAGTTCTAAAAGATCACAGTTGCCAACCCAGACTATTGTACCCAACAAAACTGTCGAAATAGAAGGAGGCAGAAATACTTCCCACGATAAAAGCAGGCTAAAGCCAGTTCTCCACGCCTGTTCTACAGAGGGATACTGGAGGGAGTACTGTGAATGAAAAGAATGATGAACACATCAAAAAAACCTATAAAAAAAGATCCTAAGCATTGTTAAGCAAGTGAAGACTAAGAAAACACTACAAAACCAACATAATTATAGAAGTTAATATATGTCTTTCAATGAAAGATGAATATTAATGGCCTAAACTCAATGAGAAGACACAGGCTAGCAAGTTAGGTGAAAAAACAGGATCCTTCTTATTGCTTCATCCAAGAAACATATTTCACCACTAAAAGATATACTGTATATTTAAAATACTGCATTTTAACAAAGTCCAGAAATGTATTTCTGACAGTTCCGGAGGCTAGCAAGTCCACCATCAAGGTGCAGCAGGTTCCATATCTGGTTCAGACTTATTACTGGCCATAGAATGCCTTCACATGAGCGATTTTGAGGGTTTTTTAAAAATCTAATCACCATGGAAAAATTCACCTCCCAGACCCACACCATTCCTGAATTGGTTTCCACAAAAGAATTTGGGGAGGACACAAGCATTTAGATCAGAGCAACTACTCTCTTCTCTTTGTAGTGTTCGCTGACATCTGGCAGCCACTAATCTGTCCTCCATTTTTCTGATGCTAAACATTTTGTATAGAGTCTGACAGTCTGTAATCTTTGAGATTCACCACCACCTGCACACCTAGTCAGTGAAGTTCTGTGGGTTCTTTCAAATCATGTAGGTGTCAATGGTCTGCTCATTTTTTTTATTGCTTAGCAGTATCTCATGGTGTACAAATCATAACTTCTTTCATTACCTGTTGGTACTAGCTTTTGTCAATTACAAATCAAGTTGCTTTAAACGTTCTTGTTTAAGTTTTTGTGTAAATTTCTTTTTTTCTTTTCTCCCTTCCTTTCTTCCTCCCTCCCTCCCTCCTTTCTGTCTCTCTCCCTCCCTCCTTTTCTTTTCTTTTCTTTTTCTTTTTCTTTTTCTTTTTCTTTTTCTTTCTTTTTGTCTATGTATCCAGAGTTTTGTAATTGTCAAACTATTTTGTGGACTGCCTGCCATTTTATATTTCTGTTAGTAGTAAGTTATGAGATACACTCGTTTTCTGCATCCTTGCCAGTATCACTGTGTTAAGTGTGTTTTTATCATTTTTGCACTTATTATACTCCCTCTTCTCTCTCTCTTCCTCCCTCCCTCCCTCCCTCTGTGTGTGTGTGTGTGTGTGTGTGTGTGTGTGTGTGTGTGGTAGGAGGACAACTTGCTGGATTTGATTCTCTCCTACCTAATGTGGGATCCCAGAATCAAAGTCAGGTTGTCAGGCTTGGCGGCAAGCATCTCTGTCCACTAAGCCTACCCTTTCTTCCCTGTTTTTTAATTATTTTGGTAAGAATATAGATAACAGCTTACTGTGGTTTTAATTAAAGTTTCTTAGTGGCCAACGATGTTGATCATCATTACTGTGAAAAACACAGGAATGTATATATGTTGCTTGGAAACTTATTGGACTTCACAAATCTATGGCTGGCTATCATCAGTTCTGAAAAGTTTTTAGCCATCATTTCTACAAACTATTGCTTAGCCCTATTGTTTTTCTGTCTATCATCTGATTTTACATATTTTCCCTTTATCTCTTAACATCTCTTTTAGATTTTCTCTTTGTCTTTTTCTGTTTCACTTTGGACAAACAACTAAGCTCCGTCTTCCAGTCCAATGCAACCCTAGTCTGGATGAATGCAAATCTCCATTTTAACAAGGGAGTCAGAATTCTTATGAATATTCGAGTCTCTCAGGTGCCCTCAGAGGTGCTCTGAACTCTGCCAGCAGCCAAAAAGGCTGCTACTAGACAATGAGCCCTGGATCTTGGGCCAGGACTTTGAACCGAAATAAATCTCTTTTCTTTATAATGTACCCAGTCTGCAGTAGTGTGCTTCAGGGCACATAAAATGGGTTATAACAGTGCATGCTTCGTAAGTAGAAAGCATTCCTTTGCCTGACGAACAAAGGTGATAACAACACTACTGTAGCCACTTACTGCCTTAGGTTCTGGTCCCTAAGGACAAGATCTGTGTCCTGTAATGACTTCAACTACGCCCTTCCCATATTAAATCTCCGTAGACAGTTAAAATGTACTGGCAGAGGTATTTTCCTCAGACTCATTTTTTCATAGTTTCAGCTTGGCTGCCTTTGGTTTTATTTATTTTTTTCCCATATAAGATTTTCCCCACATATATAATTGAGTAAATGCAAATTTGTTCTAAAATTTTATCTGAAGTTCTATATTTTGATTGTAATTTGTACACAAGACCTACGTAAATTTAAAGATTTCATCCACTGATGATATTATATTAGTTTATATGATGATTACTTAACAAGCAAAAAATACCATAATTAACTTTAAAACCAAATAAATGAGTGTTGAATGACCCTCTTAAACTTGTTTTCTTAGTATAGAACTTTTAGGCTCAACTAGAATTGTTCAAAATTTCACAAAAATATTATCTCGCATTCTGTAGGTTATTATTCATACAATTACTATAATATGAGTTTGCTTTTAAAAATATCTTGTATCTCTTATTTTATTTTTTTGTATGAATGTTTTCCCATGCATGTATGTCTGTTCACCATGTGTGTGCCTGGTCCCTGTGGAGGTCAGGGGAGGGCATCTATGGAACAAGAGTTACAGGGGCTGTGAGGCACTGTGTGGGTACTGGGAATTGAGCCTGTGTCCTCTGCAAGGGCGGTCAGTGCTATTAACTGTTGAGCTATCTCTCTCCAGCCCCCTTGAGTATGCTTTTTAATATAATACACGCAGACTGACTCTGGGGGTGCAGGCTTATAACCTCAGCTACTTACAGGCCAGAGGCAGGAGAGTTAAAAGATGGAAGCTTATGTTGGTTCGAGAGTGAGATCAAGGTCAGCCTCAGTGACTTGGTGAGACCCTGCCTCAAAATTAAAAAAAAAAAAAATCAAGGGCTGGAGTATATAGCTTACTGGTAGCACAGTTGCCTAGTAAACATAGGGCCCTAGGTTCAATCTCTAGTAAGTCCATATATGTGGATGTTTACATCCCGTATTTTTCAGAAGTGGAATTCAGTAGCCCCATAAGCTTCTCTAGGTCTTGCAAAGGAAGATTCAGGATTGGCGGCATTAATTCTTCAATGCTTTTGAGTAGTATAGGCATGATATAAGAACGTGGTCACTGCAGTCCACTGTCGGAAACTTCCCTGTTTCTCAGGAACCCCAAGATACGGGGGGAACATGGACACAAGGGTTCTGTAGCTTATTCATGATGGCATGACATTTGCCTTACTGCTCTGTGTCTTCTTAAGAGTTCCTGAAGGGTTGGCATTCAGTTATAGTTTTCTGTACATGGGATGCTGCCATCCCCGTTCACCCCAGGGTCCTCATTTTACCTTTTATACCTCTTCAACTTTGGCCTCATTCCATTTCTCTCTCCCTCCCACAGGACTCTCCTGCTCTATAAAGTATTTGGTATATGCATGTATAAATGTAGGCATATAGAAAATACAGACACCTAAAATATATCTTTGTATATGTGTTTTACTTTGTATATGTGTTTTATAAAGGGTGATGATATAATTTTATTACCTTTTCTACCCAACAGTATTTAAAGCATTAATCACGCCTCTGCCTGTGCCTTTAGTTTATTGCGTCTGACTGCTGCTTGTCTTTTAATATGTATCCTTCAAATTTTACTTGTCCTCTACTAAGGAATATCTAAAGTTGCCTCCACACACTACCCAAGAAAATAAGGAAGTAAATGTTGCAAAACAGAATCTTTATACCCAGAGGGGAGTTCTTCTAGGGTGGGTAGCCTGGAGTAGTGTGGCTAGAAGGTGAGGATTCTGCCTTCTGAAAGCCACTGACAGCACTTAACTCTTTGCAATGCTTCCAGTGGTTTCCGTGATCTGAGGTCTTCATGCTCTTATTATGTGTTTTGAATGTATGGTTTTTTTTTTTAATTTGAACTATAAGATACATGTAAAAAGCACATGAGTATGCAGCTTAGTCAGTTACTAGAAAGTAAAAATACAGGCACCCAAAAAAGGAAATGGAACAGTTGCCATGCCCTTGGAGGCTCTTCCCCAGTGGTCTCCTCCTTTCTCCTTCATCTGTATGGGAATAATTTCCTTGTTTTTCTTCTTACGTTCACCCAAGTGTTCATGCGCACTCACTGAGATTTGGCTTTCCCTAGTTTGGAACTATGAAGAGGCTCTTTCGGGTCTGGCTTCTTTACTTGTTATTCTGCTGATGTTTATCAGCTACTGCTGTTGTTAACTTATTTTTGCCATTGCATAATATTCTTTGTAAAATCATCATATGATACACTAAAGCTGTTTTACATATTCTAATACTGATAGGGATTTGGGTTTTTATTATAATATATTATATTATATATGTGCATATTATACTAAAGTTACTATGGATATTTATTTGGATCATTAACATTTTCTCTTACAGTTCTTTTGTCCCCTTCCTTCCTTCCTTCCTTCCTTCCTTCCTTCCTCCTTCCTTCCTTCCTTCCTTCCTTCCTTCCTTCCTTCCTTCCTTCCTTCCTTCCTTCCTTTTTTTCTTCCAGACAAGGTCTCACTATGTAGCTCTGGCTGTCCTGGAACTCCCTCTGTAGACCAGGCTGGCCTCGAACTCACAGAGATCCGCCTGCCTCTGCCTCTCAAGTTCTGGGATTAAAGGCGTGCGCCACCACCACCCAGCAATAAAATCTTTTTTTAATTAAATTTTTGTTGTAAGGTCTTACCATTTTATCTGTCTTTGTATAGTTTGTCCATGTCTTCTCTTGAATAATTCTTGCAGCATTAATTTTCAGTCTTGTTCTCTAATATGCATTTAATTCTATCAGTTTCTCACAAGTACTTCTTTAATTCTCACAAGTGTTTGTGTTTTTTATTTTCAGTTCAAAAATCTTTTTTTGCGAGTTGAGGTAGGGTATAGGTCGATTGATTTTAGCTAAGAATAACTTTATTTCAAAGTAGAAGACTTTGAATGTTATCAGTTGGTAGACGTTCTGATTGCCCCGACTCATTCATTGTACAATAAGCATATGCACTGAAACGTCACACCTCACGACATTATTAACACATGTGTGTTAATAATAAAATGGAGCCTTAAACATATTTCTATGGCTTTTTCTTTGACCCTTGCATCACTTAGAAGTAGGTCTCTTGCTTTTCACGTACACAGAAATTTTAAAAGTTTTGTGTGTATGTATTCACGTGTGTGTAAGAACACACACGTGAGAGTGCACATGTATGTGTGTGAGTGTGTGTGGAGGCCACAGGATAACCTCAAGTGTCCTTCTTCAGGAGCTTCCGTCTTCCTTTTTGAGACAGGGTCCCTCGCTGGCCTTTAGCTCACTAAAGTGGGCTAGCTGCTGAACCCCAGGGATCCACTGTCTGCCTCTCCGGAGCTGAGATTTCAAGTGTGCTCCACTATGCCCAGCTTCTAAACTGGGGAGTCAAACACAGGTCCTCACATTTATGCGGCAAGCACTTCACCAGCTGAACTGTCTCCCTCCACTAAAGGTGTGTGTGTGTGTGTGTGTGTGTGTGTGTGTGTGTGTGTCGTTAATACGGGTACATTTGTGCCATGGCGGAAATGAGGAGGTCAGAGGACAACTTTCAGGAATAGGCGGTATCCTACCTTGTTAAGGCAGGGTGGTTTTTGTTGTTGTTGTTGCTGTTTGTTTGTGTGTTTGTTTTGTTTCTGCCATCCTGTGAACTCTTAGCTTGCTGACTCATGAATTTCTGAATGGGTTTTCTGTGCTTTGCTTTTAGAGTACCGGGTTGCAGGTATGAGTCCCAGCGTCAAAGTCTTGTGTTTCTAGGGATCTAAGCCAGGTCCTCAGGTTTGCGTAGCAAGTACTTTTCTTGCTGAGCTATCTTGCTGGCCAAGATTTTTTTTAAAAAAATTTTTAAAAATCTTAGTTGCATTGTAGTCGGAGAACATATTCTGAATGATAATTTGTTGAGATTTGCTTTGAAGAACATGTCAAAATTTGAAAATGTATGGGCATTTGAGTCATTCTGTGCAATGCTCCACGTATATCGGTCAGGTCAGACTTCTTTTTATATTGAAATCATATAATTTGTATAATCAGTTTCTATTTATGATCATGGATCAGTTTTTACCTCTACTTCTGCAACCCTTTATATATATATCTAAGGTGGCATTAATAGGTACATATGAATTGAAATACATATTCCATATGAAATGAGTATTTATTATTGTGAAGTATCACTTTCTACCTTCGATATTACTTTAACGCCTTAAACATTATTTTGCCTGTGCGTGCCAGCTTCCTTTTGTAGGTGTTTGCTTTGTACATTTTTCTCGTATTTATATATATATGTATATATAAAAATAAATATACAGCATATATATTTATTTATTTATACCCTAAATGCTATTATTTTTCATCCTATTTACCACGTCCCTTTTTGAACACTACTGTCAGGTTTTCTAAAATCTAATCTGACAACTTTTTCTTAGTTAAAAAAACTCTTTTATGTTTTTTATGTGTGCTTCTGAGTCTGTGGCCGTGAGTGTAGTACCCATGGAGACCAGAGGTAGCGTGGTTGTGAGCCGTCCAGTGTGCATGCTGGGGACCAGACCCCAGGTCTCCTGCAAGAGCAGCGCATGCTTTTCACCACTGAGCCATCTCTCTGGCTTCAGTCTGCCATTTTACAGAAAATTTAGTCTGATGATACTTAGCACAATTATATACCTTCTTTCATAAGAGGATCTGGAAGTAGGTTTTCATTAGGCTAAGGATAAAGGAAAGTCCTTTCTGAAATATTTATCATGGGTTCATATTTTCTAGTTGTGTCTCTCAATATTAAGAAAACTTACATTTTTAATTTAAAGTAGTCTATGAAAAAGGAAGAAGACAGTGGGCACAGTTTGGAGATGTAAAGAAAATTAGATCCCATATGGTATAGCTATTAAACGCAGACCAAGAAAGAAAGCATACTAAGTTTCAAATGAATCAAACCCTATCTTCAGTATGACACTGATTGAGCCAGAAATTATTTTAGGCTCACTGAATTATAATTACAGTGGTTTGAATCATCACACACCACTGTGAGATATATATATATATATATATATATATATATATATATATAAATATCATATTTTATATGGTATAAAATGACATTTTTAAGTTTATTTTTTTATACAGTATATTTTGGTCATATTCTCCCCCTCCCCCCAACTCCTCCTACATTCTCTTTCCCTACTCACCCAACTTTATGTTCTTTCTCTCAAAAACAAAACAAAACAAAAACAAACAAACAAACAAAACACAGAAAAACATGGAGTCTGACTTGTTTTGGATAGCTGCACCTGAGGATGAGGCCTGCCCTGAAGTGTGGTTGACCCAGTGCCACTCCAATGAAGAAAAGTGATTTTTCCTCTCCCAGAGGCAGTCAGCTGCGAATAACTTCTTGGGTAGGGGCGGAATTTTGTTCTGCTTCCCGTTCTCCGTACCGGACTTTATCCGGCTTGAACCTGTGTCGGTCTTCTGCATGCTACCGCAGTTTCTGTGAGTTTATTTGTGCATCAGCCCAGTTGTATTTGGAAAATGTTTCCTTGAAGTCACCCACCACCTCTGTCTCTTAGTCTTTCCACTTCCACATTAACACAGATCCCGGAGCCTTGAGGGAAATACTGCGATGCAGACATCCATTCAGGACTGAACGCTCCGAAGTCTTTCACTCTCTGGATGTTGTTGAGTCGTGGGTCTCTATGTTGATTACACTCTGCTGCAAGAAGCTTCTCTGAGGGTCGAGCAATGCACCGATCTCTGAGTATAGCAGTGTATCCTTAGGAGTTGTGTTATTGCCACGTTCACAGAATGGGCGTTAAATCCAATGAAAAGTGCTTGGCTACTCCCCTAGTATTTGTGCCATTTTTGCATCAGTTATCATGCCTTGCCAGAACATTAGTTATTGTAGCTCACAGAATTAATATCCGGGTGAGGGCGATGATTAGTTTTCACCTCTGGTAGCATATACAGCACTTTCCAGCACTGTAAATGCTATCCAGTAGGGGTGAAGCTTGTAGTTGAGCACCAGATTGATTCTCCGTGTTTGATGACAAAAGTGTATGGTGTCTCCAGCAATAGGGTCTCACTGTCAGGCCGTGGAGGGTGACAACAGCATTGGCAAGAGCCTATCATATTTGCAGGCACCTATAAGCCTTCCTTGGCCATCAGGTAAAAAATATATAGCCAATTCCTGGCACTAGGGGTTTTATTTGGTAGCATATGATGTCTAGTTTTGGTATTGACTCTCTGATTATGTGGTAATTGCATTTAAACTCCGTTTATACTCTTTAGGAAGCTTCTGCAATAGTAAGTTTTGGTATGGCTTTTCTAAAGCCTTTAGTGTTAGCTGTTTCCTCCCCGTATTCCCTTCTCTGGGTTTTATTATAACCTTAACAGACTGAAGAAAGTATGAGTCAAAGCTTGTGTATGTTGGGGTGAAAAGCAGGACGGATATATGAAATAGTCATCGAAGCACTTAGAAATACATTGAGGCTGGTTCCAGGATGAGAGAAGTAGGCTTGAAGTTAATGGCTCGCATATAGGGAAGGCCTCTGTAACTAAAGGACAAGTTCAGAATAGAAACGTGAAAATAAAGGAAAAGGATCCTTGAATCAAAATGTAAATCCTATCTTAGAGCAGTCTGTGGTGTAGCTCAGAGGCAGAGTTCCTGCTTAGCATGTGTAAAATGCTGGGTTCGATACTCAATATCAAATATAAAATAAATATAGATATAAATATATTATATATAATCATTTATATATTATATATTATTAGACTGTACACATTTATTTATTTTAGTAATATTAATAATAATTATAACAACAAATATATATTTATATATTAATATATTTATATGTGTATATGTGTAATATTGTATACATTTTATATATTGTATATCATATATTTATATTTATAAATATATCAAACATAAAACCAAAATAAAATCACATATTTACTGTGAATCTTTTTATGGAAACAAATGTGAGTATTATTAGAAGATATTTAAGATATATTTAAAATATTGTTCATCTTACAGGTCTGATTCTATAGTGTTGAATAAGAGTGTTCTTATTTTGCAGAGACGTACAAGATGTATGCAGGATTGAAATGATATTAATGTCATGTCATGGATTTACTTCAATACCTTACAGCAACAAAGACTATAAAAAGGGAAAACACAACTATGTCAAAATGTTCAGAGCTATTGAATATGATTAGCAGGAGTGAGGAGAGTGCATTGTGTGTTTTTCTGTACATAGCTGTTTTGGTCTTGATAGCTTAAATAGCATTGAGAATAACCTGCAGAAAAAGTGTGAAATGGACTAATGCTGGCAAAGAGTTTAAAAATCCTTAGATAAAAGTACTGTTATTAATCACAGAATAGAGTAATTTGAACTCTGAAGTCAAGGTTCTAAAGAGATTACTAAGATACTTACTGTCCAACCAGGTTTTCTGGAGAAGATACTTTTTCAAGTTAGCACTATGGTTTCTAATTTACCCAATATAATTTTATTTAACCTATCTATTTTTAATGGTACTGGAAACACATTAGAGAGTGACTTTATACCAAAGGGTAAGATAGGTAATTGCAGTGGCTTTCTCAACTGGTTGTTTTTTCTAATTACATACTTTTTCCCAGTGAGACTGTGGCTCTCTGAGAATAACACTTCAAGTGACTTTAAAAGAAAAGCAGTTCAGAGGCCTAAGATTTTATTTTTTAAACAGGTCTCACTATATATCCCTGGCCTGCCTCAGACTTACTATACAGACCAGGTTAGCCTTGAAGCCACAGAGATCTGCCCGTCTCCGCCTCCTGAGTGCTGCGATTAAAGGTGTGTGCCACCATGCCTGGCTAGAGCCTTAAGAGTTCAGGTGTTTTCCATTCAATCACTAAAAAGTACAGAACCTTTATGAACTAGAAAAATATATTGAGATAATATATTGAGAATACTTTTGTTTAGTGTTTTCAAGTGAAGCATCTGGTGGCTTAGGATCGTTAGCCCTGTGGAGCTTGGTTTGCTTGTGCATGTTTTTATATAATAGGAAGCCAGGTGTTGCCCTGGGTTGTGGGCCTCAGAAGTTACTAATAGGGCTGGTGTATGTCAGTCCTGGGTGAGGGCTTGGTTTCAGTTCCAGCATTACAAAACAAAATGAAACAGCAATAATAAAAAAAAAAAACTAGTGAAAACTCATGAAATAAATCTTCCTAAAATTGGAATAATTTTGAAATGAACTTCACATTTAACATAAAAAGTAAACTAATTTAAACAAAGATGAAAAACCAGAAGTTCTTAAAAATTATTTTAACTGCTCAATTTAAATTCAGACCAGAGAATTTCTACCAATATTTTAGTAAAAGGAGCTGGAGAGATGGCTCCATGGTTAAGAACACTTGCTCTTCTTGCAGAGGACCCAACTTCGGCTCTCAGTACCCTCGTGAGGACTCTGACAACCAGTTGTTGTAGCAGTGTGCTACTGTGCTGGTCCACAATAAAGACACGGAGACATTTTCATAGATGCAAACCCTGCCAGACCTCAGCAGAGGGAACCACCTGTCTTGGCAGTGGCACCATTCTGGACAGTGGATCCCTGATCTTCTGATCGCAAGTATTTTTACTGATACAGAAGCTCCTCAGGTGTCCTATTGATACAGGAACTCTCCTTCTCATACAAAGGGCTGACTCTGCCAGAGAGCAGTGGGCAGGTGCGGGTCACAAGCAATCAAACATCCTTTACGTAAAGCCAACACCTGCAGATAACACCAACTGCCAAGGCTTAGGCAGCTTTCGCCAACAATGTACAAACAATTATAAATCTAACTAGGAATAAACTTCTCCAACAAGTTGTGACTCCAGTACAGGGCATCTGATGCCCTCTCTGCCCTTTGTAGGTACTCACACACAAATGTGGCATGCACACATACACATTTTTAAAGAGTAAATCTTTTTTAAAAAAACATTTATTTATTTATCCTTCTCTTGTACAATACATCCCAACCCAGGTTCTCCTCCCTCCACCCCTCCCAGTCCTCCCCCACCACTTCCTCTCTCCCCCACTTTCACTCTCTTTCTGCTTCCCTTCAGAAATGGCTAACAACCAAACATGATGAAACAAGATACAATAAGACTAGTCACAAACCCTTATATCAAGGGTGGACAAGTCAACCTAATAGGAGGAAAAGGATCCCAAGAGCAGGCAAAAGAGTCAGAGGCACCCCCACTTCCACTGTTAGGAGTCTCCTCCAAACACCAAACTAATAACCATAACATATATGCACAGACCCATGCAGGCTCCGTGACTGTCGCTTCAGTCTTGGTGAGTCCCTATGAGCCCTGCTGAGTTGGTCCTGACCGTGTTCTGGTGTCCTCAGCCCTCTGGCTCCTTCAGTCCTTTCTCCCCATCTTCTGTGGGGATTTCCCAAACTCCAAGGGGAGGGATCCTATGGAAATCTCCAATTTGGGCTCTCTCTCTGCCCAATATTTGGCTGTGGGTCTCTGCATCTGCTCCCATCAGCTGCCAGAGGAAGCCTAAAAGAGTAAATCTTAAAAAAATATTTTATAAAAGATTTAAATAGTTATGAGTTTTTAAAGGAAGCTGATTCCAAGTTGAATCTTAATGACTTCTCAACCTATAATTTTGTTCAAATCCTTTTATATTACATCAGAGATAAAGCAGTGAAGCAGTGGAACATAGACTCTGAGAAGATTAAAGCCTGAGCACTTGGAGTTAAATTGCAAACTGAACTTTTGATTAAATTTATTATGTTGATTATTTAGTAAATGAAGTGAATAAGCAATGTCCTTACAAGATCATCCCATATAGATGATTATGTTAACCTACTTCTGAAGAAGAGTTTGATAAATTTGGAATATGTACTTTCAAAATAATTTATACGATGCTTAAGTACAAAAAGCTCAGTATATATGCAAATACATAGGCTAGCAATTTAAACAAGTTTATTTTACTGAAAATAAATAACCAAGTAACATATTATATTAGTTATTTTTTTCATAGTCTCTACAGAAATTCACTATTGAATTATTTTTATCAAGGGCCTAAGGGGATGGATGGAGATATATATATATATATATATATATATATATATATATATATATATATATATATATATATATATAAATGAAATTTTTAAAATTTTCATTTTATGGGTATATGGGAACGCCTACATGTATGTATGTACACTGGTCCCTGTGGAGGCCTGAGGGTGTCAGATCTCCGGAACTGGAGTTGCAGGCATCTGTGAACTACCCCATGTGGGTGCAAATTCTCTTAACCACTGAGCCACATCTGCAGCCTCTGGAAATGAATTTTTAACTATATAAACTCCATTATTTGACATTAGCTGAAAAGCATGGTGTCAGATCTACTCCTGATGCTTTGCTAAATATCTCAAGAGTGTTCGTCAGTTGTATAAATGTAATGTTCTTGTTTTGGAAATCAGAGAATATCAGCTTAGAAAACTAACATTTTTTAGAGGCCACAAATTGGTAACAGTTGCAAGGACAGCTGCTTCTCACTGAGATTCCTTCTTTGGCAGCAAATGTACACTGTGCACGTGTATGGTTAAGGCATTATTATTGACTTCTAAGTCAGTTTTTTTTTTAACATAAAATCGAAATTGCATTTTATTTTTGAAAATTTTGGTTTATGACTTATTTCATTTGAAAATGCTTTATTTCAATAAAATATTTAAAATTCATAGCTATTTCAGATTGGAAGCACTTGCTCAAGACAACGTTAATTAAGAACAAAATATCTTTCATACTCATATTAACCTTGGAGAAAGGCATTTCTTGTTGCTCTGGACACTGTCCTGTGGCATGTGGGAACAAGTAACTCAGGAAAAACAAGGCTATCACGCCACCTGGGGGCGCCCAGGGACATCACAGTTCACTAAAATACACAGGGTAGTGTATCATTACTTCCCTTTGTTCTTCAAAACCATAATTACGGTTTATTCTTTCTTTTAATGATTTAAATAGAAATTATATACAAGAAATGTGGTTCAAAATATTATCCTTTAAAAATCTGTATTATAGAGGGTTTTCTTTCCTATTTCAAAACAGTATTTTTCTTTCTCATAAGAGAGAACATGTACATAGGAATCTATATAACATAGGGTAGAGAATGTGTAACATAAGAGTGTGTATAGCATAGGACAGTGTGTGTAACACATGAGCGTATATAACAGGACTGTGTGTGTAACACATGAGCATATATAACACAGGACAGAGTGTGTGTAACACAGGAGTGTATATAATACAAGACAGTGTGTGTGTAACACAGGAGCGTATGTAACACAGGACAGTGTGTGTGTAACACAGGAGCGTATATAACACAGGACAGTGTGTGTGTAACACAGGCGCGCATATAACACAGGACAGTGTGTGTGTAACACAGGAGCGTATATAACACAGGACAGTGTGTGTGTAACACAGGAGTGTATATAACACAGGACAGAGTGTGTGTAACACATGAGCGTATATAACACAGGACAGAGTAGAGTATGTAACACAGGAGTGTATGTAACACAGGACAGAGTGTGTGTAACACAGGACAGAGTGTGTGTGCAACACAGGACACAGTGTGTGTAACACAAGACAGAGTGTGTGTAACACATGAGTGTATGTAACAGGACACAGTGTGTGTGTAACACGGGAGCTCTAAAATTCATGTAAGTTTTGAGAAACAAGGGGAAAAAGTCAAGCTGAATGGAAACAAGCTGAATAAAACACTAATGTACACCTAAGGTAGTAAAAAGGTCTCCTTTCTTTTTTTAAGGGAAGATCACATTTGAGTAGTTAGCTGTGCCCTGTGCTGAGGAGTCCACTTGCAGTGTTCAGTGGTTTTCATTGAATGCTGAACATTTCCAAGGAAAAAGGAAGACCCTTTGTGCAGTCAGGAGATAGTCTACGCCATTTGCAAGATAAAAATCTACAGAAGCTGCGAATGTCTCTCCACAACATTCCTGCATTCTATAATTGATGTCCTTTAAAATCCTTTTAAAGAAATTCTTATGGTTTAACGGTATCGTCCTCCTTTGAATGTCTTCTAGATCCATAGTATTCTACCTGCGAGGGATGGAGAGTCTTCTGTGTTAACGTGACTGGACTGAGATGGCGAGGACATTGGATACCTTTCCAGAGATGATTCGAGCATGGGAGCTGAAGCAGTATGAATGGGCTAACTGATGCAGACACATGTGGTCATACTGTGGGAGGGCGGGGGAAGGAAGTAGGCCATGGAGTATGCCTTGGCCCCATTTCTCGCTTCTGAGACAGACTGGTGTTTCCGATACTGTAGCCGAAATCAGCCTTTCCTTCCGTGAGTGGTTTGCATCCAAGCATTCTGTTACAGCAACGAAAAGCAACGGGTGCCCCAGGTGTGTCAGATTTAAAGAAGAGCTCGTGTCTGTTCTCCTTTCTGCTAATTACCCACTGACCTCATATACTGTATTCAGTAAATGTGAGCATAGAAACCAGCAATCTGTAGGCTGACAGCTGCTGCAACAGGAAAAAAAGAAAAAAGCTAAAAGCAGTGGCTAGATTTGGGGATGAAGGACTTGGTCTGTCCTCTTCAGCCTGACTCTATGGCTCTAATTTGCGTATGTGTTCAAACTACTCAGAGTGCTTGAACTGTTGCCCGAGGGACGCTTAAACAAGTGTACAGTTGCGTCCGGATCTCTTATTTTATTTATTTATTTACTTACTTACTTATTTTTACTTTTTGGGTCAACTGGTCACTCTAGCATCTGTCAGAGAATATGTTTAAGGATTAAAAAATATATAAATCACCTGTAGATAATCTGAACTGAATTTTAGTACCATTGGCAGAAACTACTGGTAATTTCACAAAATCTGTCTTCACTGTTAGCAATAGGATGTCACTGCTCACAGCGGAGGTTGTATTTGTTAGCTCTTTTAGTGCCCATGTAAATTAAGTTCTGGCCAGTCGGTGACTAATGGAAAGGTCCTGGGGCAACTTCTGGAACACTCGTAAGAGACAGTGCGATATGCCTTCTGCCCCTTTCTTCTGTCCGGCTGTCTAAACTAGGAACTACTGTCCTGGGTGCTATAACATAGAGACTACATGGAGTAAAGCCATATGGGAGGACCCAAAGTCTTTGACACTGTAGAGTGTTATAACATCCCTGATCTACTTTCCTGGGAGAGAAGTCAGTTTTTATTATGGCATTAAAAATATATGTACGAGTGTTCTGCTGGCATGTGTGTGTACCATGTGCATGCAGTGCCCACAGAGACCAGAAGAGGGCATCAGATCCCCTGGAACCAGAGTTACAAACAGATATGAGCTGCCATGTAGGTGCTGAGAAACAAAACCTGGGTTCTCTGGAAGATCAGCTCTTAACTATTGAGCCATCACCTCAACTCTATTTCGGCATCTTCATTTTGAATTATCTGCAATTTCAAATGAATGAAACATTGACTACTAGAGTTGCCACTGGAACTGCAGACTCATTTCTTGGCTACAGATACTATAAATTTATTTATAGGGCTGGGTGTGGTGGCACAAGACTCTAATCCTAGCACTTTTGAAACAGAAGCAAGAAGACCTTGGTTTCCAGGCCAGCCTATGCTACATAATAGGACTCTGTTTCAAAACGGTACATTTATATATCTTAGAGTTAATTTTTATATAGTATGTCCATGTGTTTCCTATCATGTTACCCACCTCTTAACCTAGCAATACTGTTACACTACTAGAAAGGCACTGTTTTACAGTTGATACATATACAAACAATACATACTGGAATAATCAGACATGACAAAATGCAAAGTACAATAATATATTGTTTATATATTACTAACAACAAATAATTTTTGAGACAGTTGTCTCATAGGCTGACCTCAAATTTATGATGTTTCTCTTAGCCTCTTGAATACTGGGATTATGATGTGAGCCATCACCTCTGGCTTTTAAACATTTTTTAAATATTCAGAACAGAAGACGACCTGGCATATTCTTTCTAGATTCATCTTCTGATTCAGCAATTCTGTCTCTGGGAAAGAGTTATGAGGAAAATAACTGCGATACTAAAATGTCTTCTGCCCAGATATGCATTAAGGCACTATTAACCTGGTGATAAATGGAAAACACCCTAAGTGTCCGGAACAGGAATGAGATCTGTATGGCACAGTAATAAATATTGGACAGATTACCAGGTGGCCATTGAGAGATTCACATACTCAGCTGATTTATATTTGGTGGCATTCAGTGGCATCACAATAAGTAATTTTCAAGTACATTTGTCTACATGTTCCAGGGTGTGTTCAGGCCATACAGTGACGAGCACGGTAGATATACATGTTGGGTCTCACAGAGCTTGTAGCCACGTGGGGAAGACAGTAAAACAGTAGCACTTGGTGTTCGTGGTGCGTAGGAGAAGGTCAAGATTCTGTCAAAGTGAAGCCAGCGGAACCCGGAAGGACAGACGTGTTAAAGCCGTGGCCTGTGATTAAAGTGCAAACACTGGAAAGAGGTAAGTGAGCGAGATACAAATGCTGAATGTTGACATAGAAATTGGTTAAGACATGGTAATGGGAACACAGGCTATAAAAGCAAATCTATAGTATGACAGTGTCCAGAATGCACCAACATGCTGGGGGTGGTTTAAAAGGTGGGAGAATTATGGATAATTGCTCTTCATATATTTGTTCATTTCACTTTAATGTGCTGCAGTTACTTTTATGGAAAAAATGTTAAGAACTGCTGCTTTCCTATTAGAGAAGCGTAAAATGATTAGCATGCTGTATCTCAGGAAGCTTTGACTCTTAAAGTACAAAGATACAAGTATGAAACAAAGCTAGTGATCTTGTAAACTACAAGAAGGAAAATAAATGTTTGACTAAGTCGCTGAAAAAGAGTATGGTTCGTGGACCTAAGCAGAGGTTGTAAAATTCTGGCTATTCCAAGTGAGTGGAGACACAATACGTGAGTGTGAATGCACACACTTGTGCACATATACATGTGTGTATACAGATATACATACACTGGGCATGTAAACATATAGAGAAAGGATCTGCTAAAATGTAAGGAGGTAGACAAATAAATTTCACCAATGAACGTTTTAAAAACAGATTTTAAAATCTAAGCAATACTATGTAGATCCAGTTTCTGTTAAAATACATTTCAGATTTCATGAAAGGAAAAAAGAATATACATTGATTTATCTTCCCACCACCACTGCTGAGTCCCTGAGACCAACTAAGACAGATAGCTCCTGGCCCAGTGCAGGCCATGCAAGCCAGCCAGAAAAACAGGTCAAGCCAGGCAGCCAGAAGAACAGTCACCAAGTCTCAGCCCCCAACTCAGGCAGAGACTCCCCGCTGGACCAAAGGCCAAGCTGGCCATCTGAGCTCCAGCCTCCAACTCAGGCAGAGACCCCTGCTCAACAGAAGACCAGAGAGAAAGAAACCAAGGGACAAACACTCATCTAATAAAGACAAACAGAGTAATTCTACACCTAAACATATAGTCACCCCAAACCCAGATGCCTAAATGCCAGCAGAAGAACACCATTAACAACAAGGGCAACATGTCACCACCTGAGCTTACAACAAGCCCTGAATACACTGACACAAGCAAAACACAAGGGAGAAAACCCCAACTTTATAACAATAATAGAGGCCCTTAAAGAGAAAATGAATAAATCCCTCAAAGAGATAGAGGAAAAGACAAAGAACAGCGGGAGGAATGGAGCAGATTCATAACAGAAACCCAGGAAAACACAAGCCAACAATTAGAAGAAATGAGTAAGACAGCCTTAAGACAGCCAAGAAAAAAAACAAGCAAGCAATTGATGGAAGTGAACAAAACTGTCCAAGACCTGAAAATGAAAATGGAAGCCATAAAGAAAACACAAACTGAGGGAATTCTGGAAATGAAAAATCTAACAGAATTTACAGACTAACAGAATGAATGCAAAAACAGGAACCATCTTTCTACTGCATACAAGAAACACACCTCAACCTCAAAGATAAACATTACCTTGGAGTAAAGTGTAGAAAAAGATAATTTTTCTATTGTGTGGGCTCAGCAAAGAAGGACAAAGACAATTCTCCATGGTACAAGCCTGTCAGACCTTATCAGATGGAACAGTCTCGTGGCCTCAGCCATCTCTTGACTGCAACTGCCCCTCCCTAGTGGTCTTTAGGAGTTTTATTAAATGAAGGCTCCATCTAACTGATGCAAGGCCTATTTGCACGATGAAAGAGATCTCACAGCCTGACTCATCCCGCAACCCTTACTATTGCCTAATCTTGAAAGAAGGAAGCAACTGTATTATAGACTCTTATGAAAGTTAATAAATAAAATACATAAATAAGAATATATAAGTTAGTTTAGTTACCTAGTAAACTCTGACCACTAGCAACCACGAGAAAGGAGCCCCATGGAAGAATTCAGGCTTTCATGGCTGGTCTTCAGTTTCATAGCATGCCATGTAGTAACAAGACACTGGGATCCATAAGACAGACCATTAAATAGAACCTAGAAGAAGAAACTGGAAGTATGAAATAATTTTAAAAAGAATATGGAGTTGAAACAAACCCATATAGGTTCAAAACAGGCCGCAACTTAATATCTCAAATTCTGTCATTAGCTTGCTCACACAGGAAAAAGAGACCATAAGCCTTTTTATTTTGTCTCAGTAAGACACTTTGCATTGCTTCTTATGGGTCTCTAAAGGCAAACACATCCTCAAATCCTTGCACTTGACAAATGGCTTGACAAGTATCAAGAATGTAATATGTAAGCGCTGGGTAAGGTAACACATTTAATACTAATTATTGGCTTCAATTTCTAGAAATTTAAATATAATGGGGGGAGTGTGGTGGTTTGAATGAGAATGGCCCCCAGAGGCTCAAATGTTTGAATGTTTTATCTCCAGTTGGTGGAACTGTTAGGAATAATTAGGAGGTATGGCCTTGTTGGAAGAGGTATGTCACTGGGGACCAGCTCTGAGGTTTTAAAAGCTCACACCATTCCCAAATAGCTCTCTCTCTCTCTCTCCCTCTCTCTGTATCTCATATTTATGGATCAGATATAAGATCCATATTTATGGATCAGCTGCTGCTCCAGTGCTACTCCTGCCTGCTGCCATGCTCCCTCCTGTGACGATCATGTATTCTCACCCTCTGGAACTGTGACCCCAATACACTCACTCTTTTATAAGTGGCATTGGTCATGGTGTCTCCTTACAGCAATAGAAAAGTAACTCAGAACGTTTAGGTCACCCTATATAGCTTTATGCCTCAAAACCATCTGAATGATTGTTCTCCCTTCCTGATTACCTTAAACATGTGTACACACTGTATAATCATAAAAATAGACTTTTTAACTGTATGTTATAGTTATAGTTGTCTAAAGAACGTACAGAAATCGAATATCCAGGCTGTTCCTTCTATCAATACCATGAGATTCGGGGTAGAATCAGGAATAAATTTAATGCTTTCTCAGTGATACTAGTGTATACCAAGGTTGGGAATTGTTTTTCTAAACAAATAAGTGAACTAAAAGCATTATAAATTCATTTTTTCTTCATTTTCTCTGGTTATGGCACTGTTGTTTGGGATCTGTAGTCACTGGCTGCGAATGCTCACGTTGTTGGATCTGTCGAACGCATAAACGCTTATGCCCTAAAGATTACGGTAGAAGAGGCAGCAATGCAATTTAAATACATATCACCCACTGCTGACTTATTATGAGTCTTAAATGTGATCATCTATAATATAATAACAAGAGTGCCTTCTGGGTAAGAATCTGAATTCAGCTAATGCTTCTTGGTAGCTTGAATAGAGACGTAGTGTCTTGGTAGTCTTATGTACTAGAATTCTAAACAGCCACAGTGGCTGCAGCGGTGGAGTGATTAAGCTCGTCTGTTCTTATGGCTTCCGGCGACTGACAGTGAACTAACCTAGGCTGACCTTTACTAGTGGAACTGTGGATGGATGTTCCAATGGACCCATATTGTTAAAGACTACTCCATGGATTGAAAAATAAAATATTTGTCTGCACTGTTCAGAGGTTTAGTGTAATACACTATTGAATGTGGTTGATTAAAAAGTCATTAAAAAGGAGTCTGAAGCTAATTCAGACAGTAGAATACATTATGGTGAATTTCTGTCATCACCAGTGCAAATACAATTACCAATACTATAATTATGAATGAGAAGCCATTACAGATAGAGATGGAGAACTCAATTTAAAATTCTACTACTATATCCTGCCTAATTTCATAAAGTATACAACAAACTCTTTAACTGGAGGGCGAAATCCTTAGCTGCACAAGTCCTCATTTGAATGAGTGCTCATGAGATACTGGTGCGGTGGAGCATTGGCAGGAGCTCAGCTGGAGAGACTGAGCTGCTGTGGTAGCTAGAGAGGCAAGCAAGAGAGCCCTGAGTAGGGTTATCATTGGGAGAATATTTCCGCGTGGAGATCTAAAATGATAAATAATACCGATTCCTCAGATTCCACTAGTAGGGGCACAGAGTTTAAGAATATTCGAATTTGAGAAAAGCAGGTAGACTGCCCGTATGCCTTCTCTCTTCTCTCTCTCCTCAGACGCAACCCCCCAGTCTTGTCCCCAGCACTGCAACCGAACAGCAGCTACAGCCTTCCTTCCCCCTGCCTGTGAATCCCAAGTCCATCCCCTCCTAACCTCCCTCCCCAGCTCGGTCCCCCAAATCCAGCAGGCACCCCTGCTAATCCAAGGGCCATTCTCAGAGCAACAAGTTAGGCTTAAGGCGGTGTAGGATGGCTGGGTCTTCTGAGTTCAGCAGATGCTACTGAGTTTCCGCTCTAAAGCAAAACAGCACCAGGTGTGCCTCTGACTTTACCTCTCAGAACTTAAAGTTAGCCAGTGTGATAACGGACAGCTACAGGCAGGCTACCAACTGAGAGAAACCAGCACCTTTCTCCTCTCTGGCACCTCCTGGCTTTCCTGGATTCATTCCATGGATCTCTGTCTCTAACATCGGAATAGAACCATCAGCTGCACCAAAGAGCCTCCCAATGGGAAATTCAGGGATAAAAATTGTACCTCAGCCTAAAAGTTCCAGAAACAGAGCTACAAAAGAGGGACAAGCAATGAGGAAAGCCTCAGAAGCCAGTTAATTATGGCGTGTCCTGAGAATCCTAGGTTTCCCCCATGAATGGGAAGTTCTTCAGCCTGAAGGGAGCCTCGGTGAACAGTTACACAGATTCCAGAGCAGTTGTGTAGCCACCTCCATCTGAGAGGTGCAGAGCTGGGCTTGGAACCGGTTTCTGCAGGCCAATAAGGCTTGGGAATTCTTTTGTTGTTGTTGTTTTGTTTTTAAAGACAGGGTTTCTCTGTTGTAACTCTGGCTGTCCCGGAACTCACTCTGTAGACCAGGCTGGCCTCACACTCACAGAGATCCGCCTGCCTCTGCCTCCTGAGTGCTGGGATTAAAGGCGTGCGCCACCACCGCCCAGCTAATGTTAGGGAATTATTGCTATACTATTTAGGAGGCTAGTGAGAGACCAAGAAGCAAACCCTTGCCTTGTCCTTATGGAAAGGCTAGGCACAGGATGCTGGGACAGTGGCCACTCAGGGATCTTCCTGTGACGTTTCTGCTGCTGACCTCTATAACAGTGTAATTTGGTACACGTGTGGTTCAAGAGTTCAACTGGCAGAAACGAGCACACTCTCATGCTCGCTTCCTTACAACCTTGTTCCTTTTACCAATCTCCTGCCTGATGTGCTTCCAACCTTCCAGAAAGATCAAAAGGTAGTTTTGAATACCAGATTCATTGTACCTGTTTATCTTGTCTACTTACAATGGGCAAACTTACGCAACAGAGAACCTCAAAGCAGAACGACGTCCTTCCAGCATTCGGGACACAAACCAACTTCAGCAACAACAAACATATGTAACAGGGATTCTAAAATATAAAAATGACAGAGATCCAGGTAAAAAAGAATATTAATGTGTGGAATGCAGAATATTGTCCTCTTGAGCCTGGTTACTTAGGGTCTCATAACACTCAAGTGTCAATTCAACCAGAAGGATTTGTTGACCATCAGTATTTCTATACCTGTTCCTAAGAGGAATAAACAGAAGGCAAGACTGACAGACAGCAAGAAACAGGACATGTTCATAGGCAATAGTCTCTATCATGCCTAATACTGGCCTGGCTAAGCTTCTACCTTCTTCACATTCCCCGTCCTGTGGGACACAGAATCCACCACCGTGTGGAAGTCACTAATAACCAGAACCTGCAAAACAACACAAATAGATGGCTTTCTTTTAACTTTTCCTTGTAAACAAGAATAATTTTAGTTCAGCTTGTCACCACTGTCAAAAGTTTAGCCTCAGGAGGGACTTCACTGTGAGGTGGTTTCTCCTAATAATACCAGGAGCTATACCCGTTAATCTCACCAACGCTACCACGCAAATGTGACCCAAAGAAGGATGCCAATGAACACGCCAAACTGGATTGAGAAAAGTCTTTGAGGCCCCAACCCCACATAGAGTACTCCAGGCAACTGAGGAATGCTGGGAACGGAGGAGGTGGTCCTCCCCGGGGAGAAGCACATCAATTGGATATCCAGTGCCAAAAGGTCAGCCCTGAAAACACATACACAAGTAACATTATATGGAGTCAACAGGTTATCTTTAAGATTATATATATTCAATAACAACTGACAAAAAAAAAAAAAGAGGCCATGAATTTGGAGGATTACATGGCGTGTTTGGAGGGAAATGGGAGGGAGAAATGTTGTAATAAAGACAGTTAGGAGCATTTGAGCTGCAATTCTGCATTCAGCCAGGCCTTAAAAAGCTCTGTCACTGTCACTAAAACACTTTGGGATAAATAAAAGAGACCAGGTGCTGTCTGGATGCCTGTCGAAGGCATGGCTTCCAGGCCCGAAGCATCTTAGCTGTTTTCTATGGTTGTGAGAGTCACAAAAACATGCAGCTCGGGGCCCATGGGCCAGGAAGGCTGTTGACTGGTCGCTCCAGCTCTCACTAGATCCAAACAGAAGATATTCCCAAACTAGGCCACTTAGGACTCCACTGAGCCCAGCAGCCTGCCAGCTGCTCAGTGGACTAGAGTGACAGAAACCACAAAGCGAAGGCCATGAAGTGCACATACTAGACACGGGCGCTGTAACATCACTGGAAACAAGCACCAATCGCAGTACTGCTCTATGACAGATCATAGCTCTTCTTTCATCAGTTAGCCTGAGACACACGAGTCCCAGTCAGACAGGCCCTGTAACTCCTTTGATAAAAGGGGTTCATCAATTCCACACAGCATGGAGCATCTGTCTTCATTCATCCCAACACTAGACTGGGGTCCTGGACCATCTAGAACAGGAAGGTATTGTGTATACATGGGGAAGCTGTTCCTTCCAGTGTCGACAAGCTTGGTATGACTGATGCCACGAGGAGCAAGAGCAGCTGCAGTGACCTGAGGGAGACGTTGGCTGTAGTCACGCAATAAAACAGAACTGTATGTCAAGTACCGAAGCCGAATGGGCCTGTTAACAGATCCCCTTGGAGAGAGGAAGCAGTCAGACTCTGGTGAGACCGTGTCCTAAGACCAAGTCGCTTGCCCTGTGTTATGAAGCTTTGTCAACAGCCTCACAAATCAATCTTGGAGATGCTGGGGCACATAAGGTGCACTGCGTAAGAAGTTGCGGGGAGCTTTTTCCAAGATGCAACTTACGCAAGCTGCGTCTTGGATGCAACTTCCAAGATGCTAGCTCATTAGCTAGCAGGATGCAGTCTTTATTTGGTCTGCCATCTCCCTCTCTGGATGGGGTTGGGGTGGTGAGTGAATGTTCTCTTTATGCCTTCCTAGGAAAGTCGAACTGGTTGTTTTTCCTCAAGTCTAGACCCCCAACTCACCAGTTTTGTGCCATTTTTCAAGTGTCTGAGCAAATTAGAAATTTTCCTTGAATAGGCAAGGTACGAGGATAGTATTGTTAAATACTGAAGTCAGACTGAAAACAGGACTCCGGGAAGGATGAGAGCTCAGACAGTGGAACATATGGAAAGCAAAGGCCATGGAAGGGGACCTAGTCTACCATCCCTGGTGTCCATTTATTCAAAGATGAAGCACATATATACAAACAGGAGGCACCTGGACACCATGGGAAAGAAGGAAAACTTGACCAAACTATCAAACTAGGATGACTTCTGCACCAACCCGAGAGCAGAGTAGCGAGTGGGAATGCTCTCACTGTGGCTCGGGCAGGTGGTTCTTATGTATGTGAAGGGGGTAAGTTTCTAGTCGGGAAGGTAATTCCCACTTTCATAGAGCCAACGCAAGTGAGCTGCTTGTGGCTGAGCTCATTCGGAACACAGTGAGATCACCCAGGCCTCCTTTGCAGGACAAGCTCTTCACCATAGCTGTGCACATCTCCAGGCTGACTCGAAGAGCCCTTGAGGCCTTTGTAGGGTGTCCCCTGGAGCTATGGAGAGTCACATGACTTCAAATCTCCCAATCAGAAGCACTAGGGGTAGACTCAGAACTCTGGATCACATCTTGGAAAAATCAGATGCCCTTATGGGTAAGCCAGCCCAGCTGTTCCTAACCTCAACCCAGTGGAATCAGTTCACCTTGAGAGAGGTATTGTGTAAGGTGTGGTGGAGGCTTCCCTGGAAGCAGGAATGCATTCATTAGGATGCATACCGACATGCCAGTCACTCAGCTAAAGGACTCTATGCGTTACTTTTCTCCTTGTGATAAAATTCCTGACAAAAGTCACTTAAGGGTTTATTTTGGCTTTTAATCCACAGGGAAGCTCTCATGGTGGGGAAGGATTGGCAGGGGGACCTTGAAGCAGCTGGACAGCCGGATACATTCAACACGAGGGGGCAGTGTGAGGGGCAGAGAGATGAAGGTCCTTGTTCAGCTGGCTTCCTCCTTTTCACGCAGTTCAGGCCAGGCACAGGGAGCAATGTGGCTCACATTAGGGTGAGCCTAACTCACTACTGCTAATCTAGAAAGTCCCTCGGGAGGCTTGTCTCCACAGTGATTCCAGAACCTGTCAGTATAAACCATCACAAGGTCTGTTATAGAGTCGTAGGCTAACAGCAGAACTGAAAAGTATCCTTCCAGCTAAATAAAATGTAACCCAACAACAAGCTGCATTGTACTAGGTACTTGATCAAAGCAATGAGAAAACTAATAGGAAGCAACTTGAGGAATGAAGGGCTTATCTGACCATCGTGGCAGGAAGACAGGAGTCAGAAAGATTGCTGCCGAGCTTTCCTAATTCAGTCCACAACACCAGGCCATGAAATGATGACACCGACCCAGGAGAGCTTCCACCCACACTCAAAGCAGGCCTTCCCAGTGGCAGTGACTCCTTGGTGGACCCCGAGTATAGGAAGAAGTTGCCCAGTCAGTGCCGCATAGAGCCACAAACCCACTAATAGCATCAGCAAACCAGGGGAGTGGAGGCTGGAGTGTGTGGGGACACGATTGGAAGGTACAAGGTACACTGCCAAAGCTGAGGCCCGGAGGAGGGCTCACCAGAAGGACAGAAGCCAAGCCAAGCTCTCAAAAGAACACTTGAATTGGAGAACCCCTATGCTGGCCTGGAAACCACAGCCATCTCCAACGTTAGCTGAGGCTCACTCAGCATCAAGGAGACTGATGAACTCCGTGCAGAGCTTGAAATGAAACTCCTGGAGATCAAGGCAGTTAAGGTGGACATCAGGGAGGAGCTGGTGGCAGCAGATGTAATAAATACCATGGCCCGTGAGAAGATAAGAAAAAATTAGCCACTGCCTAGGAGAAGGACCCACTAAAACCAAAAGCCAAGAAACATAAAGACACTGGATGAGAATGGTCCCATCTGGAGGACAACAGAGCCTTGGGCTCTGTTCCTCAACCAGTGTTAAAGTGACTTCCCACTGCGGGGACCAGAGGGACAATGCCACATGCCCAGCCCCGTGCTTAACTCATTTGTTTCGGGTTTAAGGCACCTGACCCAACATTTGGACCAAAACAAAACACTGCTGCAGACATGGCAACTGAGATGCTTACCATCTTCCCTTGTGAGTTGGCCCAGCTGCACCTGTCCATCACCTGGCCCAGGAGACCACCACTTAGGAAAGCTGGTTCACCTGAGGATACTCTAAGGAGATGGAAGGAATACTTAACCCCTTAATGAGACAATGTTCTTATATTTTCCTAGTATGGGTTGCTTGGTCGTCTTTACTGCCAACCCTGCCTGTTGCCTGAGTTCTAACTCAAAACTGTACGTTTTCTTTTACCCTATCTCCCTTTGAACACCTGTGTAAATGTGCCTGCTAAGAAAGTCTGAGCTTTTTGCCCTTCTGTAGACCCCACCTGCCTATTTCTCTGGTGCTTATGGACCTCCACTGCTGACCCTAACTCTAAAGACATGGCTTTCTCTTCATGTCTTGAATTTGTGATCCTCCTGCCTCCGTCTCCAGAGTAACTGGAATCACTGTCCTGTACAGCCAGGTGTGGCTGGCTGACTGGCTTTAATATTTCCTTGGGTCTCAAATGATCCTGTTATTGGTCAAAGGGCTGAGGGTGTAGACTGGGGCTCTGGGTTCCAGAGAGGTAGAGGCTGCAGATGGTCACACTGTGGTGTCAGCAACACCATCCCTCTCCTTTGGCTTTCTAGTCCCTGCTATGAAGTGCCACTGTGTCCACCTTAGTGTTTCCCGGTCTTGGGACACCTAATCCCCTGGTCTAGGCACCAAAATACATCCCGGTTTGGGTCCCAGCCAGGCTATATCATGTGATCCTGCCTAAAAAATATAAAGTGGGCATTGAGGCTCACTCCTGAAATCCCAGAACTCATGAGGCTAAGGCAGAGGAAATGAGACGCAGATTCTACAACGTATTTCTAGGTCACCCTGAGCTACATAAAGGCCCTGTCTACCAAGAAAAATTCCACCAGGAAGAAAAGAAAGAGAGAGACAGAGAGAAAGAAAGAAGGAAAGTTAGATATAGAGAGATAGGATTGTTTGTGCTGAGACTCTGTTGGTGAGTCCTTGTATTTTACCTTAGTCTCAATTCATTCCCTTTCCAACTAAAATACCTGATCCAGACACACCCATAATCCCCTATAGGGTTAAGAGGATGAAGCTTCAGTCATCCAATCAAATTGTAGCCTTTGGGTGGAGCTGGAGCAGCAAAGGGGAGGGTTGAGGGAGAAGGTGGATAAAGGTTCAGAGGAGCCAGCGAAGACAGCCAGAGTTCTAGAGCCTAGAGCCACTGCCTGGCCCTGCTCGGAGTCGGAACACCATCACCTCTGGTAAGTCATACCTCCACATCCCAGCCTAGCCCAGCCATTCCCTGCTGAGGACATGAGATCCAAGATGGCACCGGGCACTAGGAATGCTGTCTCAGGGTTTGCAGATTAGAGCTTGGTTTTTAACTCAAACATCACTTTATCCTTTGAGAATTTGAATTATTTTTTGAGGCAGGGTTTTGCTATGTTGCCCACACTGTTCTGGAGCTGGCTGAGTAGCTCAGGCTGGTCGGAATCTGCAGTCCTCCTGAATGCCGTTACCAGACCCAGGTTCAGCACCCCAGTTGCTGACATTACAGGCAGATGCTCAAACATCTTCTACTGTTTTGGGGGATCGTTTTATATTAATATTTCTGGCAGTCTGTTTGGTCGGTTTTGCTTTTCTGGAACACAATTGCCTGTAGTCCAGGCTAGACTGGAACTGCATATTTATTTCAGATGGCCTTTGAGCAGTAACCCTCTGCCTCTACCTCCTAAGTGCTGGGACCTGAAGTTCAAGCAATGTGGCCTCTACACAGCGCTGGGGACGGAGCACCGAGGTCCTCCTGCACTCTAGGCAAGCATTCCACAACCCACCAGCGTCGCCGGCATCTAGCCATAAATTGTTGTTTATTTTATTTTTGTTATTTTTCAGTGAATATATAGATTCATTAAGGGAAAATGAAAAATTCTGGAGAGTAAGATGAGTTCAAAGGGAGAAATACTGTAAAATTTCTTAAAGAGGAAATTTTTCTTGCTATTAAGAGAACACTGTTGGTTTGAAACTTACACGTGCCTGCGTGCATTCGTGCAGGTGCGTGTTTTGGATAATTTTATGTCAATTTGACACAGGTTAGAGTCACCTGAGAGGAGGGAATCCCAGCTGAGAAAATGCCTCCGTAAGACTGGGCTGTAGGCAAGCCTGTAGGGCATTTCTTAATTAGTGATTGGTGGGGGAGGGCCCAGCCCACTGTGGGTGGGGCCACCCCTGGGCTGGTGGTCCTGGGTTCATCACAGTAACAGAAACTCTAAGACAGATAGTGGTATCAGCATAGTGGAGTATTGCTCTGACAGACCTGACTGGGGGAGGACTGTGAAAGGACTCTGGAAATCTGGGCTAGAAAAGCCACTGAAAGTGGAGACCTCAGTGGAATGTTCCGTAGGAGCCTGGGAAGTCAGTGCAAACGCTGGAGGCCTGACTTGAGAACTTTCGGAGGGAAGCCAGGACTTTATGGACCGTTTGAGTTAAGACTCTGTGGTTCTGGTTTCAGCTGGGGCTGAAGAATCAGCTGTGATTAATAAGAGATCAACATCATTGAGGTGAAATCTTCTGGAAATTTTTTTCCTCAGAGTTAGCACACAGAAACTGTGTTCCAAGGTTGTGTGTACCTTGTGCTGGCAGCTGAACTAGGTAGTGTGAAAGTCACCCAGGTGGTAGTGGTTTTGAAGGCACAAAGGGTCATGGAGAGCAGCTGAGGCTTGGCACTGTGGGGCAGGAGAAAGAGAGCCTAGGAAAGCTATTGGTGAAAGTGCAGCCCAGTTGCAGTTGGATCCCTGTTGCAGGGATCCAAGCATTTTGGAGATGCCAGTGCCATGGGATGACTACCAAGAACAGGAGGTGTGGAGTGGAGCCGGCCTGAGCCTAGAAGACAAGCTATGTGTTTGTACTGCAGAGGGCAGACCCAGAAAAGTGACCCAAGCCCTTTGGAGGAGCCGGGATGATAGCGAATGCATCCCAGACATTGGACATTGATTTATTTACACTGTTGGTGTTTGGTTTTGCTTTGATCTGTTTGTGACTGTGCCCTGGTTCTTTCCACTTGAAGTAAGAAAGTATTTAATTCTAAGAGCCTACAGTTGAGAGACTTTGAACTTTTAAAAGAGATGTTTGATTTTTAAAGTGACTGGATATTTTTAAAAGATGAAACCTTTTAATGTTTGAATTTGTAAAGACTGTGAGACTTTTAAAGTTATTTATGCTTTATTTTTACGATATTTATTAATCTGAGATCTTGGAGATGAACCCACCACACACAAAAGAGAGGTTATGTCTTAAAAAGTGTTGTGTGTTAAGTTGGCGAGGTATCAATTGTGCTGGATAATTCTATGTCAACTTGACACAGGCTAGAGTCATCAACTGAGAAAATGCCTCCATAAGATTGGACTGTAGGCAAGCCTGTAGAGCATTTTCTCAATGATTGATGAGGGTGGGCCCAACCCATTGTGGGCGGGGCCATCCCTGGGCTGGCAAACCTGGTACCTATAAAGAAAGCAGGCTGAGCAAGTCGTGGGGAGAAAGCCAGCAAGGAACACCCTTCAGTGGCCTCTGCATCAGCTCCTGCCTCCAGGTTCCTGCCCTGTTTGACTTCCTATCCTGACTTCCTTCAATGATGGACTCCACATGGAAGTGTAAGCCAAATAAACCCTTTCCTCCCCAACTTGTTTTTGCTCATGGAGTTTCATTGCAGCAATAGACACCCCAACCAAGCTGGGGTATATGTGTGTTAAATGGTCTTACCACATGGTTCTAAGTGGCATGGAAGTTGCTATGCGGAACAGGCCGGAAGTCACCTGTCTCTGCTTCTGAGTGCTGGGAGGCAAGGCATGCACTGCTAGGCTAGGGTATTCTTTTTTATTTTCACAAGTTTTTAGGTGTTCTCCAGTACCAGAGCTGGTCTGAAAATACTTATTCTCTGGCTCTTTACTCAGGCACCCCAAAGTTGGGATTAGAGGCTAGAGCCCCCAAGTCTGAAAGAATATGCTTTCTTGTAACTTAGTCAGTTTGTGACCTGTAATGATACCCTCTGGACACTGGTTTGGGTTTGTGTGAATTAAAGTTATTCCCTTGGGTGTCTTTCCCTGGAGTCTTCCCCAGGACCCATCTACGTGAGTGTTCAGGCCCCACCCACCCTCCTGGAACTGGAAGGAGCTACTGAAGCTCTGGGAGAAAGTGCCCAGGGAGCTCTTCTCAGTATTGTTCAAGGAGGCCTTCACTCACAGACTCGCTAAGTCTGTGAAGGCAGTGGGGGCAGCCTGGACGTTCCCCTGTCTTCCTGTGGGATCCTGATCAAGGAAACCTTTCAGCCAGTGCTGGAGGGGCCAAATGTCCTGCTGACACAGAGGGGTCACTTCAAGTAAGCAATACCCGTGTAGGGTCAAATGGAAGACTCGGGGGTACAGGGAAGAGACATCGGGGGAGTGGTGTCAGAGGTAAAGCAGAGACTTTTGACAGCATCAGCTTGGGAGACCCCAGATGCCCTGCCTGCTGCAAAGCTCTGGTACAAAATGCAAGTTGAGTCCACGTGGGCGGAGGACTAGAGAAGACGTAGCCAGTGGAAGGGGCCTGGGTCTGTCTCTCCCACAGGCACTAGGAGTGCCCAGTCAAGAGCAACTGATTGGATCCAAGTGAGGCCTCTGGATGCAGCTCAGAAAGAGCCTGGCAAGCACGAGGTCTTTGACGCTCAGCACTGAAAAGACAAACATTGACAAGACCTAGACAGGAGAAAGGAAGAGCTGACGTTAGAGATTTGGAAGGGAGCTGAATGTATGTTGCGCCTTTTCTTCTCAGCAGACTAGTCTTCTGTTCTCCCCACAGGAAGTGGGAACTTCAAATACTAGATTTGCTGAATGTGCGCCATAACTTCTGGAACGTATGGGCTGGAACAGGATGGCAGTTGCTCAGAAACCCTGAGTGAGAAGCGCAGTAGTGAAGCCCTGTCCCAGATATGCCCTGAGGCAGCGTTTGGAGGTGGCAGCTGATGTCTGCTTCGGGATCCATCAGGGTGAACAACAGTGTTTTTGGAGAGGTCCCAGCAGAGAGAAGAGTGTTTACAGTTCTGCTAGGGGCTGTCACTTACACGGCTGGGCTCTCTGCTGCCTCCACTGTTCTCCCCAGTCTGCAGGCTCTGCAGTGACATACCGCCCCTTCCTCAGCCTACTTTTCTGTGGGTGGTTTTTGTTTTCTCCGGAAAGCTTGTCTATTTTAATGACCTTTGAAAATACCCCAGCTCTGGGTTTCATTGATTTTTCTCAACTCAGGTTTGCTGACTCTGTCAGTCCCATTGTGCTATTGAGCCCATCCAATAAGTCAAATTTTTCATTATTCATTTTTAATTTTTCAAAATTCTTTCCATTTGTTTTTCTCTCTTTTTAAAAAATATATATTCTGTAGTAATCAGAAATGCTCACAATGGCCATTTAAGCATTCCTATTTATTTAAATAATCATATCTAACTGAACATCTTTTTGTGGCAAAGGGTTAATTTTTGTATTTTTATGTAGCCTGTGGTCCCTCTGCAGATTTTTGTTATTTTTGCTTTTATCAGCTTATAAAGAATTCAGTTTGATTATGGTAATTTTACAAGCACAATTTGCTTTCGTTGTTTCTTTGCCGGCCCCTCCCTCTGTGAGCTCTTGGACACCCAGAGCTCCCTTTCCACTTCCCTGTCTCACCCACGGCTTTGTCCTCTCCCAGCCTCTTCTGAGCACCTCATCCCCCACCCCGAGGCCCCCAGTCAGGTGTCAGCCTTCACCCAGCCTCAGAGCCCGCCGTCTGCACACATACAAACCTTTCCGAATTAGGATCCACGTACGAATGAGAACTTGCGTGTTTGACTTTCTGCGAGTAGGTCACCTCACTTAATACAACTTTCCAGTTCCACTCATTTTTCCCCCTAAGCATCCCATAGTTTCATTTTTCTTCACAGTTGTGTAAAATTCCGTTGTGTACATGCGCCACGTTTTCTTCATCCCATTTTCTGTTGATGGACAGCTATTTGCTTGCTATTTGGAACAGTGCAGTGATCAACTTGTGTGTGCAAATGTCTCAGCTCTCAGAGTCTTTCGGCTGCAGGGCCAGGAGTGGTGTAACTGAGTCATACGGTAGTTCTATTTTTAGTTTTTTTCTGAGGATCCTCCCTACTGATTTCCAAAGTGGTTGCAGTGGGTGGGGGTTCCTCCCCCCACCCCAACCATTGGTTCCAGTACTTGCAGATTCTTCGGGGTTTTCTGTGTGCAGGATCCTGTATATGATTCTGTATGTATATGTAGTCTCAGTATATGACCCTGATGGCGGTCTCTCTCTCTCTCTCTCTGAATGCATTTGGTTTCTTTTCTGTCTAGTAGCTTTGACAGGTTTCAGCATCAGTGTGATGGCCGTTCTTGGTTGTCAACTTGACATCTGGAATTAACTAAAACCCAAGTGGCTGGGCACAGCTGTGAGGGGTTTTTCTCGATTAAATCATTTGCAGTGGGAAGACTCATGCTAAATCCGGGTCTTTTGAGATGGGAAGAACTACCTTAAATCTGGGTACACCTTTTGTCCCAGCCTCTATAGAACATGGAGGAAGGAAGCAGGCTCTTTGCCTACTTTCCATGAAGAGACAGCCATTGTTGGAATAGTCTGACCATAACCTGTAAGCCACTCTAATAAGCCTACAGGCACATATATTCATTGTAGTAGTTCTGTTTCTCTAGCGAACCCTGACTAATACAGATTTTGGTACCGTGGTTCTAGAACAACAGAAGTATAAGGATGAATCTTTTAAACAACTGCAACGGGCTCTCCAATTTGCCTCTCCTAGAAGCTTGAAGAGCTCTCCATACCATGGTAGGAACTGTTTCACAAACTTACTGAAACAAGTGCATCTGATTATAGTGACTCGTTTATTATGAGAAGAAGAGATTTAGTGACTATAAAAATTTTGAGAATTTGAAGAATTCTCAAACGATGCTGGTTGGTTGCTCCTAGTATCTCTGGATGGATTGACAAAGGAAAAAGAATCAGCTCCATGATGAAATTAAGCAACTTCGAGCACCTTGGGATACAGCGGCAAAGGACAGCAATGAAATCTTCAGGAGGCAGTGCCTAGTTGGAGGAAGTGAGACACGCCCTGCACCCCTCACCCCTCCTAGTTCTTCTCTCACCCCCACCCCCTGGTGAGTGGCTTCACTCCTCAGCCTGCTCTCTGCCCTGAGATTCAGCCTCTCCCAGACCCAAGGTGATGTGTGCAAACAACTATGACTCAACCCTCTGAAACCAAAAACTGAAACCAACCTTCTCCACTTTCAGTTGATCTGATGAATATTTGTGACCATGATGGAAATTTGGGTAACGTCAAGATTGGTGTTTTTTTTTTTTTGTAAAGGCAGTATTGCTCAGATATTATGTCTGCCGCCTTTTCTCTTTTCCTTTGACGTACGAAACTAGAATCATGTTGATTTACTTGATGATCTGCAGGCCCCTTAAATTCTATGAACTCATTTTTTTCCTTCTTACATTCAATCATTTTAACCAACCCTAGCTTCTACTCCTTTGTGTTCACTGATCCTGTCTGCTCAACTCCGCTCTTGAATTCCTGCAGTGATTTTTCTCATTTGCTTGTATATACTTTCTTTTTCTGCTGCAGAATTTCCTTCGATCCCTTAAGATCTTGAGCTCTCATGTGTGTAAGTGCCATGCTAAGCGACTGGACTATGGGGGCCGCACATCCTCTCTCTCTGTTCGGGTGTCATGCTTAGGTGACGTCAGTTCTCTAAGTGTAAGGCCAACGGCTCTAATGTCTAATGCTAAGGCTTTGTTAGAGACTGTTACTACGGATCAGTTTTGTCCCTTTTAGAGTGTGTGTGTGTGTGTGTGTGTGCGCGCGCGCGCGCTCCTGGCATGTGTGTATGTGTTCTTTGGCATGTGTGTGTGCTCCTGGCATGTGAGTGTGTGTGCTCCTGGCATGTGAGACCAGAGTACAACCTCAGGCATTGTTCTTCAGGCACCATCCACCTTTTTGTTTGCCTGGTTTGTTTTTTAAATTTCAAAACTAGTGTCTCTTACTTACTTGGAACTTGCGCCATAGGCTAAGTCAGGGAGTCCCAGGCATTTGCCTATCTTTGCCTCCCCAAGTGCTGAGATTAGAACACATGCCACTGTACCTGGCTTTTTAAAAACAAAACAAAAACAAAACCAACTTGGGTCCTGGGGATGAAACTCAAGGCTCAAGTCCCCATCTTGCAAAGTAAGCGCTTCCCTGAGTGAGCTGCCTACTCAGCCCAGAGTTGCTCCTTCCAATAGGCCACGCCTTCCTGTTTCTTTGCATGCTCCTGAGTCCTAGTTTTGGTTGAAAACTGGACACGTGAATTCTGTAATACATTAACTTGTTTTGAAATTACTGCTGAAGTTTTCTCTAGTCCAGGGATGAATCTGAGGAAAAAGCTCAAGACTTTCTTGGGTCTTTTCTGAATCTGTGCTTTCCTTGAGTACGCGGTGAACTTTCCCTAAATTCCCTCCTATACCTGGTTGCCTCGACGTATGCCAATCCCTAAATATCTGCCTCTTAAATGGGAAAAATGTGAAGTGGGGGAAAGCTACTGCATCCTGCTGTTTCTCCAGCTGCTCAGGATTCAAACAACAGTGGCTGGCCTCTGTAAGAGCCACACACTCTCCTGGAAGACGAGAGCTTCTAAGCAGACTCTAGAATCCCTGATGGTTTCCTCTGACAGTCTCCGCTGTCATAATTGTTCCCTAGGTAGAAGGGTGAGTTCCTGGAGCGTTCTCCTCCAGCTTCCCAGACACACTTTACATTATCTTCCCCCAGGGGGAAGTGTTCACCCTTCGCAGTGCTCTCAAGGGCAGGCAGAATGTTCCCTAGATTTAGGAACTGTGGAGGTGGAGAAGCCCTTGAAGAGAGGGGAACATCAGAATGAAATTCTGACTGGCTGGACAACCATGCTGCCCCGTTTTAAGGTACGCCCCCTCCCCCCTTTTTTGAGACAGGGTTTCTCTGTTATAACTCTGGCTGTCCTGGAACTCACTCTATAGGCCAGGCTGGCCTCAAACTCACAGAGATCTGCCTGCCTCTGCCTCCTGAGTGCTGGGATTAAAGGCATGTGCCACCACTGCCCAGCAGTACCCCTCCTTTAATGGAAACTCTGATGTTTGGGGGGCTTCCTTTCACTGAAGTTAAGACTCTCTTCTCAGGAGCTAGTCTCTCTTGTCTGTCTTGTCCACTGCCGTGGGTTGTCTGGGTAGCCAACAGAATACAACCATGATGCTCTGTGTGACTGTTTGTCATCTTGACTGAATTTAAAATGATCCCGGAGAGAGACACCTGTAGGCATGTCTTTGAGAGTGTTTCTAGAGAGAATTAACTGTGGAGACAAATCTGCCGTCAGTCTGGGTGTCACGATTCCACAGGCTAGGAGCCTGTGTGGCATAAAATGGGAAAAGGAGAAGTGGCCGAGCGCTGCTCCCTGGGCCGTGCACTGTGTACACCCCATGGCGTACTGTGCCTCCCCACGGAGAAGGACTGACGCCTTAGAAACCAGGAACTGAACAACTTCTCCTTCCCCTGAGGTTGCCCCTGCCGGGTTATTTGGTCACAGTGGTGAGAAAAGAAACAGATTGGGAGTGTTCTTTTGCAGAGAGCACTCAGAATGAATCGGAATAATCACATGAGCTCCCAGAGCCCCCTTGGTCCTGACAACACATCTAATACCTTTAAGTAGAAGGAGTAGCCTGCTCTAATTTTTGCCTAGGCTTTCTGCTTTGTCCCTAGAAGGCAGGTGGTTTTGTGATTCTTTTTGCACCTTAGTATGTATGTTAATGCACTGGACATTTACATAGTTTGTTTTTTTTTTTAAACTTGAAAATTACAAGGAGAAAAACCAAATTCACGACTGTCTGATTAAAGTAAGTTTTAATTTGGGGGGTGCACATGGAATAAGCCAGCCAGCTATTCTCCCTTTTACTACGGGAATGATAGTGTTTGCAGGGCAAGGTAGTTAGTGGGTTAGGTTAGATATTGCCAGAAATATAAATGAGAACAAAAAGTCAAAAGTTTAGTGTAGGTTGTAAAACATGCTTTACAGGTTGCATCAGATCTTAAGAAATAGGAACTTATTCCTAACTACAGAAACCTTAAGTAAGGTTGTTCCTGTTCTGGTTCACAGTTCCCCACAGGAATTTACTGCGAGGAGCCTCATTTGAACTTAATAGATATACAAGTACATGTAAGAACTTTTACAAAAACATTTTATCATAACAGAATCACCCAATGAATTTTCCCCAAACCTTGATTTCTATGATCCAACCACAGAGATTGCTTTTCTAAGTCTGGTCTGGAAGCCAGGAGCCTACATTTTTGAGAAGCCACCCAGGCGATTTTTGATACGAAGCCAGGGTGTCTAACCATAGTTAGACTAAGAAAATTAGGTCGTGGCTAAATAAGGTCGTGGGCTTGCGATGCAGCTCAGTGGTACGGCACTATATGCAAAGCAGCCCTAGGTTCCAAATGCAACAGTGCCAGGAGGAAGCGGGTGAGGACAGAGGGAAGTGGATTCTTTTGCTTTTATTTTCTGTTTTGGAAGACTGTCTTAAACAGTATAGGCTGCAGTTAACTGGTTTTGAGGTTTACAAGACTGTCTTAATTCCATCACGGCGACATAGGCTTTTATCTTTAGACAAATTATCTTTCAGCACCTCCAGTCTCTTGATCTGTAAAAAGGGAGATGTTAGGATTCTTAAGAGCATTTATGCAGACAGATCGGGCACAACAGTTGTCCCGTAGCTCGCAATGTTGGCTGTTACTGGTGTACAAGAACGTCACTAGATTTGTCCAGGTGCAGAGACGTCTCTTCTACTTCCATCTGGCTCTTGGGAAACGGAGGTTTCTTAGTGCACATTCAGGAGCGCACCGCAACCACACAGGAGCTCCACAAGCGCTGGCTCTGCAGCCGCGGCGCGCGTCCACCAGGGGGCGCCCGAGCGACCCGAGCTCATACGCCAACCGCACGGCACCCACGCGCGTGCTCACTGGGGCCGCAGAACCTCCGCCGCCGCGGCTTTCCGTGCGGGCTCCCGGACTCGACTTCTCTTTTCCCGCTGTCCTCGCCCTGGCTCGCCGGGAGGCAGCACCAGCGTCTGCGCTGCGCCGGCCCTCGCTGCGTGGGTCGCGGACGCCCCGGCCCGATGCTGCGCTGGCTGATCGGGGGAGGCCGCGAGCCGCAGGGCCTGGCCGAGGTAATCCGCGCGGGCCCGGCCGGCTGCGGGGCGGGGCGGGGGCTGCGGGGGTCTGGGGCGGGGCCTAGGCGGGGCCCGAGGGCGGGGCCAGCAGCAACCCGGAAGCGGGTGGATGTCTGCCATGGGCTCTGCTCAGGGTCGCCTTGCTTCGGTTTAGAAAAATGGGACTTTTAACTACAAGCCAGCAGGGCGACTGCCACTCTTGGTTTATTTGGACGGATAACTCTTCCCAACATCGACTGGCATTTGCTTAAGGAATGTGAATTAACTAGTGTCTTTCCGAGAAACCAAGTCAAGAAAACCAATTTCTCTTTATTTAGTACCCGTGTAGACTCACTGTCACATTTACTTACGCTTGCAATCTTGACATCTGAAATTTATTTCACGTGCCACACAAAACAATTTGTGTTTCATTTTCTTTCTCGTGGGAAGCATTTTACAATTAGGACTATTGTGAGCAACTTTTAATTCAGTCTTAACTCTCTCACAGCTTTGTCATTGACGCTGTGATTTTTAAAAAATCCCTTATTTCATATGATTCTGAAATCCTTCAGGTTATGGAAGGATCATTGAATGGCCTCAACATATATATGGCAATTCAAATTAACCTGCTTGTTTGGTTAATAAGAGTATTTTTATTAACCAGTTCTGTCATGCGTGGACGACTCTCACTTGTGGGAAGCAGTTTCCATGATTGAGCGTCTGCTAGAAGGGAGACAGGATAAATGCAAAACCATCACCCTGAGGAGGACTTCCTTAGCATCAGTGCATTCTGGCTTTTACATTTTTTTCATGTAAAAGTTCTTCAGTTGTGTAACTGCCTTGCACATATACATTATCAATACCTGTGGTGATTTTTTCCTAATGTATGCGAGAACATTACAGTCAGCTCTCCAGTCTAAATGATTCTCAATCCTGAGGTAGCCTTGTCCCCAGAGATATTATAGTGTCTACTGTTGACCGTGGTTAGAGGTGACGGGGACAGCGTGTGGAGAAGAGGGCCGCTGGAAGGCATTCCAACTCCCGCAGGAGGCCTCAGTAACAAAGACGTACCTCGTCCAAAATGTCACTTGTGTCAAATTTGAGAAACCTTGGTTAAGAACAAGGCTTTTAATGGTGAGATTGTACTGGGTTTGACTCCGGAAGTGGGTCAATTAAGACTCACCCTGCAGAGTAAAGTTACGCGGTGTGTGTCCTTAGCACGGTCTTTCATTTAGTCTTCCGGAAAATACTCTGTGCGTGTTGGAACTACCTTGATCAATATTGTGCTGCAGAGTTGAACTCACAAGCGGACAGCTGAGTGCTTGCAGGCTGCTATAGAGCATATCTGATGCATTGTCTGCAGCCTTGTTTCTAACAAAGCATACGTGCTTGCATGTGTGTGCATGTTAGTATTTGAGTGTGCATGTGTGAATTTGCTTGTGTGAGTGCATGTGAGGGTGCCTGTGTGTGTGTGAGTGCACATGTGTGTATTTGTATATATGAGTGTGTGTGTATGTGAGTGTGCATGTGTGAGAGTGATGTGTGGGTGCATGTGTGTATGTGAGAGTGTGCATGTGTGCATTTGCATGTGTGTTTGCATGCATGTGAGGGTGCATGAGTGTATGCGAGAATGTGCACGTGTGAGAATGAATATATATATGTGTGTGTGTACACATGTGTGTTCACATGTGAGAGTGTGTGCACATGACTGTATGTGTGAGGGAATGTGAATGTTTGCAGTGTGTGTGTTTGTGTGTGTGTTGTAGAAGTTTACTTTTAGTTATGTATAAAATACTGTTTTGTGCACTGTTGGGTGAGGGTCTGCCTAGGTCTTAGCATTTTATATTGTCTGTAGGTATTGGGAACTATGTGGGGGATATTGATTGCTAATCATCTGCATATGTCATTAGTCGAATATCTGAGGAGTTCTGGCTCAATAAAAACACTTGAGCTCAGATATTCAGGGTTCCACTATCCAGTATGGCACTGGCCAGGATGGTGGTTCCCTCTGCTGAGGTCTGGCAGGGTTTGCACATATGAAAAATGCCTCCTTGTCTCCTTGCTGAGCCACCACAGCAGCTAAGTACTGTGTGTGTGTACTTCTTTCTTTTGTCATGAGAGGTCAAGAATGGAACTGGTCACCTTGGTCTCCAGCAAATATTGATTGAGAAACACTCCTAAAAATATTGACTTGGATTGGCCCCGTAGTTTTAAAGTCAGGTTTATTGAGATTCAGCACAATAAAGTTTACTATTTACAAGTCTATTGTGGCTTAAAAATACTAAAATTTTTGGTTAAGAGAGATTCTTCCATGTAGAACTGGCAAATTATCCAGCTGATATTGTAGGAACTAATACTTGGTATTAGAACATAATATCATCTGTGGCTTTTAAAACTTGTTCTTTCATGGATGCTGTGCGGTTATAAATCATTCTCTCTTTCTGTTTTTGCTTGATTTTTCCATTAGAAAGCTGCTTTGCAGACAATAGGAGAAGATCAGAGTCAGAACCCCTATACTGAACTGCTCGTACTGAAAGCCCATCATGACATTGTCCGTTTTCTGGTGCAGCTGGATGACTACAGGTAAGAGACTCACTGTGAGCCGGGCGGTGGCGGCGCACGCCTTTAATCTCAGGATTCGGGAGACAGAGGCAGGCAGGTCTCTGAGTTCAAGGCCAGCCTGGTCTACAGAGTGAGTTCCAGAACAGCCAGTTAATAACAGAAACTCTGTCTCAAAAACACCAAACCAACAAAATAGAGAGAGAGAACGAGAACAGACTCAGTGTTCAGAAGGAAGTTTTAGAGTATTTTGTTAAAAACAACTTCAAAATTAATTTCTCTCTTGTTAAAATTTCAAAATTCAGATAATAATTGGAAGAACACACTGATTAAAAGTTGTAACATTTAGTAGAAAGTTGAAATGCATTTTGAACTCTGATAAAAATATGTTTAAATCCTTTTAAATCCAGTGTCACTTTGTCATGTCTGCTGACTTGTGGATTATATTCATTTGCTCTGTTTGCTTGTTTTGGAAAAAAATTGTCATGCGTTTTTAGAAATAGTCTTCTTAGTTTAGAATCAGCAAATGACTTTAGAAATTTGATTGACAAGCATCGCTGTCAAATCTGAGAAACAAACACGGTGTTTAGATACTAGGTCCTGCTGGACTGTGCTGTGTTTAGTAGAGGGAAAGCAAGGTTTTAATCTGAGTTTCTGTCATTGGTGAGCCTCTTTAAAACTAGACATTGTTCTTCGATTCCTGGGTTGCACGCATGCCGTGTCTGCAAGCAGAGACAAAGGTGTTCAGGTCTGAGAGCCGTGTACGCAGCTTATCACTGAGCCCGTTTACTGCGGTTACATCGCTGATGGGATGACGCCTGGCTTAAGGGCACAGGCTGCAGCCCGCCTAGCCTGACCCCGCTCTGCTCCCTTGACTTTTTTTTCCTTTTTTTTTCCTTTTGAGCTCATGAGTGTCTGCTGCTGTGATTGCTTTTAACTCTCCCGCTTCTGCTGTCTGTTGACTGTGTCTTTTCGTTGCCTTTAAAGGACTTTTACTATGTATAGTTTAATTCTGACCCTGGTGAAGTCAGGCCAAGGTTCACCGGTAGACAAGGTCCTTCACAGCATCCCTCTGACCACAAACGCCAGCCACCGTCCATGTTTCCAAGTCACCTCCGCTTCTGACCGGCTAGCCACAAGTCCCAGCTGCCTCTTTGCATTTGAAAGTTCACTGGAAGGACTCAGCAAAGCATTATATTAATGCTTACAGTTTTATTATAAAGTAATATCAAGATCTGCTGACTAGATTTGGGTAGAGGGAGGTCATGAGTCCCAAATGCAGTCTCCCGTACCCTGGATCTGCTGCCTTTCTGACACATTTCTTGCATTGCCAAGATGGGAACTTTGGGCTTGTAATTTTTTAGGTGGGGCATCCTTGTCTAGGCGCCTGTGTGCAATGAATCATAATCACAACACTTCCGGGCCTTTCCTTGGAAGTTGGTAAGTTGGTCTGAGAGCCTGTGCCAGTGGTTCTCAGCCTGTGGGTCATGATCCTTTTGGAGGTCCAAGAACCCCTTCACAGGAGTTGCCTAAGACCATCCACATATCAGATATTTACATTGCGATTCATAATGGTAGCAAAACTACAGTTATGAAGTAGCAATGAAGATAATTTTAGGGTTGGGGTCACCACAGCATGAGGAACCGTATGAAAGGGTCTCACAGTGTTAGGAAGGTTGAGGACTCTCTTGAGTATAGCCTACACTTAGTCACCCATTAACATGAATATTGAAGGTACTTTTTTTTTTTTTTTTAGATTTATTTAATTTATGTGAGTGCTCTATCTGCATGTATACCTGCACACCAGAAGAGGGGATCTGATCCCGTTATAGATGGTTGTGAGCCACCATATGTGTGCTGGGAATTGAACTCATGACCTCTGGAAGAGCAGTCAGTGCTCTTCACCACTGAGCCATCTCTCCAGCCCCAAAGGAGACACTTATATCAGTAAGGAAATTTCAGGGGTTCTGAGGGTCTCTTCTAAGGACCCAGGGCAAGAGAGTACTTATACACTAGGTCTCAACCATTGCCAGATTACATTGTTTTCTTATTGTGCTGGGAGACAACCAAGTCACAGCATGTAAGTGTAATATCATAACCTTCAGGCTTTTGATATTTGCTTTTGATACATCCTAAGAGGATAGCATTTATAAACTTAAGTGACCATTTCTGTGGGAAACACCATTTCTGCAAAGGTGGGGGTTTTGGGTAGCTGAAGGTTTCGTGTGCTGTATATTATTCTAGGAAGTTGCTGGGTAAAAAACATCCAGATGATAACATATAGCCACTATTATGGAGGCCTTGAGAATTCTAAAATCATTCCATTTGCAAGATTAAGGAATACACATAAAGAAGTCGTGCTGTCTGCCCTCTGTGTTCTCCAGGTTACAGGATAGAATAGTTAGGATCTGACAACAGGGCGGAATGGTAGATTAGCAGCTATTGTGCAGGTTCCTGCAGATAGGACATTTCTCCACAGCGACGCTCTCGAATACTTCACTGCTAACGACAGGAGCAGTCTGTAAATAGTAACACTCTCGCTGAGGATAGCAGAGGTTTGTTGCTCAAGTGTCACCCTGCACTGTGGCTTGGAGCAAAGCAACTTCCACACACGCAGTTTGTTTTTCACCCCACTGGATGTAGACTCGACTCGGCTGGCCAAGTCTTGTCATCTGGGATTTGAATTCTTTCCAAGAAAGTCATCACTGTAATCAAAATTTACATGTAGTTAAAAAAAAAAATTTAGTCACAGGACTGTAGAACATTGAATTTGTATTTTCTTTAAAAAAAAAGTTAACTCTGTAACAAAAGCGTTATTCTCAAAAATAAAGACATAACAAATATATGAAAATCTATTAATCATAATGTCAGGAAAACAATTAAATCTCAATGATTTTACTGTCAAAGTTTGGTGCCCTCCGCCCGGTACCGGAGACTGAACCCAGGTTTTCCTGCATTCCAGGTTAAGTGTCGTGACAGCTGAGCTGCATGTGCAGTCCCCGGATGCTTTTTAAGACATTTGCAATGTTTGTGCTTATTGATGGGGTATTTTCATTTTTAATAGTTGAGGGTAGGATTATCTCTGTTGTGTTAGCACATGCTGAGTACATTGTCAAATTCCAGAAAATGTTTAATCTAGTCTTTAAACAGATTTTGAATGTCATACTTTTTATTTGCCTATTTATCTGTAGTTCTTGTAGGCATTACATTCTGGTTGGCCAGCTGTTGTAATCCAGGTTTTCACGCTTCAGGTCTTTAGATAATATCATCTGATTGAAAATTTTGCAGAAGGATTTTCTTGTTTTCTTGGTGGCTCAGCGAAAATCAGCGAGTGGAAAATTTTCTCGATTGGTTTTTGAAGATACCAAATAATCCTGTATATAACCTAACAGACAGCTGCCTTCTCTTCTCTGGCATTTTTTGAACATGAAGTGAGGGTCGCATCGATTGGGAGATCACTGAAGAAGGCTAAGCCTCAGCAAGAGTCTTCCCAGACTTGGAGTGTGCTGAAATTGCGTGCAGTGCGCTAGCTGGCACATTAAACCAACTCCGGTTCATAGCACACTTTAGGACCTGCTGGCTCTGCTGCTCATTTGGCCATTCCTTGCTCCTCCAGGAAACAGACAAGGTTATGTAGGATGGTGATCATGACTGGAAAGGAATCAGATGACCCATGACGCACTAGACTGCAGAGAACGGTGCTCCTAGGGAGCAGGGAAGCTGGGTTTTTAAGACAGCAAGCAGACAGTATTGTTTGACTACCCACTGAGTTTGAAATGGGCCTGAGGTCCACAGCTGGAGGCAGTTGGCTAACACGGTCCTCACAGCTGGGCAACTAGTCCTCCACTGGTGTCTGGAAGGTACTTGGACCTGATATACTTCCAATATTGTACGTTAGGCAATTTAATTTTTGTTTTTTCGAGACTCAACTCTGTAGACCAGGCTGGCCTTGAACTCACAGAGATCCAACTGCCGCTGCCTCCCAAGTTCTGGAATTAAAGGCATGCGCCACCACCGTCTGGCCATGGCAATTTAATTTTTAAATGACATAAACACATTCATGTGGACCTTTGGGCAGCTTTTTAAGAAGCTATACCTGGAAAAAGCTATGAACAGAACCATTTTTATCATGCATTTCAGTAGCCAAACAGTTACTAACTTAATAGACTTTGTAGCAAGTTCTTAAAGCTTATGCTGTCCAGTCTGGCAATCTGACTTACCTCCAGGCACCCAGGATGTTAGTAGTACATAGACACATATGGCAGCCAAATACCCTTACACATAAAATAAAAATAAATCTGAGGTTCCCCCTGCCCCCAGTGCTATATCAGAACAAGTTTCAACCACTGCTTTGAGTTTATTCATCACTGAAAACTCTGGTGTGTGGGCACAATGCACACATCATGTCTGTTCTCTTGTTAGCCTTTTATCGGTCTAACCTGGGAAGCTTCCACCAAGAAGCCTATGATGGCCACAGGAAAAGGCTTTCTTTTCATCCCTTACGGATCAGAGGTTACAAGAACCCGATACTCCAATTCTATTCTTCCTAGCTTGAATTCTTCCACCAGGAAGATTTTTCCCCCCAATTATTATTGATACTGATCTTAAGATGGTTTAAATTAAAAAAAACAAAACAAAAAAACCCCTGCATTCTCCAAAGGTGGGTTCTCTGAGGGCATCAGATCCTCTGGAATTGAATTACAGACAGTTGTGAGCCCCTGTCAGTGGGTGCAGCCAGTGTCAACTGCTCAGCCATATCTCCAGCCCCGCTAATGTAGCTTCTTAAGAGAACAGCAAGTTCTTAATGACGCTTAACTCAGCAGTGGTTAAAACTTAGATTATTTAGCATCCTAAGGAGAGAACAGTGTGTTGAGAAATGCAAGGTGAAGGAATGGGACCCTCGAGTTTCCTGTGGTGACTCCTGAGAAACCGGTTTCTTCGGGGAAACTAATGGTTAGGTAGAGCTGGTGTGTAAGGTCTGTGTGTGTAGGCTTTATCGGTGCCGGCTCATCTCCTGCCGCCACATTGTTACCCTCCTTAGGGATGGTCTGTGCTGTTTTCAGGGGAAAGGTTGGCAGACGCTTGTTCCTTTCCCTTTCCCTTCCTTCCTTTCTTAATTATCTTCTGCTGTAAATTATTACGTTAGGTATAGTTGGGGATTACATACAATGAGCCTCCTCAAATGAAATAATTTTCCGATGATTATTGGTAGTTGTTTACATGTGTGATGTAAACAAAAGGACTTCCTTTTTTGAAAACATACATAGTTGACAGTTGTGTGTCACGATGGAGCATGCAGATTGCCTGTGAGGGAGGCCTTAGTAAAAAGTCCAGCTGTAACCTTGTGACATCTTTAGCTTTAGATACATCAGTTTACTGTAAACACGAGATCGAGGCATGTGTTAAATGACAACGCAGGGATGTAGCCAGCAAAATGTAGACTCTTAACCCTCAAGATGGAGGACTCTTTTCAATACAAATTGTGAGGGAAAACATGAACAAATACGCAGACTAAAAACTTTAGAAGTCTGTAAAGCAATCGTAATGTCTCATCTGAGTTGGAGTTAAGAGACGTGCGCTTCTGCGCTTGACTTATTGGGTGTTGGGGTCCCAACTAAGGTTGTGATGCGCACAGCGCAGGTACTTTATGAACTGAGCCATCGGACTTAAAACAGTCTGTTTACAGATATGTAAAATACTCCACAGCAAACAAAAATGTTATAAACACTATCTCCTTAGCTAGCCAAACTAGTTGGGAACGAATGCAGGAATCACAAGTACTCAAGCGCTGAGAAGAGTCGTAGCTGAGGGCAAGTTAGCTGGAGGGCGTGGCTGCCTGGCAAGCTCGCTTTGCTTATGCTTCCTGAGCGAGGTGGACCCCCAACCTGAACCACCAAAGCAGCTGACAGCGGAGCCTCCTGCCCACGTGGAGGCTGGCCTCAAAAGGAAGAACAGACCAGAACGTTCTCCCTGTTCATAGACAGATTCACAGAAATCCCAGAAGGGTCTGAAGCTGAGCATGCTCAGTGCAGCCTCTATGTAAGCGTAAGCGGAGCAGAGAGAGCCAGGCCTGTTCGCCTAGCTGTGGGGAACCCCTCACAGAAGTGTGAGCCGAGGCGCGGAGGCCTCCCCTGGTACACGCTGTGCTCTGTGAAGCGCTCCCGCCTGTTCTCTCCTCATGAAATGCCCCCACCTTGTACTTTTCTTTTTGAGACAGTGTCTTTTCAAACAGTCTAGGCTGGCTTCTAGCTCATGCCAGCCCCCGTGCCCCAGCTTCCCGGAGTGCGGGGGTCATGGCTGTGAGCCACCACATCTGCCTTCTTTATTTTTTGAGTAATACTGGACCCCAAAATTCTAGCTGTTAGACTTGTGTTAATGATTGTTTTTGTTTTTGTTTGTTTCCCTCTGTGCTGGGGATCAAACCCGGGCCTTGCACACGTGAGACAAATGTTTTGCCATTAAGCTACTTTTCTAGCCCCTAGAATTCAGGGGTCCTGAGCTGTTAAGAGTGAAGGCGTTGGAGGGAGCAGTTTCGTACACTGACTTCTCTGTGGACCCTCAGTCTGGGGGCTGTAGTGTGATTCGTAATGCTGCCTGGTGAGCCCCGGAAGGACAGGAGCCGTTCCGTACTGATCCCTGGTTTCAGAATAAAGTGTGTACACGCAGACTACACAGACCTGCTTCCTAATAACACGTTTACTCTTTATGACCAGCGTAGGAGCATGTGGAACACGGCTGCAGCTCCTTATTAAACTGCCTCGGCTCACCCGGTTGAACTCGTTTGTCCATGCGCGTCATGTTTTACTAGTCATTTAATTATGTAGTCTCAAAGACTATTTAAAAATTTTTAAATGGTCCCGAGTATTGAATGTGGGCCTTCTGGATTCTAAATAAGCATTCTATCACCGAGAGACATTCCCAGCCCTTGATTATCTGAGACGTTGTCTCACTGTGTAGCTCAGGCTAGCCTTGAACTCAGTTCCGACCTCAGACTGATTTCAAAGCTGTCACCCTTTTGCCTCTACTTCTTGAGTACAGAGATTACAGGCATGCTCCATCACGCCTGACTCAAACAGTGCCATTCAAACCTTGGTTTGACGGCAACTAAGGAATGCTCAGAGTGAGAGAAATAGTCTTCCCCGGGGCAAAGCACACCAGTTGGCTATCCAATACCAAATGATCAACCCCAAAACCACATACACAGAAAGAATGGGTTAGGCGAGTTTCTGGAAATCAAAATTAAACTAATGCAAGGCTGAGAAGCCCGGGATCTGCTTGGTTAGGGGAATCTCCAGTTGCAGAGGTTTGACAGGGTACCCAATGCATCTAAATTCTAGAATAACATGGCTCTCACAGGAGCAGCTAAAATTAAAATGAGTCTGTAAAGTCAGGGCTTCGAGGAGTCAAAGGGTGGGGGTACCATACAAGGCAGATGGAAAATGTGTGTAAGCCATAGTAGGCCTTCAGACTAGGCCTCCCAACAGACTAGGCTGAGTAATAGAATTAGAGAACTTTGCACCCTCCCACATCGGCTCTCCACACCAGCAGGGGCCGGCAGGACGGTGTCTTAGAGCTGACAGAGTGCAAGACACAGACTCTGCAAAGTAATATTTAAGAACTCAAGAAAGCAGAGAAAAAAAACCCACCAGGATGCTGCATTTGCATTTTCATATTTACTACTTTGTATTATTTAGAAGTATTTTTAAAATTTTAAATGTCTTGAGATATCTTTGATACTGACTTCTAGTTTAAGTTCATTGTGGCCTGGCAACATATTTTGTATAATTCCTATTTTAAGTTAAGAGTTCTCCTATAATGTGTAATACTGTCTTTCTTGGGGACTGTTTCTCAAAAACTTGAGAGGCCAATGTATTCTGCTGCTGTTACATGGTGCATTCTGTGTGCTGTTCAAGGCCACGCCTCCTGATCCTTTCCAAACAGTTCCACCAACTGGGAAACAAGGGTTCAAACCTATGAGCCTGTGGGAGGCATTCTCATCCAAGCTGCCTGTATTTCACTGATTTTTACTGATTTTATTGATTCCAAGGAGCATAATTTTCTTCTTTTTAACATCTGAAATTTAGACACATCATAATTGATGCCCTTCAGATGAAATTGGCAGCATTTTTTTCCCTTAGTGGTACATAAAATAACAATGTTTATGACTAATGATGCCTTAGATTTGTGAAATACAGGACATTTCTGAGTACTTGTTCAGCTTTGAGATCTCAAGACGAGAACCGCATATTACCCGCCTTAGTGTTTTTCCAACTCCGGCATATCAATAAGCTTACTATGGTGTCTAACAGAGAAGCAGTTCTCTCAGTATCTTATCCTGAGGCTTACGTCTTAGGGTTTTGTTAACATAGATTGTGGTTCAGATGGAGTGTATGGTAGCAGTCACTTCTCTTTCACTGAGTAGCTCTATCCTTACTGATGTATCAGGTACCCCTGATTAACAGTTCGTTACTTCCTTTCAGGAGTGGCAGCGTTTCCCGGTATTAGGAATTCTTGGGTTGAGTTTCCACTTTTGGTTTAGAGGTAAAGTATGTGCTTAATGGACTAGGATTTGGTTTTTATAAGCTGCTGTAGCAACGAGTTTTTAGCGACCTTTATAGTTGAATAGACACCTGTAGCCCACAGATGACCTCCTAACCATTTGTCAACGATCTTACGAGGGATGCCATTGTATACCAAAGCAGTTGGTTTGCTTTTCAAAGCTTTGTTTCTACTTTAGAGCAGTAACAGAAAGTATTGAAATATATATTATATATATATTATACACACACACACACACACACACACACTTATACCGAAAGGCTGAATAGTCTACAAAGTGGGTAATTGATCTTTGAGCGATAAAAATTGACTTCAATATCATGCGTTAGTATTGAACATTGTTTAGAATTACCTTTTTTTGCTACTGATTAAATTCCAGCTTGAGGCAAAGTGTTCCCTATCTCATTCCTAAACTCTCAACAGTTCAGACATCTCTCATTGTGAACTCATTTCTCTCTGTGAGATTCAAACATGGTAAAAACAGTAATGAGAAGTTAAAAATCAGGGTTAGAGAAAAAGTAATTTAAACCTGCAGCCTTTCTGAACGGGAGAAAAGCAATTATAAGGGTTTGGAGAATCAATAGAGATTGATGTTGTATACTACAGAAAACTTAAGTTTTCTTGAGTCCTGCCCTTAGCTGCTCTCACTACATAAATACAAAGAAATCAATAGGCCCCCAAACCAAGCTACTGAAGACTTACTTCCAGCAACTCCTTCTGATACTCAAGGTAGGTGTTGAGCAATGTGGGTTTTGGAGAACACAGTAGTGCCTATAGAAAAATGAAGCTTAAGTGTGTGTTTTTTTTTAATTGCTCTTTGAGAGTTTTTATATTGTATACAATGTGTTTTAATAATATCAACCCCTTATTCCCTGCCTTCCAATTCTACTCACATCCCCTACCCCCATCTGGACGTTTTCCTCACAACTTGAGCCACTTTTTAAACCAATGAGTTCAGTTGCCTCTGCTGGTGTATACACAGGCTTAGGACAGACATTTTCTTTTCACTCGCCAGAATTTTTAAGTCGCTCACATTTTGAAATTAACATAAACAGCGTATATGGATTTGACATGAATTGTTACGTGCCTCTGGCTAGTTAACTAAGGAGTCTTAAATACCCTTTCCATTAAAAAATGTGTAGTGTTTCGTTGAAAGTTACTTAGAATCTGCCTGACTACATTTGATCTCTCACCTCTGCCCGCGTGAGATCTGATGAGGGATTTGAAATGAGAAGTGAACGTGGGGTTCCCTGAGTCTATGAAGACAGCAGGCGGTGGAAGCTGAGCATGATCAGCTCGGAGGTTGGGGAAGGCGTTAGGGACTGAAGTGAGAACCCGTGTATCTCCTGTAAGGTAAGATCGCTAGAGATCTTCCGTAGGACAGAATCATCTCTCCATCTCAGCTCTTAGTCCCTGACTTCTCTCCTAATGGTGCTTTCCACCAACTCTGCTGACTTGACCGAAGACATGGAAGATCTTATTTTATGAAACCCACTACTGATCTTGGAGGGAAGAACCACAGGTTGTCTAAATGACATAGCAATTAGTGGAACATCATCTGTTTATGGTGGCTAACTATGAACAGTTCGACGCAGTCCATAATTGGATTTCTTTTTTCTCTTATTAAAAAAAAAAGCCTGAATTCAGCTAGATGGGGATAATAATAAAAAGACAACTTAGTTATGATTCTAAATCATTAGTGTTAATTTACAAACTGGTATGCTTTATTACCAGTAACACATTGACAGCTTACAGTTTGAATGTCATACAGCACTGTGTTGGGTGCCTGCTTGAAAATAGCACTTGATTTTGTTATAATACAGGTACCATGATGAATAATGATTTGAAAATTATTTCTCAATAGGATTTATGTATAGAATGTTATTATATTGATAATAGCCTTGATATATTCCTGTTACACAAAATATCAGATATTAATATATATGTTTCCAAATATGATTTTATTAAAGTAACACTAAAAGTCACTAGCGATTTTTATTTGCGGCCTCTTTTCTCAAACCAGGTTTGCATCGGCTGGTGATGATGGAATTATAGTTGTGTGGAATGCCCAGGTATGTACCAATTAAATGCGGACTGTAAAGGACACATGGCCGTGTGGTTGACCCTTCATTCTGTGTGGAGTATGTTGGGCATGTTGTTATTATCCTTTGAGATCGAGATTGGTTAATACTTGGGAGAGCTAGTTAGAGATACTCATTTGCAACAGGGACTAGTATTTCGTAAGAGGGAAAGGTTTCTTTAAGATTTTTCCACCCTGACAAACAAATGCAATTTTGTGAAAAAAAAATTTAATCTTTAAATTTTTTTTTTCAAGACAGGGTTTCTCTGTTGTAACTCTCGCTGTCCTGGAACTCACTCTGTAGACCAGGCTGGCCTCGAACTCACAGAGATCTGCCTGTCTCTGCCTCCGGAGTGCTGGGATTAAAGGTGTGTGCCACTACCGCCCAACTTTTATTTTTTTATTATTTCTTTTAAAGTTTTAATCTTTAAAACCATATTTAGTGTGTGTGTGTGTGTGTGTGTGTGTGTGTGTGTGTGTGTGTGTGCGTGTGTGCGCGCACACGCCTGAAGAGGCCAGAGAGGTCTGAGCCCCAGGAGTAGAAAAAGTCAGAGTTTTAACCTTACTGAACAAACTTACATAGTCAGCTACTACGCAGTAAGTGACATCAAAAATGAATTGTTTTATTTTATAAGAAGGTACAGTTTTTCATTCAATCTTGTATGATAACACAATAAAAAAAAATCTCATGTTTGACTTTAATCTGTGTAAGAGGAGGTCTGTTTTTCAAGAATATTTAAAGGTTGCGCATGTTTCCTGGGGCCTCTCTTTTGGTCTTTGTTTTGCAGCTTGCTCTGTCTTTTTCTTCCTCACTGCTTCCTTCTGGTTGTCTGATGTCAGTGTCAGTCCTCGTTTCTCTGTGGGCTTGCTAGACAGAGCGGTCCTTTAACATGACGCCATCCACAGGGGCAGCCGCGGCCCTCCTCTACCCAACACTGCGTGCTCAAGAGCCCAGGGAGAATTTTTGCTTATACTCTGCGTACATCCTCCCACATACTTAAAATTACCCGCAGAGTAGATATCATACCTAACGTAACGCAAGTGTTGTAGGGAATAATGACGAGAAAAGTCTTTTCTTGCTCCGTACAATTTATTCTGTTTCGATTGATTGAGAGCATAGGAGGCCCACGTTGGCCTTTCGTTCCTCCTGCTGCAGCCTGTTGAAGTCTGGGATTACAGATCCATACTGCCACTCAACCTCACACACCTTTAGAAAATACATAATTTTAGTCTAAGATCGGTTGAGTCATGGTGGCACATGTCTGTGATCCTCGAGGTCGGAAGAGTCGGAAGATCCAGGCTAGCCTTAGCTTCATGGTACGTTTGAGGCAAGCCTGGCCTACACTTCTGTTTCAGAACAAACAAAAGTGAGACTAACTGAATCTGTGCTTCTCAAAATGGTGGATGCAGAAGGCCACTTGTGCTGTAAACGCGTTCATGAGGTCCTGCAGCCTTGGGAAGAGTGTGTGTGTGTGTGTGTACATACATATATATACATGTACATACATGTATATATAGCTGAAATGTATAGATAGTGTATGTTTCTACTTAGGAAGGCTGCTTCGTCAGGGAGAAGAAGTGGGCAGGAATGGTTGCTGGGTTAAATGTGCCTGGAGGCCACGGTGCTTCTGCTGCTTCTGCACTTGTAGCCGTGAGTAGGGCAGACATATGCACGTACCTCATAAGGACTCCCTGCTTCCTTTTACAGATCAAATGCTGTTACTGTTGTAGAACTTACACAATTTCTAAAGCCGAGGGAAAGATTATTTCTTTAAATTGACTGTGAAAGTATGCTAAAATAGCATACTAGCTAGAAAATAGCAAAAAACATTCACAGCTTTTTTTTTCAATACTTGTTTAGATTATATTTGATTGCTTAAAAAATTTGAAGTTCTAAACACAATTTTAAGTGGCATGTATGTTTGTTTATACGTAGCTCTTTTTAATGTTATTTCAGACTTGTTATTAAGTTATTAATGTTATTTAGGACTTTTTAATGTTATTTGAAATTCTCCATTCTCTCTCGAGCACTATCCACCCCTGTGAATGGTGTCACGTTAAGTGTTGTTTTAATTTTATATTAAGACTTTAATAATAATGTTATTATTTAATGCTATTTAAGACTTTAATATTATTTCCAGCTCATCAAGTTGGGAAGAGTGCGTGTATTGACATTCTTGTGTTTCAGACAGGAGAGAAGCTCCTGGAGCTCCGGGGACACGCTCAGAAGATAACGGCTGTCACCGCGCTCCCTCCCGCGGACTCCCGTGAGAACAGTCCTGTCATCCTGACGGCCTCTGCCGACCGGACCGTCGGTATATCCTTCGCCCGAGAGTGCTGCCGTGGCAAAAGCAGTTTTTTGGCTTCTTTATGAGATGCTTCCTGAAGTGTTAGGTGACTGAAGCCGCAGGTCAGGGCGCGTGCTGGAGAAACCATGACCGCAGCAGCTGTCTCTAGGATGTCTGTCACGTCAAGCGGTGCGAAAGGAGGCGTGGAAGCTGGGGACTCAAAGTGGTATCTCAGTTTAGGGAAATGAGGGTGCGTTGGAGTGGAAAATAATTCATTTCCCCCTCATGTATGGCAGAAGACACCTCACGTCCCCCATGAGAGCCCGTACTGCTGTGGGTTGTGGGCGCGCACCAGAGCGCAATAATCTGTGCTCAGTATTTAAAACTTGGCATTTTAAAGTACCCCAAGTGAAGTTACGTTTGCTTTCCCACACTTTGCAGTTGGGATTTACAGCCCAGTGCAAATGGCAGGGTTCCGTGAAGTGCTCGCGTATGCTAGGGATCCTTGCGTTTCACATAGGTTGAGTTATTTCACCTTAAAGATGGCTCTGTGAAGTAGGAGTTTTGGTCATTCTCCAAGCCAGAAGGGAGAGACCCGATTGGCCACCCAAGGCGCATGGCCTGTAAGGCGGAAGTGGCCAGCAGCTGACTGCCGTCAGAGTTCTGAAGCTGCGTGAGGAGCCCTCCTGATAATGTTTTACGTTGTATGCAGAACGGGTTCATTATGAGGACTTGCATTTTTGGAGCCCATAGCCAAGTGCTATGGGGAACGATTTTCATTACTATGATTTTTTAAGTGTCGGATCGACTATAACAAGTCAATGCTTATTTTAAAGTTTGGTTAGTTTAGAAGTAAGCCCAAAGGATGGTTCCTTTGGCTTCTCTCCAACTAGGACTGACTTGGTGTCCCACTTTGAGTGAGTTCATCAGCTAAAACGGTTTATAGATAAGTTGTCTAGGTGAGAAAACCTCAAGACATTTAAATGGGATAACCTCTGTTTGCCAGTGTTGGATTCAGATAGCTAGATCAGAGGAGACCTATTACCGGTGCTCTTTGGAGGAAATCATCATTTTATGGATCTTGTCTTTTTCTCATCATTATAATATACAGAAGTAGAATTTAAAAGGCAGTGTCTTTTTAGGCTGTTTCTAAGACACTGTACTAGTTATTAGAGACAATTGTTAAAATTGCCATCACAGCACAGGGGCAAGATGCTGGGTCAGTTGCCTGTAAGCGTGACATCATGCTCAGAGCCATTCATGTTACTGGATCGCTATTATTTAAAAAAAATTCCCAGAGAACTTGGACATTTTATCCAGGTGAATTTTAAATTTACTCTCCTTGGACCTTATTGTTAATTAACTTTCTTACTTAAATGTTGATGGCAGATTTGTGTGTGTGTGTGTGTGTGTGTGTGTGTGTGTGTGAGTGTGTGTGTGTGTGTGTGTGTGTGTGAGTGAGTGTGTGTGTGTGAGTGTGTGTGAGTGTGTGTGTGTGTGTGTATATATAGTAATGGTCTTAAGAGCCCATGTTGCTCAGTACTGAGCGTTAAGCTTTCAAAGAGTGCAGTCAGAGGGAAGACTGTGAGGTGGTGTTAGAACTGGTAAACCTAAACATCGTCTGATTAGGGAGAGAGCTTTCTTACGACTGAGTTTAATGCGACACAGCATCCACATCGACAGCCATCTCTTTCTGTAAGTAACTGCCTTTCAAGAGTGAAGTAGAGTTAATAAAAATCCACCACACACCAAGATGAACTGGATTGTAAATATGTCAGCTATGATATAAAAATGTGTTTGTCTTACATTTATATTATTTACAAGTATATGATACGAGGCTTACATGTACATGATATGAAGTGTAACAACAGGAAATAGCGTTAGAAGTTTATAAAGCTCATCATGTGCCATAAGTCAAACTAAACCCTCGCCTCGTGGAGAGGCCTTCTAATTGTCTTCAGTGCACACATAGTCACAGTCACTGTGGAAACAGTGCTGAGTCACGCGTGTACACTGCAGCGACACACAGTCACTGTGGAAACAGTGGTGAACCACGCGTGTAGTGAGCCGCAGAAGCTCTTGCGAGATGCGGTAGTGTTTAAAACATTTTGCACGTGTTTGGCACATCATGGTGAACTGGCACAGGAGGTCGCTTTAAGCTGACGTGTTTCCTTCAGAGCACTCACCGCCTGAGTGGCCTCGTACACAAACTGAGATGATACATTGCCGTATAGACCAGTGGCAGCACCAGCGCTAAATAGCTTCGCTTTTATTAAAAGATTTTCCGACTGTTTATACTTGTGGCATAATTGTTAATTAGAAATGTTATCTCATAAGGTTCTACCTGGAAATTATTTCTTAACGTAAATCTAAGTTTGGGACTGTGACACTGGCCGGCAGATCCAGAGGGTGTCATGCTTCCAGTCTACAGTGAAGGTGAAGTCTTAAGCAAATTCGGGTTTCTGTGGTTATGTTGTTGTCGTTCTCAAAATGTTAATAAGTTAGATGAAATTACTCCTTTAGCTTTTACAGAGTATTTGCTTTCACACATACCTACAGCCATTTGATTTTAAGACAAGATTTTGGGGGTCCTATGTATTTAAGTGTGAGAATGTTTCAGCTGGAAATGAGAGCAGGGGCTAGTTGCTGCTGCAAGATGAGGCCGGGGCCCAGTGGGCTCCTAGCAGGCGGGCCCGGTGGGTTTATAGAAGGCGGAGCTTGGTGGGCTCATAGCACAGTAAAGGTATTTCAGAAGACTCAAAGACTTTGAAAAATGTAGTGATATCATGTTAAGTATTTAAAAGAGTATGTTATCTTCAACTTATAAAACATATAAAAAGGACAGTACAGCCCAACTAAGGGAGATTCATTCCAGGAATATCTGAATGTCAGTGGCAAGAGTGGAGTTCAGGACAGTAGCCACACGATCACTTCAGGAGAGGCAGAGAAAGCATTTAACCAGTTCCAGTGTAGTTCACCATGCAGATATTTCACGCTCATAGATGACCCAGCAAAGGTCACTTAGGAAAGTCCAACAACTGAATACTGAAGACAGCAGACTGAATACTTTCTCTATAAGATCAGGAATAAAATAGGAATATCTACTTGTACTGAAGGATCTGGACAGCAAAATTAGGCAATAAGAAAGACATGAATGGTTGTTTTAGATGGAAATATTAATATCTTGGCTAGGTTCATTCAGGGAACAGGAGACAAGGTATGTAAACCCAAGCCAGGCAGAGAGGGTCAGCCCTCTGAGGGGCTGACCCAGAGCACGTGGCATGCAGGCAATTTATAGATTGAGAGCCCTGCCCTACTCACAAAGGCCTTATGTACACAAATGAACAGAACCTCACATCCCACAGATTGTGTCTTTTACATGAAGATATGAGAAGGCTACTGTCATTATTTTGATAGCGAAGTGTGAGCAGGTATAGGAAACAAGTCTTACAGAGAGAAGCAGGCTGCAAAAGCCTTAGGAAGCAGTCTTACCCCATACAGCTCTGACGGCATGTCCTATAGTTATGGAAACCTCATTGCACAGACAGAGCATACAGCTTTACCATATCTGGTTCAAATATCCCACTTCAGATAGTTTTATGATTCTTTTATGGAAACGAAGAACTAAAGCGCTCTGTATTTATACATGACACGACCTTATATGTAGAAAATCTTAAACCCACACAAAACTGTTAAGGCTAATAAATTAACTTTGCGAGGTTTCAGGGTACATGATTGATAATACAAAAATCAATTGCAATTCTCTAAAATAAAATTGAGAAAATACTGTTCACACTAACATCCAAACGAATACAATACTTTGAAATAAGGTTTTTAAAATAGGGGATTTATGCATTAAAATATCTAAAACATCGTTCAATGAAATTTAAGAATATGTAGGTAAATTGAAATACTAGGGGCTGAAGGAGATGGCTCTTCAGTTAAGAGCCTTTTTGTTCTTGCAGGGGACCGGGGTTTGATTCCCAGCACCCACATGATGGCTCACAACCATTTGCAACTTCAGTTCTAGGGGGTCTGATGTTCCCATGCATGCACATGGTATGCATATGTACTTACAGACAAAGTATTCATACACATAAAAATAAGTCTAGAAAAAGTTAACTGAAAAACTATGTTCATAGGTTAGATTTAATACCAAGATTTAAACAGTACTCAAAATGACCTCTGAGGGAACACAATCTCTACTGTAAAATTAAATCTGGCTTTGTGTTTCAGAAAGGAACAAACTAACCTGGAACTTGATACGGAAGTGTAAAGGATCCAGAATAGCCAGGACAGTTCTGGAAAGAAAGTACAAAGACAGTATCAAGACAGTGTGTTACTGGCATAATGATGTAGAGATACAGGTCGAAGGAATGGGACTGGGGTCCAAAATAAAATCTTGCACATATAGACAGTTGATTTACAAGGGAGCCAACACCTTTCAACAGGAGAAAGAATAGTCTTTAAGAAATGATACGAGCCAGGTGTGGTGTTCATATTTGAACTCCTGCTATGGGAAGCTGAGGTAGAGTCATTTGAATCCACAAGTTCAAAACCAGCCTGGACAGCATAGCAAGACTCCCATCTCAAGTGGGGGGAAAAGCAGTCAGCCAAATATATATTTATATACACAGATATCACGCATATGTTGTGATAATTAAATGAAAACTTTTGTTCTTAAAAGAATACCATTGGCAAATCAAAAATACAATCTAAAGAATGGGGGGAATATATATAAATCACTCATCAAATATGTATCTAAAAAATGTGCAAAGACCTCTTAATAAAAAGTAGTACAATTAAGAATAATTTGAAAGAAATTTCTCCAAAAAATATACATAAATGGGCAATAAATGCATGAAAAAAAGTTCATCAATAGAGAAATGCAAGTCAAAATCATGATTAGATGCTATTTCACACACTAGTGTCCGAAAGACAGGGCTCGAGTGTCGATGATCGGTGGGAAAGGCATATTGTAGTTTGTGCGTTGCTAGAGGACTTGTGAAGTACTGTAGGGACTTCCGAAAAGTCTGGCAGTTCATTAAATTGTTAAGCAGTTATCCTCTTGTGTATAGCCCCACCCCAAATGGAAACATGCCCACATATATGTGTATAATGAATGCTCAGAGCACCAGTGTTCACAGTAGCTAAAAAATAAAAATAACCTAAACATCCATTAGTTAATGAATGTGTAGACAAAGCGTACAGATCCACACAGTAAACTGCACTTGGCAATAATCAGAATACAAAGTTAACGTAGAACCCCAGAGACTGCACAGGGCAGAGGCGCTCGGAATATATGCCTTTGATTGCTTTCAGTCTCTCCTTCCGTGTGTTTTAAAGCGCCGTCACCCTGAGCCCAGGCAAGACCACCAGACTGCTCTTCTTTGTGATTCAGTGTTTGTCCCTGTTGTCACCCAGAGTCAGGGGTGAGGCCATGACTCTTAGAGAAGGGGACCCTAGAAGGAAACAGAGGGACTCTACATCCCAGAAATACTTTGTCTATCAGACAGAGTTACTGAGAACTAATTGTAAATTTAAAAGCCAGTATCGTATTTTCCATTTTATTTTCAAAAGGCATTTAAGGATTGTGAGGACGTTACCTGTTAGTGATTCACAAGTTATCCGAAGACTCAGTGGCTGAAACCAATAAGAAACATTCAGCGTCTGTGGTCAGGAACAGAGAACTTCTTAGCCACGTGCCGCTGGCTCAGGGTCTCAGGACTGTCTGCCACCAGAAGGCCTGTGGGAGTTGAGAGCCTACTTAGAGGTTCTTCGTGGCTTGGTACCTTACAGCGCTGTATTATCTGGGGCCTCTTCAGGACTCTTTAGTGTCACCTTGGGGCCGTGATCTCAGAACAGGGGAGTCCCAGTGTCCTCTGTGACTGACTGCCTTTTAAATCACATGCCACCTCTTCTCGATATTCTGAGAGTAGTAGTCATCTAAAGAGTCCACAATCAGAAAGAACAAACTGCGATCAAAGGGAGGGGCTTCAGAGAACTTGGGGACACAGTTTAAAACCACGGAACAACGAATGCTAGAGTTTCTAAACCGATAATACATTTCAAATCAATCTTGCAGTGCTTAACTGTCCTTCAGGGCCTAGACGTTTGGCTCTCGGGTGGTAATGACTTAGGTGTGTGGAACCGGAAGTTAGATCTGCTGTGTAAGACCAACCACCTCTCTGATACAGGTAATAAACCGATCAAGGTAATTATGAGACACAACTGATAGACTGTTCAAGACGCAGCTGGGTATTTAAAGAGACACATGATGATGTGAAGGTGCACGTTGGGGTTTGTCTTGAGTTCTGAGAATTGTAGGTAGCCATATTCAGTTACCATTTTCATGTGACATGATTTAGCGGGACATTTATAGTCACATGCATTTCATTCATACCAAGTGTTGGGTTTCAGTATGGTATTTCTGCCCATGGATACAGGCGTTTTAATGATATCCAACCATCCTGCCGCTCTGTATTATCATCCTCACCCCTGCATTAGTCTTCTCTTCCCCCAGAGTCATCCCCCTCCCACAAACGAGACAAAACAAGCGGCAGTATTTCCCGCATCTGGCTTACTTTGCTCACAGTGATCTTCGGTTTCATCTATTTTCTTGAAAATGACAGGATTTTGTTCTTTCTGGCTGATAATACTTCACATTATCTCTACCCATTAATCTGTTGAGGAACACACAGGCTGATTCCATGCCCTCCCTATCCTGGATAGCGTCGCAGTGAACATGGATACATAGGTGTCTCTATTGCACGCTGACCTTTGATCCCTCCCGTAGATACCCCAGTGCGGGAGAGCAAGATCGTGATCGCTTCGTAACTTTTTACAGTTATGTGTCTTGTTATGTGTGTGTGCACGTGTGTGTGCATGTAGGCGGGGGGGGGGGGGGGGCGGGAAGGAGAGGAGGTAGGTCAGGTCACGGGCCGTGACACATGTTTGAGGGTCAGAGGACAACCAGTCGGAATCCTCGCCTTCCTCTCTGTGGATCCCAGGGTCAAACTTGGGTCCTTGGGCTTGGTGACAGGCGTCTTATCCTCTGAGCCATCTCACTGGCCCCTTAGCGAACACTCTCTGCATTTAAAATTCTTCGTGAAGGAGGGAGCTCTTTCACAAGTTTGAGGCCAGCCTGGACTGAGTGAGACACCCCCCCCCCATCTCAAAAACTAACAAACGAACGTGCAAAACCATTCTCCTCCCTCTTCTACATCTTCCTCGTACTCTTTCACGCGTCTTCCATCTCTTCCACGCGGACACAAGCGTACTTGTAAAGTATGCCCATGTGGAGGAAAAATAAGGGCAGAAATGCTCTTGACATCGCATCGGCGCTGCTAGCCTTTGACAGTCGATGGAAAGGAAGTGAATGGGACGTCCCTATCTGCATGTGTGTTATAAGTTACATTTCTAAGTCGTATGTAGCGAAGTGGAAAGACTAACTTTGTTAAACAGCTTCTTACTAATGTATTCTAGTATTTCAACTTCTTTTTTTTGTTTTTTTTTTTTTTTGTTGTTTTTTTTGAGACAGGGTGTCTCTGTTGTAACTCTGGCTGTCCTGGAACTCTCTGTAGACCAGGCTGGCCTCGAACTCAGATCCGCCTGCCTCTGCCTCCCTAGTGCTGGGATTAAAGGCCTGTGCCACCACCGCCCAGCTCGTGCTAGTATTTCAACTTCTAATATGCGAAGCTATGGTTAGTCTGAAACCATTTCGTGGCTTAGCTATGAAAAGGTACTCAGTACTTCATGCTAAGGTCAAGTTCAGTGCCATGGGCAACAATCCGGCCACTCAGGCTGACACAGGAGAGCACCCGAGCCCAGGACGGCTGTCGGCCAGTCTGGACGACAGCACCAGCTAAGCCCCACCTACCGAAAATTCTGCTCATGAATAAATGAGTGTGGAGGTGTGATGTTTAGTCGTTTCAACAACATAAGCTGTTGTAAATGCTCTAACCAGCCGTAAGCGTGCTGCCCAGACTGCAGGCATTCTTTGCTGTTACCCGGAGGGTAGCTTGAGATAGGGCTAACTGGGCTCTCCACAGGAGACTTGCTTCCTTCTGTGCCCTTATTCAAATGCTCTGGTATTCAGTGTTTCAGGAGCAGATCTCCAGACCGCCACTGCCTGCCTGGAAGTAGCATCCGGTCTCACAGGCTGAGAGCTCAGTCCTCAAGAGAGTATCCTGTCTCACCATTCCATTTATATGCGCCCCCCCCCCCCCCCCGTGCTTGCTCTTAGATTGTGGCCCCCTTGTTATAAACCAGGGTTCAATAGAAAAACACATTTACCCACTTGAGTTCTATCACAAGAGTACCGAAGGAGGAATTCAAAAGGCGAGGTGGGCCAAAGGGGCACAGAGCCTCTGTGCCCTCCCTAAGTGTGCCACCCACCAGGAGCTGCCTTAGGTTCAGCTTTACCGAATCTAGCTAAATCCCATCTTTTTTTTTTTTTTTTTTTTTTTTTTAATGGAGGCTTTTATTACGTAGACATGGTTAATTAAACATTTGTTACTAGGGACCGACTTTACCTTCTGCCCCTCTCGCTGTGGAGGTTCTGGGGTGAGGCTGAAAGTGCTGACCTTTCACTCCTGCTGTGGTCCTTCCAGTGAGCAGCTCTCATCCCAGCGACTGGCCAGACACCAGTCATCTCATGAGAAGGCAGAAAGAAGGTGTTGGGGGACTCAAACAGTTTCAAGAGTTGTGTCAGGAGGGATGATGGAGGCCAGATGCATCTTTCACATCATAAGTTAGCTCATTCAGTGCCCATGAGCGTGCATCTTAACTTTACATTGAGGGAAAACCCCAATTGTGTATATCACTGACCTAGCCATCAAATGACGGTTGATGGTGATTATCAGGAGGGATGCTTGGTAGATACACGGGAATGGTTGGATAAACCACGTACTCAGAGCCCATTTGTATATAAACTTTCCGTGTGTAAGCAAGATAGGAAGTGTTTCTGTAGAGCAGGTTTCAAATATGTTTGATGGGAAATGACTGACATGAAACGTGGAGAGTTTTGCTTCTGCTGTAACCCTTGGGAGAAGATGACTTGCCTTGTCTTATTTATTTACCTCTCTGAAGGGATCAGTGCTTTGGTTGAAATCCCTAGGAACTGTGTCGCGGCAGCAGTTGGGAAAGAGCTGAGTGAGTATACGTGTTTTCTTTATGTTTGTGCACGCATGCGTGTCTATATAGCTACCCGAATGCACACATTTGAGTGTGCTGAGACAAGAGCCGTTTTATGACAGAGATGTCTGCCTCTGCCCCAGCCCTGGCCTCTTGGGTTTGTTGAAAATGACACAGGCTGAACCGTTTTCAGATTTCTTCTTGTCAGTGTCTGACACTATTGCTGTCTCCCATTAATTTGATTAAACAATGTATTGCTTAGTCAAAAATCATAGTGGTTTCACTCAAAGCTTATGCCAAGAAGAGTTCTCCTTGCTATTAGCTGAGACTTTCTGACAGCCAAAATTTGAATAGGAATGGCTATTAGACTTTAATAATCTTGTAAATTCTTTGACGGTTGGCAAAATATTGTCAGAAATACAGGAAATGTGTCATGACCCATTTTCCAGAGAGGAGTTTGAGGAAAAGAGACTTGGAGAGTTGATTACCACCACCCAGAAAGGATGTGAGTGACAGCCCGGGCTCCGGCGGTTCAGGAGAGCGCGTCTCACGCAGATGGCCAGCCTGTACATGGGTCCCATGATCCCTGTGGACTCTGAGCATTTGGGGGCAGTCACTGGGCCAGTTCACATCTGGTAGCTAGAGCCCCTAGGAGTTCATAGATGTTCTGTAAATGGTGGTTGATAGAGCCACTTGAGTTGATCTGATTTTAGGTTTTATGTGTTGGTTAAAGTTAGAATTTATAGTTTAAATAAAACTGTTTTTTTTTTTTTAAAGTCAGATAAGAAATCAGGGAACACATCCAACATCCATAGTCAAGAAATCAAAAGCCACATTCTCAGATTTTATAATTCAATAGTCTATGTCCAAATAGTGAAAAGTTGTTTTTACTTGCTTGGCTGTTATTTTTATTTCTTGGCAGCTACAAAGTCTCTACTGAGCTGAAAGCCAGGAGTTTGTAGCTTGTTTCGTAGCAGTGCCCACTGACCTGGACGCCTGCGTAGAGAGAACAGATAGCGGAGATGATTGCAGGGAGTGGCTGGTCACCGGCCTGGGCAGGAATGGAGTGACATGTGTCGAGGGACGCGAAGCCACGGAGAAAGCCGAGGCTTCAGGGTTTGCTAGTGGGTTTTGGAAGTCAGTTAAGGAAGCAAGGGGAAGGAAACCCTGACGTAGGGTTTGCGTAGATAATTCACGCATCTCAAGCATTTGAAAGAAATGGCCTAAGCTGACATATTAATAGGTTCTCTTTGGAGACTTCTTTTCAGTGTGATGCATATTTTGCACTGAATGTTTGCTTTTAGTAAAATATATTTTATGTTCTTTGAACGTTTTAGTAAAGTGACTGTCTTTTAGTAATTTTCAGGCTAGTAGCACCCACAGAAGGAATGCCGGAATGGGACATTATTGAAGTTAAACGCCTTCTTGATCACCAGGACAATATTCTGTCCTTGGTTAACATCAGCGGTAAGCTCCTGTGTGTATTAAGTTATGTATGATTTTATGCTTGCCAACATACCCTGTTCGGGATTTCCATCTTGTTTGGCTCAGCATTTCAGAATTATCCTTCAAACATAGTTTAGATTAGTAGAGATTGTTGTTATACTCTCTCACTCTAAGCCTTGAGCCCGTACAGACTTAGGCGTGGGCAGATGTGGCAGGGCACACCTGTCCTAAGGTGCCACTTGGTAGCCGGGGGAGGCTCATCACAGGTGTGAATCCTGATGCTCGCAGCTAGCATCCTTCACGAATGGCTCTGGCTCAGTGTCACCCAGCTGAGTATGACACCAGGCAGGACAGGGGAGGATCACTGACTCCGGCTCTTGGCGTTTAGTTAGCACCTACAGAGAAGTGATGGCTGACACTGGCAGGACTGTACTGGGTGATCTGTGTGTGAGTCAGATGGAGAGTTCAGCAGAGGGGGCTACAGCCCCCAGCCCCTGGAGACCTGGGGCTTGGGCTGGCTCTGGGAGGAATATGTTATATAACCGTGGGACGGGGGAGGGGTGGATAAGGAGAGCTGGCGTGGACATTTATTTTTAGTTATGTTTAAAATGGTTTTGTGTACTGTTGGGTGAGGGGCTGCCTAGGTCTTGGTGTTTTGTATTGTCTGCAGGTGTTGGATTTATGTGGGAGATGTTTAATTACTGATGATCTGCACATGCTATCAGTAGACCACCTGAGCAGTTCTGAATCAATAAAAAAAAAAAAGCACCTGAGCTGAGACGCTCAGGGTTCCATTGTCCAGTATGGCTCTCTGGTTCCCTCTGCCAGAGGTCTGGCAGGATTTGCACCTATGAAAGCGCCTCTGTGTCATTAATGTAGAGTAATACCAGGACTCAAAATAATACCAGAGTTTTAAGGATAACCTTGGATGTCTTTTTAAAATAGCTGGATATTAATATTTAATCCATTTCTTATAACCATCCTCATTTAAAGCATGAGGAATCCAAGACAGAGGAAGGTTAATGATTTCTTTGAGACTCTCTGGCTAGCAACAGGCAGAGCCAGATTGTAACTTGAATTCTATGCTCAGCGCATTGTTCCGTTCTGGCTTACCTTAAATATGTGAGAATAGAAATAAATTACATTTGAAAGGTAATTTTTAGTGTAGTATAGCAGTTGCACAGTATCAATTGAACGTGTAATGTATAAATTGGGTCCTTAATTTTTTTAAAGATTTGTTTATTTTTATTTTATGTGCATTAGTGTTTTGGCTGTGTGTATGGCTGTGTGAGGGTGTTGGATTCCCTGGAACTGGAGTTACACACAGTTATAAGCCGCCATGTGGGTGCTGGGAATTGAACCCAGGTCCTCTGGGAGAGCAGCCCATGCTCTTAACCACTGAGCCATCTCTCCAGCCTGCGAAACACATTTTTCTTTTTTTTTCTTTTCTTTTCTTTTTTTTTTTTTTTAAAGACAGAGTTTCTCTGTTGTAACTCTGGCTGTCCTGGAACTCACTCTGTAGACCAGGCTGGCCTCAAACTCACAGAGATCCTTTTGCCTCTGCCTCCAGATGCTGGGATTAAAGGCATGCGCCACCACCGCCCAGCTCCATCTATTTTCTTATTCTTCATAATCCCCAGGAGTACCATATGCATTGAGGATAATGACATTTGAGTCGCCAGTTCTTCCCAGTTTTTTGTCATATGTGAATGTTTCTCTCTCTCTCTCTTTTTTTTTTTTTTTGCCAAGCAAATATTTTCCTTGCATGTCTTCCTCTACCCTGCTTCTTTAAAGGCCTCTTAACCACTCTGTATTCATGGAACTACTTAACCTCATTTTACCCGTTCCTGTAAGTACCCCCAGTGTATTAATTGACAGTTTTTGGCATTCATTTAAGGCAAGGTTTTTTTAATGTCCATTCCTGTGAAAGTTGGCCAAATATTATAGATGACATTTTTGTTGGCAGAAGCTATAATATTTATCTTAAGCAAGTGAACTAGTCAATTTCTGGTCTTATTATCATATTAATCTTTGTCTAGCTTGTCCAGTTACAACTACGAAGCCCATTCATTTTTATATTTAGCCTCGAGAACACGACCGGTAATGCAGCATTTGTGAACTTTTCCTAGATACAAGTTTCATCACTGGCTCCCATGTTGGAGAGCTGATCATCTGGGATGCCTTGGACTGGACCATGCAGGCGTGTGAGCGAAGCTTCTGGAACTCGTCTCCACAGCCGGATGCCCAGCAAGAAATAAAACTCTGCCAAAAGCAAAATGACATTTCTATTAATCATTTCACATGTGATGAAGAGGTAGGTAAAAAGTCTAAATTGCAACTATTACAAGTGAAAGCACTGTCTGACACTTAGAGCCTCACATGGTGTTAGATGTAAGAAGTTAGGCTTCTGGGCCGCCGAGGGGGCTCAGTAGGCAAAGGCAATTTTTTTTCTCAATGCTTTTTTTTCCCCCCCTCAATGTTCATAGCCTTTTTTGTATTTGTTTTGTTTTTGAGACAGGGTTTCTCTGCTGTAACTCTGGCTGTTCTGGAACTCACTCTGTAGACCAGGCTGGCCCTGAACTCACTGAGATCCGCCTGCCTCTGCCTCCCGAGTGCCGGGACTAAAGGCGTCACCCCCACCCCCCACCCCCTCCCTGATGTTCATAGCCTTTGAGAAAGGGGGTGAAGGAAACCTTTCATTTCACTTTGTGCTTTCTATCCGAACCCGCATACATGTTATCTTACTATTTTTCTTGAAAATTTCAGTAATGGTGCTTTTATTTCCTTTATACTATTTTTTGGTGCCACTTTGGTGTCCGTGTTTGCATGTGTACGTGTGGACTGTTGTGTGTGTGCGTGTTGTGTGCGCATGTTTATATGGGTGTCTGCATGTGGATGCAGCCAACACATGCATCCGCGTGTGGAGGCCGAGGCCGTGCTGTCAGTGTCAGGGCTGTTCCTCCATCAGCTTCCACATTTGTGCGTGTGCTCGTGTGTGTGTGTGTGTGTGTGTGTGTGTGTGTGTGTGTGTGTGTGTATGTATATGTGTATATGTGTGCGTGTGTGTGTGCACGTGTGTATGTATGTATATGTGTGTGTGTGCTCGTGTGTGTGCGTGTGCATGTGTGTGTGGTGTGTGTGTGCGCGCGCGTGTGTGTGTATGTATGTATATGTGTGTGTGTGTGTATGTGTGTGTGTGTACAGGTGTGCTGTGGCCCACGTCAGAAGATAATTTGCAGAAGCTGGTTCCCCTCTTCCATCACACGAGACCCAGGGATGGAACTCGGGCCCTTAGACTTGGCGGCAGGCACCTCCACCCACCGAGCCATCTCACCGACCCTTAATCCCTTAAATTTTAACTTGCCCACCGGGAAAGTGACAACAGTGCCGCCCTTTCCTACCCTAACGAGATTCCGTACGGCCAAAGTGAAAATTAGCAAAAATACTTTCTGAAGGTTAAAGGGTCTTAATCAAAAGGTATTTCTAACACTACGTATGAAATGCCTGTTTTTTTCCTTTTACTTATTCCAATGACCTTAGGGTAGAGCCACCGTGGCGTGTATTTCAGGTCATCCGTAGGCCTTTTGATTGCTTAAGCTGGGCAGTGCAAGTCATGTTGCCTGCATTTCCAGACAAGAGCAGCCGAGTAAACGCCCCAGGGTACCGTGTTCTGCGGAAGCCCTGGCTGCTCCTTGCACCTTCTGCTGCAGGGTCGGAGAAGCAGCCACCACTCCAGCTGCAGCTCTGGTCCTCAGAGAGGGAGAAGGCAGGGCTGAGGTGCCCTGAGCAGAGCCTTCTCTGGATTGTACTTTTCTTGTACTTTCTTAAGGTGCAAAGCTTTCCTTGGTGGCTTTGACAAGTGGGAGCTTCAGAGGGCAGGGCTGTAATTTGTGCCCGAAGGCTGAGAAGGTAACAGTAGCTTTCTGATGTCACACAGGGGCTGGGAATCTACTACACCAGGTAGTAAAGGCTGGTTTATGCCAATTTCTGAACTCTCTCCACCCCCCAACCCCCCACCAGAATATATTTGCTGCAGTTGGAAGGGGGTTGTATGTGTATAACCTACAACTGAAGCGCGTGATCGCCTGCCAGAAAACTGCACACGATTCCAACGTCCTGCACATTGACAGACTTCCGAACAGGTACACATTCCCATCTCTTCTTCAGAGATGAACGTCACGGTTCCCAGGGCCACCATTTATAATTTCTGCAGTGGCCAGATTACCTGGCTCCATGGCTTGACCTTGGTGGTATTTTGGAAACAGAGAATGTTCCATGACTGACTGTGACTGAAGAGTCCGTAGCAATATATGATTAAAATTTACAAGGGCAAGGTTAAATGAATCAAATTGAATTTAAAAAAAAAAAACTGTTACTTAATAAGATAAAAGACTTGATTCATTTACAGTGTGCTATTTTTTCTTTTTATATTTCTTATACACCCAGTTTTTTTTATGGTGGTGCATGTTTATGGCTAAAATAAGATAGCAGGTCCCGTATTGTCTGGGGCTACTCAGTGAGGGTTGTTTGGCAGCTGAGATTCTAGTGATAAAATCATGGAAGTAGCATTTTCCTGCAGGATATAGTTCGGGTGAGAGGCACCGTGGGAAGAGAATGTAATAAGACGAGAGAAGGAGAACATTGTGTAACGGAGACGGTAAATTTCTGTGTCTCAGAGTCAGCGTCGCAGAGTGTGATGTGATGTGCGCCTTTGCCGCCGAGTGCTCTCGGTTGGCACTGCAAAGCCCTGTTAAATGGTGACCATCGGCTCTTGCCACGAGCCGACTGGAATCAGCCGAGGGCTCCAGTGATTTCGGCAGTTAGCACTTGGCATCCCACGGTGCTCTTTCCGGCCTTTTCTATCTGGCTTTTCGTTCTGACAGGCAGTTAATCTCATGCTCAGAAGATGGCAGTGTACGCATTTGGGAGCTACGAGAAAAACAACAGCTGGCAGCCGAACCCTTACCAACAGGTGAGTGCTTTCCTCACAAAAACAGTGCTGTTCCCTCCCCTCCTCTCTCCTTCTTGCTCCCCCTTCTCCCCCCCCCTTCATCTTATTTGGCAGGAAAATGAAAGGTTTTAATGGGGAACCACAGGAACCATGTAAAACATGGCTGTGCTCCATGCAGCATCAGACGTTAAGCGGGAAGCCCACGGTGCTCGGGGTTGGGAATCCCATCTTAATTTTGCCTATTTCAGTTGAAGTCAATTGCAATTTTATTGTTTTGAGAGAAAACTATGACTTTCAGGTAATCTGAATAACCAGGTAGCCCACTGAAGTAATCACACATTTGTAAAATTGTCTAGAATCCTGACACACAAGCAAAATTTGTACCATTGGGTGTAAAGGCATTATTATTAACATTGAATACAAATTAAAGAAAAAAAAAACACCTTACCTTTCTTTGTGTGTGTCAATCTCATGAGCTCTTTTAGGTGTCTGGTTTGAAAACCAAGTCTGGACATTTGAATTAACTAATCATTAATCCTTGATAAGTCAAATGCCGGTGTTCTTACTCTCTGATATTGTTCAACTTGAAATTCTGGGATATCATCACACACTCCCTCACACACAGATTTTTCTCTGTTTTGTTGATAAGTCTGAAATGCTCATCTCCCCCGATTTTTGATGATTACCAAAAACTTTTATGGCCGTTTACTTGTCTTACATTCCAGCGTCCGTCTGTTCTCTTGCCACTGGTAGATGAGAAGGGACAGTAAGAGAGGAGCTGGGTGAGTTAAGACAAAGCATAAATATATTCACAGATCCTAGCTCATGTCTGGTGCCGTCAGCTTAGCCCTCGCCAACTTAAGTATGAGACGTAGTTGTGTTTACATTTTCTGTCTTTCTCTAAGGAAGATGTCCAGTAGTTTTTGAAATGACTGAAATGTTTATTTTTGTAGGGTTTTTTAATATGTGGGGATTTGGAAGAGTAAACAAACAAGCCAGCCAGCCTGCGAAAAAGCAGCAAGAAAACGGCACTACGTGTTCCCTGGAGCTCATTGGAGATCTGATCGGACACTCTTCCTCCGTGGAGGTACCCCTTCCAGCAGGCACGCCATCCGGGCAGTTCCTGCGTTTTGCACCGTGGTGCTTTTGTATTCAGTTGCTCTAAATAAGACCCACACATTCTGAGCTGTAGGGTTTCGCAAGATAAGAATATAGAACAAGGTAAGCCATAGTACAAGTAGTTCAGATCATCCTTCATAGAGATAGGGTCTTGGGAAGTAAGCAATGTAATTAGGTCTAAGGATCGGCTTACCCACCATCGTACAGGAGATGGAACAGCTGACAGCAGGCTGATGTTCGTGACTGAACATGTGTCACAGTAATCAACAGAGGCAGCAACGGACAGTTGTGGCTGTATGTGTAGAGTAAAAGCCTTACCAGAATCTAATTCCAGGGCCATAACCAAGTTCAGGATCAGAGTATCGTTTTCACCTGCCCCTGATTAACACTAGCTTTATAGACCCCTGTTACCATACCGCCGTGCATTGTAAAGTCTGGGAACTATGCAAGCGAGACTCACTTGTGACGCAGCAAACACATTAATTAATGACAAGCACCATGCGTGTAACGAAGGTCGGGGTTAGAGGCGATGGAGGTGATGGGAACTGCTAACGGTGTAGCGATAGCCGTGAAAGGGGGTCTAAGTAGTACATCTCCTGAACCGTCCTTCTCGCATCTTAGCCTGTGAGGAACAATATTACTTTTAATATGGGCGGGCATTCATTCTTGGAAGCAGAAACTGTACTGGCCATTGAACGCTTCCCGGAGTTTCAAAAGAGATAGAAAGTGCAACCCTCGTCCTTACGATCATACACTTCAGCAGAGAGGAAGGAGAAGACCTAATGAGCTGTCCACCAGGGCTCTTGGTGAAAGGCAGCTACAAGAGACGCTCTTGCTGTATCCTGTAAAATTCTGTAGAGACAGAGGATTTGAGATGCTCTTCGGAGGCTGGGTGGGAATGATAGATACAGAGCCGGGTCACCATGCGGTCCCTGTTATTGGGTGCCGTGTCTCGCTCATCTTTGCCGTCCTCTAAGAAGTGGCTCAGTGATTTGTTTTTAACATTGTTTGGCTTGAGTGGCCGTGCTGCAGTGACAGGCAGTGTGCATGAATGTGGTAGACGATAGGCACAGATTGTATTTGTGTTGTGGCAGAGAGTAAATAGGTTGGACGGAATCACTGGGTCCCCGTGAACATGATGTTAATCAGAGAGAAAGCCTGAAGAAGTATTTACAATAATGGGAACCCATTGGACGTACTATCTGTAGATATAAATGTGTGTGTGTGTGTGTGTGTGTGTGTGTGTGTGTGTGTGTGTGTGTGTATGTATGTATGTGGGTATCTTGCCTGTAGTGCCCATGAAGGCCAGAAGAGGGCGTTGGATTCCCCAAGGACTGAAGTTACAGCTGGTTGGTTGTGAGGCATCATGTAGGTGCTGGGAATTGAACCTAGGCCTTCTGAAAGAGCAGTCAGTGCTCTTAACAGCTGAGCCATCTCTCCAGCTGCCCATTAAAAGTTGTAAGTGGTAGAGAAAACCTTTGAAATGGGACCTTTATGATCCTGTAAACGAAGGGTTTAGGAACTTTCTTGAAGGTCTTGTCTCCTCCTTGCGCCCCGAGGACTTCACGCAGGCAAGCACTCCATCACCGAGCTACTTACCCACATGCACATCAACATTTTTACAAAGCACCTTTGGCTTCATTGGCAAACTCAGCCTCTCCGGCACTCCCAGGTGTGGCCTTCTGAACATTCTCCCTGCTTTTGTGCTCGAACTCTTGCTGCCTGGCCCGGCCCTCCTGCCCATGCATGAATGTTCCAGTCTTCTGAGAAACTTTGCTCCTCGGTATCTCCCTTTACTCCATAGTCATCAGTAAGTCCTGACCTTTGACCCTGCCCTCTTGTCCCTGACCTTCTTCGTGGGTCACTGAAGGACCCCAGCCCGTCCTAGGTTTCTCTCCACCCCCAGCATCCAGGCTTTCCAGTTGTGCACTTAGCCGCTACTGTCTTCCTTCCCTAGTACAATCTTCCCCTTTGCCGGGGGAGTTTTCTCTCTGTGACAATTCCAGTTTTATTGCTGGATCTCTTTTTCTCCAAGTCCGTGTGCCATGCCACAGTGTGGTGCCTGGTGACGGAGCCTTTCGTTGGTACCCAGTTGCTGCACCTGGCACTGGTTTTCACAGTAGGGACCATAAACAAGCTTAAAATGTGCATTGATTCAGCCCTTCCACTTTATAGAAATCGCTGAAGCCCGTGTTTATTTTGGGATATTCGGGATTCAGACATTTTATTGGTAGCCATTTAAAAAGTTTTTTTTTTTTTTAGTAAATTATGTGAGGAAGGACCTGTCCATGACAGAATCTTAAAAGCAGTCTGTAAACTATTAGATTGTGGTAAAATCCAGAAGCTACTTTGAGAATTCACATCCTTGGCAGAAGTCGCTGTTGCTGTAGTTCTGTAGCTGATCAACAAAATCCATTAAAATGTTAAATACTGGTTGTACCAACAGGTTCAGAAAAGGAAAATGTCCACTAGGCTTGGTGGCACAGGCCTGTAATCCCAGCACCCAGGAGGTTATAACCTTCTAACCAGCAGGAGATTGTGACCTTTAGGCTAGCTTAGACTACCTAAGCCGAGCCCTGTTTCAAAACAGCAAAATGTGGGGATACAGCTCAGCTGTGGAGCAGTTGCACAAGACCAGGGCTTGGCTCACCAACACTGAAAACAAAGTCTCTCGTTAGAAAACGAAATAGTTTTGCATTCAAATCCAGAGAAAGCTCCATGGTCTGTAAGAAGCACATGCGACCTAGCTCGAGCCTCTTAACTAGTGTTTCAATTTATTTTCCAGATGTTTCTGTACTTTGAAGACCATGGGCTCGTGACGTGCTCTGCAGATCATCTCATTATTTTGTGGAAAAATGGAGAGCGAGAATCAGGATTACGCAGTTTAAAATTATTTCAGAAGCTAGAAGAGAACGGTGACTTATACCCCACCGTCTAGTCGAAGGAATTGGACAAATACATATGTGTGAACGTTGAACTTCAAATACGGAGAGGTACTCTGAAAACCGTAACACAACGACCACTTAGATTTGTAAGGTTTTTCTTGCCCGTGAAGTTCCGTCCGTCTGCCAGCAACAAGCGTGTGCACCCAGGAAATAGCACACGTTTCCGCTGGACCTTGCTGCTGTGGAGGGGGCGTGTGCTATGTTCTGTCTCTTAAAGCGATAGAAAAAAGGTAACTGTAAAGTCACATTCTTTAGAAGTTTTATTTTGGGTTCCTCTAGAGACTGTTGAAGACTCGTCATGGTAAATGCATCCTTTCTGCTAAAATTCTGCTCCTTAGTAGTTATCGGTGTTCAGTATAGCTAAACTTGAATATTTGCCAAAAAAGAATTATATTCTTTAGGTTCAGTGATTCTTTTTGGTACTAATTTTAGTCACTGAAAAATATTTGATTGTGTGTACTAAAAATCCCATTGTGCGCCAGTTCCTAACGCTGCAACCCTTCAACATAGTTCCTCACGTTGTGGTGACCCCCAACCTTTACATTATTTTCGTTGCTCCTGCATAACTATAACTTTGCTACTGTTGTGGATCGTAACGTAAATACCTGATATGCAGATGGTCTTAGGCAGCCCCTGGGGAAGGGATGGAGACCCACAGGTTGAGAACTGCTGATCTCCGGGTGCGTTCCTTTTTCAGTGTGAACTGGCCAGGGAAGCACTCAGGTGTTTCAGTGATGCGTCCTGGATTAGGAAGGAGGGACAGCTGTTCTGAGGTCAAGGATTGCCCTAGCCGTCTGCTGAGCCTCATACGAAGTGGTGGAGAACAGCTTCACTGTTCGGCGCTTTGACTATCCACCAAGACTGACCATCTTCGTCCCTACCAGCCTGAGGAATAGCCTCACTTTGGGCACTGAAACAACATGGACTCTGCACAGTAAAAACGGGGGCTTATTCTTGACCTGCCGATTAAGGACTCTTAATAAAGACAGGCAAGATGAGTGGCATTAGGCACGTGACCCTTCTCCAAGGGCACGCCTACAGAGTTGTGTGCGTGTGCACACGCTAGACTCCCTGGATGGACGCTATAAACTTCGGCTTTCGCCAGTTTTAACTTTCACAGCTGCCTACAGTCAGTAGAGTTAAGATCAAAACAGAACAGGGAGGAGATTGAGTTAGGAAAACCAGAGTGTGCTCCCAGCCCTGGCTGCTGTTGTAATTTATAATGGAAGTGGCGTTCCAGGAAAAGATAACATTAAAACGTACGCTACCTGAATTAGGACGTAGCAGGCAATGAGAAACCAAGTGTCTTTGTTTAGCCAGCAAACCACTGTTATTCGAGGAGTCAACGCAAGAGGCAGAGTTCTCGTCATTGGTCCTGAAGACAGCAGCCAGGCAGACGCGCAGTCAGTCTGCTGAGTGGATAGGCTTGCTGCTCTCTTTGGCTAATTTATTCTAGATTCCCTTAAAGCTTTAAATTCTGCTCTGTGGATGGACTTCCCCTTTTACTTGCTAGCATTTTCTTGGCAAATTTCATATTAGGTCGTTAGTAAAGATATTTTCTAAAATGATATAAGACAAAGAATTCATAATTTTTTTAACCGTTTCCTAACCTGTGTGGTTCGTGTTTTGTGGTACCGATCTATTCAGATGGAGTGGCAGAAGCTGTGCTTGAGTCCCAAGAGCAGCATTGCTGCTGTTCTAACTAGGGTGTTCAGAGGGTAGCCTGCAGCCCAGTGGGTGTCCGTCCTGAGGTCAGGGAGATGGAGCATGACAGGGGACTGGCAAGGACTGGCAATCTACTGTTCAGTAGTTCATGTAGACTGTTTCTAAGACTTGAACTTGTGCTTTAGAGGAAGAAAGTTGGAGCTAAAGCCAGTGTATCTTATGCGCATGTTTTTCTACTGCCCTCGCTTAGCTGTCAGCTCTCGAACACTATGCAGTGTGTGCCTCGTTGTCGCCCTTAAAATGCTTCGGTCTGGGTCTCTAGGTGCATTTGTGCAACCGAGGCTTGTCTGTTGCTCAATGAAATGGGGGCCGATTGTACTGAGAATGCCTGCTCTTTGCTGGGGAGGGTGGCCAGCCCCGCCTGAAACTGTGGGGCCATTTTGGTTCGTGTGACAGTATTTACAACTAACCTCTCTCTGGGGTAGTAATTAACAATAGTACTAACATGGCTTTTCTTGCTTTTACATCTGCCTAAGTTCATACAGGTCATCTCAACACACGGTGTCATAGCAGACGAGAGCCAAGAGGCACTTACCGTAGTTTATGTATCATAGAGTATCTGGGATGCATGAACTTAATTTTCTGCTTAGCAGCCCAGAAGATCACCATAATTTACACCGAGAGTGAGCACATCACAAGCTTTAGCACCTGGGTGTCTTACAGCATTTAACATCCATGTTAACATGAAATTGATTTGACATAACACTTAGGAGGCTGTGATGTTTTATATAAGAAATGTCAGGTGCCTACTCAACGTCCCTTACCAAGTGGAACTGAAAGCCAGCTGGTCAGGAGAAGGCTGTCCTTGTGTCCAGCAAGTTCCTAAGGCCTAAGAGGTTGTTTTTGTCTCTGAGATCCTGGCACTCTGACTTTAGTGTTCTGAAGACAAACTTGGCGACTCGTTGAAATAAAGGACACTAAAACCCCAAGTTTGAAATTATGAAAAGTTTAGGCCAAAGTGATAAAATAAAACCAGCTGTTGGGAATGAAAAATGGCTGTAAGAATTTAGTTACAAGTACTTCACAAAAACATTTTGTCACATGTACACAATGCGGCAGTACAGTACAAAGCCAGCGTCTGTCCCGACCGAGCCCTCTTACCAGCTAGCAAAAATAATTTAGATGCATTTCTTTGCGTGGAATTATATATGTTTACACTTTGGTACAAAACATAGAAAAAAACATTGGCACATTACATGGCGATAAATTCTTTTTCTTCCCTATGTACTGATTTTTACATATTCTGCAGTCCAGTTTTCATTTGGAAAAATGTAGCTACGGATTCAATTAGTTCAGTTTCTGTTCCTCTTAAAAATGCTTCATGGAGTACGGATAAAATGAAACTAAGGTACTTTGTTTACTTTTGATATTCATAATACATAGAGGAGGGAACAAAAATCTCAAGTCTGACTTACGCAGAGCACAGGAAGTTGTGAAAAGTCGTATAAAAATATGCAGTTGTGCTTTAGAAGCTCAGCATTCAATTGATAGCTTAAAATAGTATTCCTCCCCATGTGCCTACATTCTGAGATATTTACACTTCTTGCAATCCCTTTTTACATCAATAAAGCAAATGGCATGATCTCAAATAGAAATTAAGACTGTCTGAACCTTGAAGCGCCCCCATTTCCTCCCCAAATACAGACGTACAGGTGATAGGCAGCAAACTCCAGGGGTGACGATCCAAGACATCTGGATCCTTTTAATAAAAATCTTTGAACAGCAAATATATATGTAAATATATATATTATATATAAATTTTTCTTTTTTAAATTTTGTTTTTGCTTTTTTTTTTTTTTTTTAGAAAAGCTTGTCCGTGAGCATTCAGATCTAATGGCTTTTATAGATACTCTGACTTGTGGCTGTGTCCACGAGCCTGAAATAAGGGGTGCTCATGGACTCCCCCCTAAGCGGGATCCCACCCACTCCTTCCCCACCAGTTGGCCTCCTACAAGGTGAATTCCTAGAGCAAAGAGGGCTTCCGGGTGGCTGATGCCTGTCTGAGGGACACCCTCCAGGCCGTGTTCTCAGGTGGGCGCCACCACGTCGCCGTGGAGCTGTGATAACTTCGCCCTCGTTCTGCCCGTTTTCCTACAGTAGTTTTGGGACTCTTCTGTTCTTTTGCCACTGTGGAAAGTAATCAAGCTAGATATCAGTAGTGAGTCTTCTGGAAAAAGTGGAGCTGAACACTGGCTAAGCTGCCTGGTCTCCATCAGAAAGATGGCTCCCAGGCGCCGGGGCTTTGCTTCTGCCTGTAGCTGCACCGAGTCAGTCGGCTCCGCGGTTTGACAAGGGCACGCCAGCTACCGGCCTGGCAGAGGAGGCCGCCAAACGGTTCATTTTGCCGCTAAGTGATTCAAAAGAACGTGTTTTTACCAATGGAACACAACTTTCTGAAAATGGAATTTGGGGGCGCGCATGATTCAAGGTCAGATATCAAACACTAGCTCCTTAATGTACACCCGTCACTTTCATCATACAGGACGCGCTCTTGTTCCCGCTACTGTGATGCACAGTGTCCTTGGCAGATCAGGAGGTCCCCTGCTCTGGCTCGGCTTTAGCTGTCAGAGGCAGTCTCAGGCTTTTGCACTTGAGGTCATCTAATGTCTTCCAGTGTTTGTAGTTGTCGGCCAAGTGCTGCATCAGGGCTGGGAGGTGCGCAAAGGCTGCAGGGACATCAAAAGAAACGCATCACACTAAGTCGGCCGTATTCATTAGGCCGGGTATTTGGGGTCAGAAGTAGAGGAGCCAGCCAGTAACCTGTTTGCCGTGCAGTCATGAGGACTCAGTTCAGTCCCCAGACCATACATTAAAATCTGTAATCCCAGCTCCGAGGAGGAGGTGCCCACTGTGGCCCCGGGGCTCACTAGCCAGTGAGGATTTTTCCTTTTCTCCTGTATTGCTACGAGTTGAACCCGGGGCTCTGTATATACTAGACAAGCACTGAACCATGAGCCATACCCCTAGTCCCAACGCATCAGTTGCCGAAATACAAACAGGCTTTTGACTTAACTCTCTTGAACCTCTAATTCACAGGGGATGAAATACATTTTGCTTAATGGGCTTCCTTCCAGTGTGAGAATGAGACGGGTGTGCACTTTGGAAATGTGTCCTTTGAAAAGGTGGAGACTCACTCATCCAGGTAACACCCGTTCATTCGGGCCTGATGCGCTCAAGGCTGTGCCAGGTGCTGGGGTGCACCTACTCCACCTGCCCACAGAGGATTCATTGTGTATATGTGGGTGTAGGGGTATACGCACACACACACGTATGTATTTCATTTCCCTTTAGGCCCAGCCTATGCCATTAAAGGTGATCCTCATTAAGTATAATGAAACATCCTCCGTGGGTGATAAGACATCAACTCACTCACCATCCCAAGCATCAAACATGTCTGTTATGAAGTAGTCGATGAAGGAGATCTGGGACTTGGGGATGCTGCAGGTATTGCGGTCGAACACCGGCATCACTACGGGCAGCCCCTGCCGCTTCTCCTCGTCGGTCTGCGAGAACAAAACCACACTGCACAGGCTGTGGGGCATGTGAGGAGCCTGTACCCCCCCAGTGCAGAGACGTTCAGCAGGTTCTCACCCCCAGATCCCTCCCTCTCCGCTCTTGACTCCGGGACCTAGGGGATGCTAGGGCCATGTCTTCCCGTGGCGTTGCATCGTCACTAATTCTAGCCTTACTTTTTGCACTATTCCCCGGCGCCTCCTGAAGCACCGATCTAGTGGAACTCATCCCCCTTTCTGTAATCGTTTTCTCCTGTGTAAGGTCGAATCTATACTCCTACTTAGCCTGCTGCTTAGCACTAATTGACATTTGCAGCAAGGGTCAAACTGCCAATAGCCCATGAAACGGAGGCAGTGGGCCACACGAGTCAAGCACGGTGGTCGCTGTGTTTCTGACTGCCTGCTTGCAGGGTTTTGGTCTTCTTCGTTTTCTAACTGGTTTTCACTTAACCTTCCAGCACGTGACTTTTGACTATTCTGTGCCACAAAATAGCACATACAGAAAGCCTTCGTGCTACAGCCCCAGTCAAGGCACCTCCGGGACCGGCACTGAAGCCGTTGAGCTGAATCACTGCTTTTCCCCAGGGAGCGTTGACAGGCCCTGTCGAGGTACATGGGAATCAGTGTCCCCCATGTTGCAGTGCGTGCTCCGGGCTGGACTCGTGAGGCTGAATGGTTGGTGAGATGCACATGCTCTGGAAATGTCTGGAGCTCACTGCAGGCTTCCTGTACAACCCGATTTTTAGGCCACGATGGTGTTATTACTACATTCTTTTTAAGAGAAAAAGGACCTAAGTTGGAAGCTTCCATCAGAGAACTTAACAGTGGAACATTCTCCCAGTGTCAGTAACTAGGAGAAAGGCTTCAAGTTCTTTCCTAGTGGGTCCTAGGAAACCAATTAATGACTTCTGACTCAGTTGATCAGATAGCCTTCAAATATCCACTGGTGGTCTTGGTGTAATTTGGCCCATAACTCTCCCTGACACGGGCAAGCTCAGAGCTGCTAGCCTAGGTTTCTGCAGTTCAGAGGCTCCTTCCCAGCCAGGCCTGCTATATGGTGTCAGCTGTTCTTTTCCCTGCCTTGGTAATACATTCCAGCCAGAGAGCACACCGTGCCCTGTGCATTACCTGTAGCTGCCTGTTGGCTGTCTTACACAGACACCAGCCTTTAAAGTTTTCCTTCTTTGCAACAGGACTCTGCTTCAAAAGACACCTGGCAGTTCACTGTCTTCTTGAGTTTGCTCCTTTTATCCTGTTTTTACATTTCTAAAATATAACTCTACGATCACTCTGCAAAGCCCTTTCCGCCTTGATCTAGAAAAAAAGAATCTGAATTCCTGTGGAATCTAACACAGATACATCATCCTTAGGGCTACTCTCCTGTTAGTTTCTGGTATGTGAGTGTTGTGTGTGGCATATGTGCACAAGGTACACAGGGTGCGCATTCCTCTGGGACAAGAGCCCTCTGAACCTAGCGACGGGCTGGCCCCTAGCAAACCCCAACGGCCCTGTCTCTGCCCCGCACAGTGCGACAGTCAAGGGTGCTGCCATGGCCACACCCTGTTCTTCACATGGGTGCTAAGATTCCAACTTAAGTCCCCGAGTTTGTGGAGCAAGTGCTCTTACCCACTGAGCCCTTCAACCCAAGGTGTGGGGTTCCATGTCTCTACCTCTCCCTGACTGAACTGTGAGGAACCTGTGGGTAGGATGTGTCTCCTACAGTACGCCAGGGAAACAGTAATATCATAGCGAGTGCACAGAGTTTCTCAGTTCTTACGGAAACTCAGGGCCCGACAATCACAGGATTTGCTTACAGTCTCAGTCTATCACCCTGTCTCTTGAGAGAACCACAGGTCTGCTCTAGCCAGGGCCGAGGGGTGTCCCTCTCAGAGAAGGGACGTTTGCTAGCTCTGGGGCCTGATCCTACAAGGGGAGGGACGCTCCCGCCACGGCAGCACACCTGTGCAAAGTACTCCTCGGAGATCCTCCCAGCCCACTCGATGCACAGGTCCAGGGGCCGGCACGGGTTGGCCACGTCCGCACACTTAATCATCATGCGCTTGATCAGGATCTGGTTTTCAGGGAAGTTCTTTCCGAGAGGGTTGCACTCACAGTCGCTGCCCTCACTCTGGAAAACACGGTCAGATCAGGGGCACGCAGGTGTGGCCGGGGCTCAGCAGAGGGAATGGTTCGATTCCTACATCCGTACATAACATGCTAACATATTCTTTGAAAACCATCAAAACAGTTCCTGTCATCACCCATCCAGTCTCTCTCCCTCTCCTCCCAAACTCCTCAGCAATGCGTGGAAACCCAACCTTCACTCACTTTAATAAGTCACAAGTAGGGGAATCCTGACTTCTCGATGACTTTGTTTTTCCTGGTCTCTACCCACTGCCTTCCCTCTGAGGCGTGTATACATGCCCGTGTTTTCTTGGCTGCTTCTCACTGGGAGCTAATTAGTGTGGACTGTGAGACATGTGCATTTGGGCCAGTGCAAGAGAGCGTGTGTTCAGCAGCCTCCGAGAACATGATTATACGGTAGTATGCGCATGCTCGGGGGATGCTGGTGGCCCTGGGGCATGCAGCCAGGTCTGTGAGTAGGTGGTTCTGCATGCATCCACAGGCCAGTTACACAGAAAAACATTCTCCCCGAAAGGCACCGTCGATTTGTAGGAGACAGTTAATTAGCTCTCCAGAGCTCTGCCGAACTGGAAGACAGCATGGTATGTACTGGGGTTTTGTTTTGAGGCTAGTTATTGGACCCCTGATTCTCCCAATACCCCCGGGAGGGTATCGTTTACTGTGGATGATGTGGCAGGTGGTACATCCCAACTAGGAGTTGGAGGCATGGAGAGAGGACGTTCTTGATTCTAAATTCTGTCTCCTGTATTGTTTTCTACTCAAAACCTAAAAGATGCTCGTTCCTCTCCATCCTTTGTTGGAAGGAAAGCCCTGGCACTGTATGGCGGAGTCCATTGGAGATGGGGTTCAACACTGGTGAGGTGGACGCAGTTCCTCCCTTAGGTTGGTCATGTGATGGGTTTGTAGACAGTGTCCTCATCGATCATCAAGTTGTCCTTAGGACATTTATTCTATCTTTTCTAGAGAACTAGAAACTTCTGCTTTCACAGAGCTGTGGACACTCTCTATGGTTTCTGAGGGTAGCTGATTTCTTAAGTTATTTTACTTATGAGTGTTCTGATGCCATTATAGAGGGTTGTGAGCCACCATGTGATTGCTGGGAACTGAACTCATGACCTCTGGAAGAGCAGCCAGTGCGCTAACAACTGAGCCATCTTTCTAGCCCCATGCCTTATGTTTCTAAAGCCCAGGTATATAAGGCCCATAAAGTGGGTTCATGCTAAATTTCTCTTAAAAATTTTAAGAAATTTTTTAAATATATTTTGATCAGATTGTTTCTCCTCCCCAGATCCTCCTCATCTCACTGTGGCTTTTTCCTGTTAGTTTGTCTCTTTTCTTTTTGAGAGAAGGGGGGGAGAGAGAACATAAATTTCTAAAAAGAAAAACACAGTTTTCTAGTCCCTAGTTGGCTTTGATTGTCAATTTGACAGAGCCTAGGGTCTTCCAAGAAAGGAATCGCAGTTGAGGAAGTGCCCAGATCAGACTGGCTTGCAGGCCTACTGTGGGTGGCGCCATTCCCAGACAAGCGGTTCTGAGCCATGGCTAAGCATGAGCTGGTGAACGACTCGACCTGGTAAGCTCCCTTCTGTGGTGTCTGGGTAGAATTACTGCTGCATAAAAAAGCAAGCATGCCTGCCTTCCTCAGTTCTTGCCATGACTTCCCTCCCTGAGAAACTGACCTAGAAGCCGATAATCCTTTTCTTCCCTAACTTGCTTTTGGTCAGGATATCTTATCACAGCAACATAAAAGGACCGATGTACCTGTTTCGCTGTGGTCCTTAGATACTGGCACAAATAGATTTCTTTAAAGCATTCTGCAACACTGAGATCCTAGGAGCTCAAAGGACAGACTCGAGCACTGGATCTCCTACCATGCATGCTAGTCTGCGCCATGAGGGCTCCTTCCGGTGTGTTCTCTGGGCCCAACTCACTCTAGCTCAGGACCTTTCTTCCAAGGAGCTTGAAATCGCAGTGGACAGCTGTCAGTGCTCCCATCCCCAGAAAAAGCAAGTGGCCAGACTTGCAGACTTTTTCCAGCTCCAAGCTGATAATCACCTCACATCCAGGAGGGAGAGAACACTGGCAGAACAGGCTCTCCCGCAAACCCTCTGCTGTGTCTTATCACCTGAGAATGCTTACCTCAGCCGCCAGGGGCTTGTTGATGCTGTTCACAAATTTGTTCACATGCTCGAAGTGTTTGGTCATCTCCGTGGCCAGAACCATGTCAATGATAGCCTGGCGTAGCGTTCGGTAATGGTTCCTACATAAGAAGACAAAATGCCCTGTTCACATCACGTCCTAAAGTGGAACTCCCCTGCCGCTGTGCCTCCCCACAACCTGGGACATAGCTGGGGCAGAGTCAGGTGACTACTGATCCCAAGAGTCCATCCGTCCATCCTCCCAATATGCCTGAGCTGTTGATGCTATTCCATTTTCTGCAGTGACAGCTGACTCTTCTACACAGGAACATTAAGAGAAAGTGCATGTCGCGCGGTGGGCAGCTGTTTTGAAGGGTTTCCCACCCTTCTTTTGAACACACTAGGGCAAGGAGATGGAAGGAAGGGACGGGCCAAGGTGGCAGGCGGATGAGGTGTTTGCCTGCATCCCATGTGGACCGATTCCTACTGCAGAGAACTGCCACAATTCCTTCTCATGCTACCGAGGAGATTTCCCTTCTACGGAATTCTCTAGCTTGCAAGTGATAGGCGCTGCAGTGGTTGGAGCAACAGCGCAAGAGTGCCCAAAAATTCCTGTCTTTCACTAAATTTCAGGGGCAGAAAGAGGAGCTACGCAAACTGGCTCCTGGAGGGAATTCTGTCTCTGTAACTCCTTGACATTGATGGTACTTAAGTCCAAATTAGAACAACCATTCTCCATAATTTTATAGATTTTCCTGGAGCCTAAACTGATAGGTTCGTGTAGCCAGTGTCACGAGGCCCAGGACTCTGCCCAGCAGCTTGCCGACGTGCTGCGGAAAATAGCCATAGCTCAATCACAGAGCTGCTGGCAGGCAAGTGATCACACCAAGTGAGAGGGAACCTGTCCATCTCTCAGGCCCCAGCATTAGTGAGGAAGCTTCTCGTTTAGCGTCATATCCTAAGCACAGGAGAGCAGTCACGCTGTACCTGTCAATATTCTTGAAGATGTTGCACTTAGTATCCTTGACGGTGAGCTGGAAGGCCAGGGCCGTGTGGTGACTCTCCAGGACTGCAGTGTCATTGTAGAGCACAGCTAGCTCGCTGCCCGCGTTGCACAGGAACGAGTTGGTTCTTCCAGGGTGGTCCACGTCGTGGACCGTGGCGGCAATCAGGGCGGCCACCTCGTCCAGCTGATCGAGGCTTCCCTGTGACAAGGTAGGGGTGTGAGCGTTACACACGGCTGTCTAGAGCCCACCGTCCATCTCTGTCTCCTGGGAAGGGCTTGGGGTGGAACTCCGAGACTGTCCTTTCGGCTCCCTCCTAGCCTTTGCTGGAAGGTGGCCTTGGGCACACGGTGCCGCCACCTTCCTGTGCTGCTCCCCAACCCCAACAGGAACACTGAGGCCGGAGCTGCCGTACAACACCTAAGGTCTGTCTAGAGCCCATTCACGGGTTCTGCGAGAAGGAAGCCAAGCAGGCCTTTTGAATTGCTGCTGTGACTGCCATGGGGGGTAGAATGTGGGCTGGCATCACTAATAGCCCTTCCTTACCACCTGCTGTAAACATAGATGACTCTAATGATGGATGGGGCAGTGAGACAGGATCAAAGAGGAGACACCTACCAGGAAGCCCAAAGCTAAGGGGGCTGGGCGAGGAGGCAGCAAGGGCAGAAGAAACTCACTGTTTCCCTATGCCAATAACACAGATGACAGCAAGTGTTTTTCTTGGCTTGTGGGTTAGTGGAAAGTTGGCAAATGGGACGTTACATAAGACACAGTGTTATGAATATTTTCAGGACCAGGTGCCTAAGGGGGGCAGAGCTGCTAACGTGTGAGATATGCTAAAGAGTGTGGCACTGGGCAGATCAGGGCAGCCCTGCCCACTATACCTTGTGATGGCGCGCACGTGGTATGCAGATCAAACGCCACCACGCACAGCTCCCGAACACTTGACATGGCTAGTTGGGCAAAGGGGCTGCTTGGTTTTATTTAATAGCCATGTATGGTTAATGGCTTTCCTAAGACACTGGTTTTTATTGCTAAAGTATGATGGAGAAGCAGCAGGTGAGAAGGGAGAGAAGTCCAGGCAAAAGAAGAGTCCAGATGAAGTCACTGGGGCAGACAGGTGAGCCAAGGTGGATCACCAGTGAGGGAAGGGGGAGTGGGCCACAGGGTGCCGGAGTTGGTGTTCCCTGCTTGCTCTCAGGAAGACTGAAGCTCCGCCCTGTCCTGCCGCTGCCCTCACAGGCCCCAGGGCAGTACCTAGCAGTGCTGATTTGGGGTTATAGTGGGACTTCTTGAATGCTCTGTCTCTCCAGGAAGGGAGTCACCTCCATCCTGAATCTTAACCTCATTGAGCTGGCAGGAATCCTGGCTTGGCCCAGCCAGCATTCCAGATTTCCTGAGTGAGGAGCCCTTCGTGAGATGAAGTCTTGAGTGGCCAGGGCATGAAAACACATTTGGTTCCCGCCACCATAACCTATAAGTATAGTCTGCTACCTGCCAAGCTCACAACTGCTCCAACTTGTCCCCTACCATAAGTGATGGTACCTGAGCAGCAGGACACAGGGGGCCCGTTGCTGGGGGGTCCCAGATCTTTTTAGACTACTCAACGGGAGTGATGCTAACTGGCTATTAAAATACAAATTGTACCATCCAGACCTGGCTCTCCATCAATCCTATACTGATTTAACCAACAACGGCCTTTGAATTTCCAGTGATGTATCAACAGTAGGCTTTGTCCTACAGTTCTGTGCACACTAACCATGCGTGGTCTGGTCAGAAATGGCTACGGGATGAAACAAGAGGGCCAAGCAAGTCCAGAAGCAAGGTCCTTCTGTGTGTGTGTATGAGAGAGAGACCAACCAAACCTGAAGGTAGTAAAATTTCAAGTCTCTTGACACAAGGACACACCTCCGTTGTTCCTGCCTTTCTGAAGAGAAACCGATCTGGGTGACACTGGTTGCCACCAGCCTAGGTCAGCCTTTCCAACCCTTCCTTATTCAGTCACCTTGGCCCAGATAATAAACAGAGTGCTCACTGTCCAGACCTGTCTGCTTGCAGTGGGTTTCAGGAACCAGGTGAGAGCAGCCGGGGCGTGTGGCCTAGTAACCAGCTGAAGAGGTCTGGTCACACTGGCTCGGCTAAGGATGCTTTGTAATGTTACCATTACGAATTTTAGCACTTAACCTTAATATCTGACAAAATAGACTTCAAAAGTAATCAGAAGAGATAAGGAAAGACACTACATACTTATTAAAGAAAAATTCTACCAAGAAGGTATATTTATACACCAAACACAATGATCATGAGGGACTTCAGTACCCCCCATTCTCACCAATACAGCATCCAGACAAAAACTAAACAGAGCAACTGTGGAGTTAAATAATATCATAAATCGACACCTAACAGGCATCTACAGAACAGGCTACCCAGATATAGGCTATGCCTGTTCTCCAAAACTGACCACGAGGCAGATCTTAACAGAGGAATGCTGAAATAACTTCTGGCATCCTATTTGCTCATCATGGAGCAAAGCTGGATATCAACAACAGCAGAAAGGACACACATTCATAGAAACTAAACGCACTACTAAGTGAAAATTGGGCCAAAGCTGAAATTCAGAAAATGTAAAACATTTTAGAATGCAGTGGTCCTGAAAACAGCATACCAAAGTCTACGGGACGCGATGAACGCAGTTCTAAGAGGAAAGTTCCTGCACTGCTACATCAGCACAAGCAACAAGAAAACAAAACCCCAAACCTGGCAAGATGTCATGTTAATAACTTAATGATACACTTAAAAGCTTCAGGAAAACAATACCCAGAAAAAGTAGATGGAAAGAAATAATCAAATGAAACAGAAACACATAAAGAATCAGTGAAACAAACGAATAGACAAAATAACAAAAATAGAATCCAATTTAATAAAGTTAGAGATGTAAAGTGGAACATTAAAACAGACACTGAGGAAATTGAGAGACTCATAAAGACATACTTTAAAATCTGTATTCTGCCAAACCTAAAATACAGGGGTAAATTTCTTGATATATATGATCTAAGTTAAGATTAAGTAATAAAAGATGTGGATGTGTAATCGCTAGTGAGATAGAAGCAATAATCAAAACTCTCCTAATAAAAAAGAAGCCAGGACTGAATGGATTCAGTGCAGAATTCCTCCAGACCTTCAATGAAGCACCAACCCCAATCCTCCTCATATTATTCTGCGAAATACAAACTGAAGGAACATTCCCCAACTGTTCTGGCAAGACACGCCCAGTGGCACATGCTGTGGGAATGACCAGCCACCTTTTGTATTGGACATGAGGCCAAGAACCTGAGACTAGACTCATGATAGGCCTTAAGGGGAAACTACTACTATGATTGTTCTGCTAAAGGAACATAGTGATAAAAAGACTCTAAATGAAATATTACTATTCCATAGATCAGTGCCTCATTTGACATCGGAGAAGCTGCTGCGTGCAGTAGATGGTAATTAACAGAGATCCATGATTGGCCAATGTGCAGAGAGTGACAGACTTTGAGCACTCAGCCCTAAATGAAATGTCTGTCACACCCCTCCCTGAGTGTGCTGAAGAAGAGGCAGAAAGACCTGAAGAGTCAGAGGCGGCAGACAACTTCAAGGAAGCGGTGTTTTCCAGACACAGTGGGACAGATGCACATATGAACCCAGAGCCTGGCAGCATGCCCAAGCCAGACAAAAACCCCTGCACGGAGAAGGGGAAGCACACACAAAGTTGCTCCCTTTCCCAAGACGCTCTTCACCTGCTGGGAAAGGAAGAATTGGTTTTCTCTTCTCCAATGGATTGGCAACAAATATATCAACCATAGGGCTGGCTGCCATGCTCAGAAGCAGTTGGCCAATTCAAATCGGATTCGTTTTGTTGTTTTTAAAAGAGCATGAAGGGAAGTGGAGGAAGATCTGACATCTGGACAGAACATCCTTGTGAAGGGATCAAATCCAGGGCTTTGTGCGTGGTAGGCACATTCTGTATCTCTGAGCTACACTCCCAAATTTCAACTGTAGCAAAAGGAATCAGAGCTTCACTGCACATGCGACGGTAGTTGAGAAAAGAGGGCGACAGAACCTCCCAGCTTTCCCTAGGAACTGTGGTAGGGTCACCCTAAAACCAGTACCTGTCACAACAGCACTGAACTCCGAATGAGACTAAGTGATGTGAGACTCACAATTAGGCAAAAGTCACCGACACACACATCCACGCTTGCACACCAGCCAGGAGAAAGCTCTGTGGCTCCTATTCAGAATGTAACGTAATGGATGAGCCACAGGGAGTCAGCAGGACAATTAATATCTTAAGCATTTTGGAGAGTAGAAGGCTAGGAGAAAGTTCTGTGTCTACAACAACAATAAAAACCCTCTTGTCAAGTTGGTTACAATATTGCTATCTGTCCACTGTATTTACTAAGATGGAGTTCCTGGATCTCCACCCTAGCAGACAGCTACATTGTGATATCTGAAGCTTACCTTCACTCTTTCCTTTCCAAGGAAGAAAGCCGTGGCATGCAGGACATCTGCAGCGTGGGTGGAATTGTGGTAGGCATTGGAGGGGTGGTAGTTGGCTTCAATCACTTGCAGCCAGGCCCGAAGAGTAGTTTCAGTGCAGTTTAAAAACTCACATACTCCAAATCGAGAGAAGACCTTTAAACCCAGGTATACCAATGGCCTGAAAACGGGAAACAAACACCTGTTCAAGGAGTTCAGTGGCTCAGAAGTCTTCTATTTAATGGCATTAGGGAATAAAGTAATTTGTGTGTGATCATTCACCACACTCAGAGCACAAAAACACTGCCATTTCTTTACCAGCCTCTTCTTTGCAACTAAGTGCCCCTATGGGTCAGTCCAGATTATTTTTAAATTATCTGTAAATCACAAAACCTCTGTTGGCCCCTTTGTCTGCTTCCCCACAAATCAGGCATCTGCTTTATGCCCTTAAGAAGAGCCGGAGGGCAAAAGGAATGGTTCGGATGGTCTCAGCAAAATCACCTCCCTTAGGTGTGAGGTGTTATTTTATAGATGAGTTGTTCATATTCCACAGACCAATATCCTGGGGAGAAAAAAAGTCTTATATGACAAAAGAAGCTCCTGACCTTCGGACAAGATGGACTCAAAGAAAATCTATGATGCATTCAAATCCCATGTGTATGGGGAGAGAGAGAAAGAATTATGAGTTTCCGTCGCCCAGGCTAGTTTTAAATCCCTGAGCTCCAATGACCCTCTTGCCTCAGTCTCCCAAGCTGTTGATGTGTGCCACTGAACCCCACTTCTAGTCTATTTTTGTAGGGTAAAAGGGATGAGAAAAGTCGGAACTCCCTGCTCATGGGCACAGAGGAAGTGGTTGTGAGGAAGGCACCCTGTACCTTCCCCGTACATCCTCTCCACACAAGAGCGCACTCAGGACACTCAATTCCACCGTTTCTAGATAGGAAGGCCTTGAGCGTAGCCATCACTCCCTCCCAGCCTTTAGCCAGAGATGTCACATACCTTTTATGTGTAACTGCTTCCAATTCAAAGATATTGAAGTCCCAGCTCTCCTCATTATCAAGCAGCTGGGCGATACTGGGGGGGACGTCGTTGATGGTTATGGGCATCGACAGGTGACTGTGGCTCTGGTGTACATCTGAGCAGACATGGGGAGTGGAGGAGACAAGTTGGGTGCAGAGTCTCCAGTGCCCTGAGCATCTCATTGTCTTTAGCCTTGCCATTAGAAACAAAATCCTCAACTTGCATTGATAGTGAGATTTTAATACCAGGGTTCTTCTCGTGTTATAAAAAAATCTCAAGACTATCAGCAGAAAAAGAGCTTTCTTTACGGCCAAATGTAGACCACAGAGAGGGAGAAACCCACAAGACCAACTGAAAGTAGCATCAGGACCCTCATGGAATTGTGGTAACCCTGGGGGAAGCACAGGCTGAAGCTGGGCTATCAGTAACTAGAGACACACGGACACTTACTCTTTGTAAACACGTATTCATTCCCTGACAGTCTTCTCAAGCCATCCTGGAAGAAAGAGAAGCTGTTAGACGCATGCTCCACACCCACCATAGCTCTCTCAACCCTTTTCCTGAGCCACACGCTGAACCCTGACTAACCCAAGCCGTCTGCAACTCCAGGTCAAGGCAGAGTTCCAGATGAAATTGCAACAGTGGCCGAGAGATGGGGGACACCCTTCCGTAGTTCTAGTCCCAGTGGGGAGAGGGTGGGGGAGAGTAGTTGTGAGCCTGGTGGGTCTCACACCTGAGCTGTGAGTTGGCTCAGTTCTCACAGCCGCTTTCTCCCCTGGCATTGTGAAACCACATCAACGAAGTCAAAGAAATGAATCCTGTTTTTAGATATTGTGTGATTTCAGTGTGTCCAAAGTCCCTCATCAGGACCGAGACATTTTACGTTCTTAGATGTACATTGTAAAAAACTGAAGAGCCATATTTTGAGGCAGGGGGAACCTTGTAAAGTCTTTTTGAAAACGGGGGCTTTTGTTCTAACCACATCTTCTGCTGGGAAGCACAGGCATGGCTGCTGAGCTCTGAGAGGAGCCTTTCTCCAGCTGAGGTTTTGAAAGGTGTGGTCGTTAATCCTGACTGTCACCTTCCAGCGGATCAGGAACTCTGTGAGCCCATTCTCACTTGTACTTTGGGCAGCCTTCTGTTGTTTTTGGACCACGGACTGGCACCGGCTGGCCCGTTCCAGCACAGCATTAGCTCCAACTTCTGAAGAGTAAGAAGGGGTAGTCTCTTCAGGGCTAAGACTGGAGGACTCTGGTTAATCCTGACTGTCACCTTCCAACGGATCAGGAACTATGTGAGCCATGCAGGTATCTTTGAGGCCTTCCTAGGGATAGATAGATCAGGGGCCTATGACCTAATGGGTGGCTCAGTCCACTGACAGATTCAAAGTTTCAATGTTAAGTGTAAAAAGTTGCGAGGTAGCTGAATTGTGCAAAGTAGGGCTGGCTGTAGGCAGGAGGAAGTGGGTCCCTGGGTGTGTCCTTAGGGACTCTGTCTTGCCCTGGTCCCTGCCTGTCACTGCTCACTCTGCTTCCTGAATACCAGGAGAGACTAACACTTGTGAAACTTGTAGAGCTTCCTTTTAATTTTAAGCTGCTTTTGTCCCCTGGTCACAAGAGTGACAGTGGACAGGATTTCAGTGCCCTGCCCTTTGCTGGCTCCAGAGCCGGAACCAGTCCCTGGATGCTCTTGAATCTGTTTCCTTGCTTCTGCCTCTTGTGCCGAACCCTTCGTTATTCAGGTCTTTGTGGGAAAGTCACTTAAAATTGCTTGTTATCCCCAGAAAATATGTGTTGACATTTAGAGGAATATTAAGGACTCCCTTGAAGTCACACTTCGGGTCTTTATGCAAAGATCTTAATCTTTGAAAACAGATGTGCAGGTAAATACCTCAGCCACAGCCCTGAGCCTCTGCGGCAGCTGTGCCTTGCTCGTTTTTGCGCCACTTGGCTAAGCCACACCCAAATGAGGTGGAGTCACACAGTGGCTCCTCCCAGCATTATCTGCACAGAAAGCCCTGTGTTAAACCAGTAGAGGAGGAGCAGACAGCCTGTTCTAACTCAGAGTCCTCCGGTCTTAGCCCTGAAGAGACTACCCCTTCTTACTCTTCAGAAGGTGGAGCTAACACTGTGCTGGAACGGGCCAGCCAGTGCCAGCCCGTGGTCCAGGAACAACAGAAGGCTGCTCAAAGTACAAGTGAGAATGGGCTAAGCAGCTGGCCAACTCGGCATTTGGAGGCTGGGTAGAAAAAAACGAAACCCACAGAGACCCAGACGACTTAGGGTCATGTTTCTTTCCCAGAGGATCCTCCCAGATCAGCCTCTGAGGAGGAGCACAGTGAGAAGTTGGACTCTTCTTTTTCACCTGCTGAGAGGTGATGTGCAAAGCCAAGAGGGCACAACACAACACCAAGGTAAGGCGGACCTTAGACACTGGCCTCTGCGCCCACAACCTAGTATGCCTCGGATTCCTGGCAGGCACTGTCTTCCGGTTCCCCTGCTTTGAGCCCAAATGGCTCATTCTGCTTTTGTACGATTTGGAACTTGGCTGTGAACTTCTCCAAAGGCAGGACTCTGTCACTAGGAGTTTGGAAACAGCTACCCTCTAGGTACAAACCCTTTCATTATACAGACATCCCCTGCTGTCCTTACAGGGTTCAGCTACAGAACCATGCCCTCTTAGGAAAGCCAGGGAGCTCAAGTGGGAGGAGGCACCATAACTGCATATGAAGCATGCACACCTTTCTGTGTAACGTCTTGGGATTGTATATAGTACCCAACACTACAAATGCATGTACAACGTTCCATACAAATGGACCCCTCCCTCTCCTTCTTCCTCTGTCCCTCCTTCCCTGCCTTCTGCCTCCCTTCTTCCCTCCCTTTCACAGAGTCTTAATGTGCAGCTCAGGCTGACTCCAAACCGGAAGTCCTTCTGCCTCAGCTTCCTGGAGTGTTGGGATTACAGGTAGGGGTAGGGGTGTGTGTGTGTGTGTGTGTGTGTGTGTAAGTATGCCAGGCTAGTGCAAGTATTTCCCCCCTCCTTTTTTTTCCTCCCCTCTCTCCCAGTTGGGTTGATTGAATTCACAAGCTACAGAACAAGATATAGGTGGCAGGACTTAATCTATAGATACAGTCCGATGCCCAAGACTACAGCCTCCAAACCAAGCCCTCTAATTCAGACAGAGGACAAGAAACAGAAGAAACAGGACCCATACAGCCCCTCTATGGCGTATGTAGCCCTCAGCTACCACCAGAGTCCTACTCTAACAGGACCTCTGAAGGCTCTTTCCACGGCTGCGGTTAGCCAGCTGGCAGACAGATAAGCATCTTGGACACGACCATGCCCCGAGCTACGCTGACGCCCATCTGTATAGCAGGTGCTTCTGCCACCCGAAACCACGGCGCACTGTGAGGACTCTCGGGGGTATTTGGCCAGCGCCCTGCATTTCTGGGATTCCAGATCACTTACAGTCATCAGGCCTCCAACAAGATCACTGGTGTGAGGGTCTTCATCTTTGGTTCCCAGCTGAGGGGAGTACAGTTCTGTGGTCCGTAAAATTTCTAGAACTCTGTCCAAGGCTTCCGCTACTGTAACTGGACTGTTTTCCTGAGCTGCGTTGATTATGTTTATAACCTAAGAGAGCAAGCAGAGAAAGAATAAACCTGAGCACAGTAAGATACTGCTTACTTCTCAGAAGTCAGACATACTCGGAAGAAATCAGGTGACCGCACACCTAGCTCAGAGGACAGACCCCAACCCTTGGAGCCACTCTCCCCAGCCCATAGTGCCTGTAGCCTCACACCTTGGGACCCCGCCTCCCAGGATCCCTTGCTGACCACCTTCCCTAGTTCTCTTCCATGGGTCGGAGTTCCTCAGAGGCAGATTTGGGTCGGCTCTCACTGTATGGCTGTTCCAGAAATGACCTTTCATTTCCACAACTCTGGACTCACACCATCCACAATGAGATTTTCAAGTTTACCTTCTAGGCCTCAGACTTGGAGATTTTCAACAGCTCTCCTGACTCACCTACTGCAATACCTCATGTGCCTAAAATCAAGCCCCAGTCTCATTCCCCTTCTCACAAAGAGAGCACACAGCAACAACATCAAAGAGAAGCCGTTCTCCCCTGAGCTGCAGACCAGGGCTCTTCTGCCCAAGGCCTGCTCCGTTTGCCAACCTCTTCCTTCGTTTCCCCAACCTCACCCCTGCAACTCACCAAATCCAAATGGTTCTCCCCTAGACATTTTCTCGTCCATCTCTTTCTCTCCGCCTCTACCGCCTCAATGTCAGCCAAACCACTACCACCATTTCCTGCTGGAATTCCAGAGAAATCCCAGACGGCCTGCTCTCTTACACTCTCGCCACCTCCTACCCATTCTTAGCCTGGTGGCTCAACTCCTTACAGGGCATGTGTTCCTTACCATGCCACGCTGATCTAAACTCCTCCAGAGGTTTCTGCTACACGTAAGACACAGCTCACCTACTTCTGGTCCAAGCGACCAGAACCAGAACTGGGCCAACATAGCCTTGCCATAATCATCTCACCTCCGCCGGCCACACCCCAGCCTCCTGGGCTTCCGTCTCAGTTCGGCGGGACATCTCTGTGTGACTTCAGTGACGGAACATCTCTATGCTGTCCTCTGCTGCTCCTGCCCCAGAAGTCTCCCACTGACCAATGTGACTCTCAGGCTCAAGTTTTGCCCCAGACACGACTTCCTCTATAGAGAAAACTTGCCCGATTACCCTCTCACCCAGCCTGCCCTCTAGCCCTACTCTCGCTTCTCCCACAGAGCCCTTAGCGGCTTCCTTCACAACACTGACTGCGCTGTGTAACCACACATTTACTTACTGCGTGTTTGCATAATAGCGGGCTTCCCCTCTAGACCGTTAATTCTACATCAGTGGAATATCGCCCCAGAGCACCGCCCAGCTCTGAGCACTGACTGCTCACTGGAGGTGGCAGCTGTCGCTCACCTTCGTGATGGGGGCCTCAATGGTCATGGAGTGGATCCTTGCCATGGAGGGGTAGCGGCGATTCTGTAGGCTTGGCGCTGGAGAGAAGGGAGGGAAGACTTATCTGGTGCTCACGGTTCAGTTTATGCTAAGTGCACGTGAGAAGTCCCCTCGTAGATGAGGCCTTGTTCACCCCCTCCAATCCCCCAAACTCAGTGAGTCTGACCATCTCTTGTCCCTGCAGGGCCAGCTGCTCAGCCCCACAAGTATGGAAGGTGTTCTGCCTAAAAGTTTGGTTGCTGAGGGCTTAGCCAGCCCCCACTCCACTGCGGAATTTGGAGAAGGCTGATAGATCCCCAGGCCTCAGTCCTACAGTCCAGTGACATCACAGGAATCTCTTTCCCACGGTCCCTAAAGTGTCCAGTGACATCACAGGAATCTCTTTCCCACGGTCCCTAAAATGTCCAGTGACATCACAGGAATCTCTTTCCCACGGTCCCTAAAGTGTCCAGTGACATCACAGGAATCCGTTTCTCACAGGTCACTAAAGCCCCTTTCAGATAGCTCTCTCTTTTCCTTACAGAGCCACAGGACACATGGGTGCATACCTGCCCCATGTCAGGGCAGGAGAATATGTGTCCCAGCATGCACCGGTGAGCTGGACCAGCCATGCTCCTCCTCAGCCATTAGGTTCAGGATGCTCAGGCCCTTAGAACTGCCCTTCTATTACCAAATAAAATTTAAAAAGCCATAATGTGGGCTGGAGCGTGGTTCAGTGGCCTAGTGTGTGTGAGATCCTGGGTTCCATCCTCCGTACCACAGGAAAACCAGAAATCACTCACACTCACACACACACACACACACACACACACACACACACACACACACAGAGGGGGTGGGGGGTAGAGAGAGACAGAGATACAGAGACACCAGGAGACAGAGACAGACTAACCCCACACAAATGAGTGAACTGTATCAACCTACTCTTCTCTCCAGCTCGACTCCAGCTCCCTCCCACTCTGTTCTTTCTCCTTCTTGGCTCCTGGGATACCACGCCCACCTTTTCTCCCTCCACATCCCTCTGTTTCTCACAAGTGTGTGCCTACAGGTTTGGGCTCACACGTACACAACCTTTGGCGAAGCTTCTCTGTAGCCACAGAGCCCTGACCCCGGCCTCTGCCCTGGCCTTGTCCTTCAGCAGCAGCTCCCGGGGCACCCTCTTCCTCTCGGCCCAACTCAGAGGCACCTGCAGGCCCTGCCCCTCTGTGCCTCTGTCTCTGTGCAGCCCCTCCCCACCTACCCACCCAACTAAGAAGGACTGGAGCAGGCCAACCCTGACCTTCCTGTCTCCCAACAAACCCAACTTGATTCATTAAACTCAAAAAGTGCTTTAAAAGACCCTGACTCACTGCCTCTGACCTTGCGTGAAAGAAAAAGCGAATGGATTTGTGTTGGCACTAGGAAGCCGAGACACTGCCTGGCTCCTGTCCACCAGCACCCAAGGATGACCTAGCTAGCTACTGATACTGCATTGCTTGTGTAGTTACAGAAGACGCAGCCTGGGATCCCTTCAGGGGGAAGAAAAAGACTAGAGAAGGCCAGGAGAGTTTATTTGCTTAAGCCCTAAATGCTTTCAGTTTATTGGAAGAAAAGTCTATTCCGGTTGAAATCTTTCTCCTTGGGGTTTCTACACTGATAAAATGTTTGAACATGTCCCCCTGTCATTTTCTATACTTTAGAAAGGTCAAGGAGATCTGAGAAACTTCTTACCGTCACTGCCTCGAGAAGATATTGATTTCACATCGATGGACTCTTTCCTCCTGCTCTTGTGTCTGAACGAATGAGGCTCTGGGGAATTCCAATGAGAAACAGGAGGTTAGCTTGCAGGGTCTTCGAGTGTGAACTTACATTTTTTCCCCTCAATTCTCCCAAGGAAACGAGCTCGCTTTTAAAGCTCTAGAAAGTACATTCAGGAATTGAGAAACTACTTTCTCTTCAAATAAACACAAAATGATCAGTGGTTCTAGTAGAAAAACAATGTCTTTGTCTTCTGGGACTGCCGTTACATTGTGGAGGTGGTGCTCATTAAGGGCTACTTAATTCCGTAACTAGAATGTCATCCCGAAAATACCACGTAAAGGAAATGTGTCAGGGGTTCAACTTGACCAAAGGGCTACACTGACCTGGGCAGGGAAGCTCTTAGGGGAATATCTGGAGAAACAAAATCCTAGTGAAATCCACAGAGATTTGCATTAAGAAGCTAGTTCGGACAAGTTTGGGGCACTTCTGAAAGTCAGACAGCTAGGCGATCATCTAGCTTCTCTTAGAGTGGATTTCATCAGGTGACCGCGTCCTGCAGGCCACGGGAATGCAAGCTCAACCCTGAAATGTTCTGTGATGCTGATGCGAAAACCACACATCACCAATGATCAGCAAGTTGTAAAAAAAAAAAAAGCCAAGGAGACAGTGTTGGTCTCAGAAATGTGCACTGGGCGCATTTGCTTCCCGTGAGTAACTCCTGAATGAGAAACAATGTAACCAGAAGATTGAAGCACTCTGAAGAGAAGGCAACCCAAGTTCCAGCAGGGGGAGTGCATTTCTCAGGTGCCATGGGACAAGCAGATTCGAGCAGGGTAACCTCAACACAACAGTGCTTCCATAAGAACTGGAAGTGGCACCCACGAGGGCGAGACAGCCTAATGTCTAAGGAACCGATTCCAGAGCCAGACTGTCCAGGTCCTGGCTTAGGGTGCCATCCGGGAGCATTGCAGCCTTGGGGATGTGACTTTACTTCTCTGTGTCCAAGTGTCTGCAAAGTGGGGATGATTATAGCTTCTCATTCAGAGGCTACTGTGGGCGATACATAAGTTAATCCATGAGTAGCCCTTAGAACAGTGTCTGCCAAACGGTAGGCCTACAGTATAACTGCTGTTAATTACATCTGCTCGTCTGCACAACACACAAAAATTATTCATCTCAGATTATTCACAGCTAGATGTTGCTATTCTTCCTGATTCTGTCCCTCAGAATTATGAGAATCTACAGCGACAGAACTGCTTATAAGCTTGGAGACATTATTCTTCAGTGAGGGTCATTTACATTAGAGAATTCACTATTCTTAAGAGATGCCTATAGAATGAATTTAAAAATGTTCATCACAGAGAACTCAGTGACAAAGGGACCCTGCCTCACCCAAAAATAGTTACTGAGAGCCTACTGCACACCCAACATCGTGCTATGTACTTTAAATACGATTATCTCAGTAAGTGATCACATTGTTTCTGAAAACTCCATAGTCCTATTCCTGTTATCCGGATTAGGAATCGAAGCTGGGAAAATTAGGTAGATAGCCCAAGGTCAAAGAGCTGATAAACGATGAGCCCTATGCTTTCCAGGAGGCAGGCCTTTAACTAGTGGAGGACTGTGAGCATTAGTTGAGTGCCTCTTATGTACAAGGTCATGCTGGGCACATGTAAGGGTATCACACTTCTAAATGTGATATCATCTAACTGAAACATTTGAGAAAGGGTGCCTGTACTCGAATCATCATCCTGCCGCTGTGGCCTAGGAAACAGAAAGGAGAAGATGAATGGCCAGCAGCTAAGTCCATCTTCTCTAGCCATCATAATGATGACACAGGTATTAATTCACCTTGCGAGTGAAATTCTGCAGGTCAGAAAAGAGCAAATGAATTCTTTCAGAGTAGGCAAACTGGAATCAAGGAGACAGACAACTAATCCAGGTTCTGACCAGGCCGCCCATAAGGTCAGCACCCATCCTTACAGGAGAAAGAATCGCAAAGCTTTAGTAATTGAGCTGTCTTCCCCTCTCCCGTGGTTGGATAATTTCAGGCCCTCCACAAGTAGATGTCACCAGATCACCCTTTCACTTTGTCAATGAAGAAACCAAAGATCTGAGTGTTGTTCAAGGTCTAAGCTCTGAGCAGGGAGCCGAGATGAGAACGCAGGGCGGAGTCTCCAGCCACCTTTCCATTGGTAAAGCCAGTCACCAAGAGCAATGAGGAGAGCTGAGCATGGGTGATCTAGCGGCTCTCTCACCGGAGCCCTAGACAGCCTGCCTCTCCCCCAGACATCTGGACCACTCTCTGCTGGGTTCATCTGCTCTGCATGGCCTCCAGCCAAGAAAAGAAAACCGGGAAGGGGAGGAGTTTAGGAGAGAAGACTGCCACAAACCAAGAGCCAAGGAGGTTGGTAAAGGACACCTGCTGCGTCTTCGGCTCGCCAACCCTCCGATACCAGCACTTAGATTTTAGCAGTCCCCATTCTGGAGTGACAGACGTCATCTTGAACCCCTTGCGAGCAATGACAAACTGGGTTCACAAGGCACTCCTCAGCAGAGTAGAAGTCTCACCTGTCTGAGAGTTGTCCCCGGAGTCACGATGAATCCTGTGAATCTAGAGTCGTTGCAAGGTTTGGCAAGAGAGAGAAAGAGAGAGAGAGATATTTGATGTCATTTGTCACATTCTACAACTTAGTAGTAAAGCTCTGAAGACCTCCAGAAAGCAGGGTGTTGCACAGATGGCGTGAGAAGGTGAGAAAGACACACTTAGTCTAAGACTGTACAAATGCTCTATTGCTTTCAGACACTGGGTTGGGAGCCTGAGAGCAAGAAGGGACCCCGAGAGAGGTGCTCTCCAGGCACGGCTAATCTCCAGCTAGCCTCATCTTGACAGTCTGTCCAAATGCAGAAAGACAAAAGGGCAGAACTGGAGCCAAATTTTAATAAGCCGATATGTAACCTGTTTGTTTCAGGCAGGCCGTTATTTGTTTTCCTGAAACACAAAGTCTGAGTTAAATCTAAAAATTTCTGTCTTTAGAACTGTTCCTTAATTTTCTTTTTCTTCCTGAACGCTCCTCAGTCGCTGACAGAGTCAACTGATGGGCTGTTTGCTCACGAGGCCTGAACTTCAGATGCTGTTTTGCACCTGGTTCTTTCTCATTATCAGGTTTGTCTCATGCTAATTATCTGGTGCAAATGTTCGATAGGCATCAATCGGATGACCGGACGAAGTCATCAACACTAGAAATAAGCAGGGTTTTTGCGGATTCTGCACTTCTTGCATTCTCAGTTGACTAGGCACTGCTGGCGGACACACTGCCACTCACACTTAGAATCCCATGACTTCTCCGCTAGACCCACGCACTGCCATCCGGGGCTCAGGCCAGTCAACCTGTGCAGCACCCAGTGAGGAGGCCAGGTTAAGTTTTAGCCAGACATGTGACTGCGGGAGGGACTATCAGTGAGGGAAGACTAGCATGACTTAGCGACATCAACTGTGATGGGCCAGAAAGCGCCCTCACGACAGACATAGGCAAAATGTCCCAGGCCTCATTGAACTGGTGAGGAATAATCAGGTAGGGGTTGGGGAGACGGCTCCATGGTAAAGTGCCTGCCACATAAGATAAAAATATAAAGATCCATATAAAAATCTAGATAAAAATCCGTATCTAGGCGTGGTGAGTGCATCTGTGATCCCGGGGCTACGGGGTAGAGAGGGACAAATTCCTGCAGCCCATTGGCCAGCCAGTCCAGCTGAATCTGTACATTTCAGGTTTAACGAGAGACCCTGTCTCAACAAAGTAAGGTAGGGGGTGACTAAGGCAGACAGCCGACAGCGACCTCTGACCTCCACAAGCACCCACATGTAGAACCTGTGTGCACACGTGCACGCACCCACGTGAACGTGCGCACAGACACAGGAAAATAACCAGGCTAAACTGAGGTGGTTAAATTAGGCTTCCTACAAACTCCTCTACTCCATTTCACATCCTCACAGACGTCGATACGGAACCCACGCCCACCTGTGACGTCTCGGTCATGCCAGCCATGGCTTTTAACTCTCACCCCGTAACGGTGGTCCCTCCTTCTCACTCCCTCCATGAACAGCATCTCATGTTTTCCTTCAGGAATAAAGACCATTTCTGTGTGAAACTACTAAGCTCAATGCACGTTTTTTATATGTTCGATATGAATAAAACAGTCGCTTCATTCTGGCTCCTCAACCAGCTCTCGCTTATAAGCTTTTCTCCCCGCCCCCACATTTTTTTTTTTTTTCGAGACAGGGTTTCTCTGTTGTAACCCTGGCTGTCCTGGAACTCACTCTGTAGACCAGCCTAGCCTCCAACTCACAGAGATCCACCTGCCTTGCCTCCTAAGTGCTGGGATTAAAGGCATGCTCCACCACATATGCCTCTCTGAGCGAAGCCCACGGCTTCCCATATTATTAAAGACACAAAGAGTAACAAAATGCCCCCAGCTCCCTTTTCTCACTTCTCCTAGGCTCAGAGGTCATCAACATGGCTCTCGTGATCGACACCGCGGAGCCAGCTCAGCCCTGATTTAGGACTGCAAATGTGTCCCAGCCCCTGATGGGGGTGGGGTGTGGTGGACCAGGGAGGGAGAGCACAGGCACAGCTCCATCTGCCGGGGTGGGTCTGGTTCATCTTTTTCCATGTACGATGTTGCTGTTGCGCTTGATGCTTTGAGCTGAACTTGCTGCCTCCACGTCGGCACACTGGCCTCTAGTGGTCTCTGTACCTACCACCACAGCGGAGGCCAGGGGTCCTCTGAGATCCACAACCATAGCTTTCCAGGCTGCGGCATCTCACAGCCCTCTGTGCAGAGGACAGGTGGGAGCCCCGTCATATCCCACCAATCTCAGTTTTCCATGTAAGTTCTCTGACTGATGAACTACATGCCTCATCGGGATGCCCTCATTTTACGGGATTCACATGGATGATAAAATCCCCACTTCGGACAGGGATTCCTCCTGGAGATCTAAAAGTATCACTGTTTATAACTCAGTGGGAATGATTCCAAAATGGTTTTCCCCATAACCCTTAGTGGGGCTCATGGAGAATACAAGCTCCATAGTCTGCAATGGATGCAGGAGATGCTCGGGGACTTGAGGACCTAGGGGCAGGAAGAAGGATGATGTCCACCCCATGACAGCTCTGTTTCTTGTGTTAGCTGAGTGCTGGCAGCCACTGCTTTGCAATTGCATAGAAGAAGCAACTTCTGAGAAGAAGCAACTATTCCCTTGGACATGCAGGGCAGGGGGACTGAGGTTGAAATTTTGGTACCTTGCCTGTGTCACCACTCAGGTAGTGCACTGAACTATAACCATGGTTTTCCTAGTTTGATAGCCAATTGCCTTTGTTACATGCCTCTTCAGATAAAGGCCTCGGAAGTGTTGTCCCCGGCCTGGTTTGTCAACTTAGGGCCTGGAAATAGCTCACAGATCAGCACAAACAGCCTTCCCCACTGAATTCTGGGAAGGTCGAAGCTTTGTCATGTGCGTGCTTTAGCAAGAACAGGATTAGCTGTGCTCAGGCCTGTCACTTGCTGTAGAGCACACTATTCTTGGAAAGCTTAGACTGCAGTGTGTTCCTGTTCCGGAATGACCGGCAGTGACGACAACAGGCCTTGCCGTCAGACGCTTTGGAAGCACGAGTTTCTGCATTGAATTCTACTGTCCTTGGCTTGTGAATCTGTTAGCGCTCAGAGCTGTGATTTTCCAGCAAGCCCTTGAGGCTTGCAGGTTGTGTGTGTGTGTGTGTGTGTGTGCGCCCGCGCACACATAAATGTGTATATGTGTTTGTGTGTGTGTGTATATGAAAGTGTGTGTATGTGTGTAAATGTGTGTGGCTGTGTGTATATGTAAATATGTGTGTGTAAGTGTTGTGTATGTGTGTATCCGTGTGTAAGTGTGTGTGTATATACATGCATGCACATGGAAGTGTAATTAAAATTTTAAACCTTTAATTAAAATATTATAGGTTTCCACAAAATTTGCTCTCCTGAGCTTAAATGCTTTATTTACTAACACCTGATTGTGCTCTTACTTTACATAAGCTGCTCTTCCTTTCTGGCTGGTCCTTTCCTTTTCCATGGTCCTAGCGATGAATTCAGGTTCTTGGACCTGAAGGACAAGTTCTCTACCACTGAGCTACACCCCTAGCCTCTAATGAAGCTCCACTCTAAAAATCTCAATCTTTCTCTCTCTCTCTGTGTGTGTGTGTGTGTGTGTGTGTGTGTGTGTGATTTCAGGGTCATTAGTTTCTTAAAGAATATACATTCATAACTCACTCTCAGTTTATTATGATGTGAAAGTCCCCCCAGGTCCACTTAGACCATACTACTTAAACTATGGGCCCCGATCCCATCTGGGGTCATGAAACTGAAGGTGGGAAACATGAAATGTTTGGCAAAAATAAAAGGTTTCTGAATGCACAGTGATCAAAATTAATTCAAAACCAGCACATCATAAATCCAGACGTACTCGCTTGTACTACATCACGTGACCTGAAGCCTCGGTTCAGAACACACTGCACACACTGCCACCCACGTGGGTCCGACAACACTGTCTGCTGCCCCTCAGCCCAGACTCCAGGCTGGTGTATGTTATAGGCTGCTAGATTTTCCTGCTTGGATGGAAACGTTCATTACAGAAAAAAGGATTTGCTACTTTGTTCCGATCAGTAGACCTCTGGCCCGTATCGTGTTGGAATATTTGAAGTGAGTAAAACTTCATGGTTTCATTGCCTTAGAAACGTCATCAGCTTTGAACGGGATGGCTTGGGCCTTTCTCTTCTCATCGGCTCCCCGTTCAAAGTGCTCTTGCTATTAGCAGGTGGCATTCTCTCTGAGATCTGCAGACCTCTCAGACCAGCTCACCAGACTCAGCTCTCAGCACAACCTTCATGGATTCTGCCTGAGGGTTAGGACGGGATTTCCAACCCTGTCTGAAATGCCCTCAGGTACACCTCTGCCATTTTGTACTATGTATTTTTGCAAATTGGTATTCTCAACAGTGACGATTGTAAAACCGAATATTGACCAACCCTGGAAAACACTGAGACTGATCTGTGTTCTGCAAAGTCAAATCTCAGTCAACTCTTAGCCCTTTATGTAAACGTAAACATCTGATTAGTACCCAAATGTTCTGTCGCACACCAAAGAACTGTTTAAAATTATCACTGGTCAACGTCTGACTTATACGCCTATTTCCTGTACCTATCTTGGATAAAAAAGAAGTTACAAGTGGGAAGGGCTTATGGCACTCTAACTTAGCTCACCCTACCCGTGACAAAACCTGCAGATGTCACGAATCCAGGCGAAGTTTCAGCGATACTCATTTTTAAGGTTTTCACATTTTTAAAGATTTCCATCAGCTTTATGAATCTCTATCAAGCCCTTGGATGAATGATTTTTTTTTACATTTCAAGAAAGATATAGCCCCACCTCACCCTACCGGAATGGCGAAGAAGAAACCATCAAGGGCAGACACTTAGATCACTCACATGTTGGAAGGAGGATAAAATTACACAATCCCTTGGAAAACCCAGCGTGGCACGCTTGTACCAATTTATATGAACATCCCCGTTACAAAATATCACTCCAGATAAACAAAGACATTTCATCACGAGAGAGTAACTCATTCAAGGATGTTCAAAGTAGCCCAGGGTTCCATGAGCCGAGTAATAGACTGAAAGATTAAAAAAAAAAAAAAAAAAAGCAAAAATAAACAGGAAAACGTTACTGATGCACACAACCCGGTGAATCTCAGAAACCTTCTAGTGAGCCAAAGAAGGCAGGCGACAGCGCGCACACCGGATGACTCTCTAGCCAGCCTGTGATTAAATGACGCAGAAGAGCCAGGGACAGGCTACGAAAGGGAAAAAACTGTTCCTCGTGGGGAACTTTTGAGAGGCTAAAATTTGGTTGTTTTGGTTTTGATGACGTGGGAGTCAGAGATACGTTCTTAGTCCAACTCAAGGGAAAGTGTAAGATCTGTACATTTCCTACTCTAAAACAAAAAAAGCAGTTCTTAAACGCTAGTTAGTGTGTGTCCTGGTGTGACACGCAGCGAACTGCACTGACGCGTGCCCAGCATTCAGTAGTTGGAAAGGTATTAAAGAAAAGGGGAGGGGCGAGATGAAGGCTGATTCCAGGATCACAGAAGGACCGTGATGGAGTCACGTGCTAACTGTAGGACCGAGGGAGGGAGTGAATTAGTGGTCGCGTGCCTTGTCCTCCAAGCATTTAAAAAAAAAAAAAAAAACTTTAAAAACTTTTAAATTTTATCACAAAAATTTTTAAACTTTACATAGGAAAGTGCTGTGTGGCCCATGCCTTTAATCCCAGCACTCAGGAGGCAGAAGCAGGGGGATCTCTGTGAGTTTGAGGCCAGCCTTGTGTACATAATGAGTTCTAGGACAATCTAGAGAGACCCTATCTCAAACCAGCAACAAAATAATAAAAATAAAATAAAAAACTCCCGCTTCCCACTGGCCTCGGGTCAGTGACTGTATTACCAGGCAGCGAGATTCCACCATGGGCCTGGCTCTGGCTAGCTCTCCAGGTGCTCAGCTGAGCACAGCCATGTTACCCTGAGCTCTCAGTTGCAGGCTATCCTGGCCACCCTCCCACCTTCTAATTCTCTGATGCTTTTGTCGTCTCGGGTTTGCACAAGCCTCCGATCCGCTCTCTTCCCCTCACTCTGTCCTGCAGGTCTCGCTCAGATGTGACCTCCAGCAGGAAGCTTTTGAACACTTCCTTCTCTCTTCAGTCCCTGGTGAGGTCAAGCCCTTTGGTCTTGTGCTCTCAATGGGCTTTTCTTAATGATTGTCCATCTGTAACCTTGTATCTCTGTGACTGATCTGTCCCTTGGAGCTTGGATGGAGCTTATGTCTAACTTGACTGCTACTGTGTATCCAGCGCTAATGGCGCCTGGTGCGTAGAGGACATATAAGATGACTCCGCAGGAGGCTGGAGCTAACGGGGTCCTTACCTTGTACCTGTGGTGTGAAGACATTGCTATTCATGATTTGGCCATCACACTGGCCTTTGTCAACTATACTTAATACTTCCGTCACTAAAAATATTAATTCATAAAAAGTTTCACAGTAACACACAGATAAAGCAGTTTTTGTAAAATGTTATTTTTTAAAAATGAAAAGAAAATACTGTACAGAAAAACAAAATACACCCTTAGTCCTTGGTGACACCAAATCTGATGAAGGGGAGAAGTCATGACCATCAGATGCCAGAACACACCCCCAGCCCTGTCTTGGTTCTCCGAGCCTCTGAGAGCATCTCTATACACATCTTACTGAAGTTCCCCTTGTAAAACGGATGGCATTGTCTAGCAAACAAAACGAGTGCTTATATCCACCAACCATCTGGAATAAAACGGGAAGTGGCAACAATTCTCTTAGGTCAATGGCCTGGATTGCTTCTCTGTTGCTGTAACAAAACACCGACTGAAACCAACTTGGGGAGGCAAGGGTTTATTTGACTTACAGGTTATAGTCCATTGCTGAGGAAAGTCAGGGCAGGAACTCAAGTAGAAACCCGGAAGCAGCAACTGAAGCAGAGGCCATGGAGGAATGCTGCTGATTGGCTTACTTTCTGTGGCTTGCTCGGCCTGCTTTCTTATATTATCCAGGACCACCTGCCCAGACCCGGCCTCACCAATAACAGGCTGGGCCCCCCCCCCCCGCCCCGTCAGCCATCAATCAAGGAAATGCCCCAATAGACATGCTCCCAGGATAATTTACTGGAAGCAATTTTTCAGTTGAATTTACCTCTTCCCAGGTGACTCTAGATGGTGTCACGGTGCCAAAAAAATAACCAATATAGCCATTTAAAAGAATGCGGGCTTTGGTGCAGGCGAGTCCTGATCACTATTCTCAAGCTTAGACTTATTTGTATTGTCATTTTTTTTCTGTGTTTCTTCTGCCCCTCGAATATTTTAAGAAGCAGAATATTTTAAATAGATGGTTAAGATGAACAAAAATGTCATTTGCTTAAATAATCAGGGTAGCTCACAGAGTTGACCTACTAAACAGTATCTGTAATATTCTGTAATACTCAATATTCTTCCCTTACTACCAAACTGAAGGCTTTCTTGGATGTGACAGAACTCTGATTAACCAAGCTCGAGTGCAGAGATCTGAGGGAGGGAACCAGGTCACTGGAGACCCTCCCACCCCCCGTGCGCCATGTATTTGGAACGAAATGACATTGAGCGGCACCACACAGACATCTTTGATCATCTTTCTTCAGTGAAAACACTAGAATGAGCATTTTCTCAAAAACCAAAAGGCTCTGATGCACAGATCAAAGATTTTTTTTTCCCGTCTGCTGTGTTTTCAAAACCCACTTGAAGAGATTCACTTCTCAGAACCCATGCCAGAGCAGCCTTCAAGCTACAGAACAAGACACCTAGTCAGCATCCGGGAGCCCGGTTCCTGCAGCCAGAGATCATTCTCTTTCATGTATTCCGAGCTGGTTCTCAGCAACGGACAACACCAGGACAGAAAGGGGTTTCGGTGCACTGAAGCTGATCCGTGTGCGTGTATGTGTGTGTGTGTGTGTGTGGGGGGTCTCTCCGCTGCAGTAACGACTAGGAACCTAATAGGCAGTATGACAGTGTCTCTTCCTTTTTATCTGTACAACGTTACTCATGTCAAAGCGGCATGCGGTGGTCTGATATGGATGAAAGGGCATATGAATGTTTAAACTGACACATGATCCCAAAGACAAATCCCAAGCTGTCTTCCCGGGACAGCGAATGTCAGCCCAGCATGGATTTACTCTCCTCTGCTCTCTAATATCTAGAAAAACAATGAAGCTTCATTTCCTCTGTGATGCCACTGCTGTCTGTTCAGACACCATGGGGTGTCCCTCTGTCAAATGTCCCTGACCTGCCAGGCTGGCGGCCACTGGCCTCACACTCTTTGGAGGAGCCGCTACCGAGATGATGCTCTCATGACTTTTCTTGGTGAAATCACTTTAAAATATATATTTAATTGTGAAATTATGTATGTGGATGGCTCGCGTATGTGAGTGCGGGTGTGCTTGGAGTCCAAAAGAGGGTGTAGAATCCCTTAGTGCTGGGGTTGCATGCGGTCAGTCAGCTGAGGTGGGTGCTGGGGACTGAACTCACAGTCTTAACTACTGAGCCATTTCTCAAGTTCCAAGAGTCATTTCTGTATTCTTTGCCCATTCAAAATGTGAAATGCACGGTGCCTACCCAAAAGTACCTAAGTCAGACCTACTGGCTTTGTGGGCCCAAAGCGTTCAGAGCTCTCCAAGCCTCATTTGAGGCTGTGCCGTAGGCCTGGAGACCCTGAGGTAGCCTGGGATACGGTCACGCGCACGGAGTAGTCAGTGTGTTGGTAGCATTGCCAACACTTGGGAGCTCATTAGAACAATCCACAGCCCCTCTCCAGACTTCTAGAATCAGAACCTGCTAATAACCATCGTGGTTCATTCCGCATTAGAGCTGGAGACACACTGGTAAAGTAGGAAAACAAAGACTAGGCTTTTGGTGTTCTTCGCTTTGTAGTTTGGGGGACAGAGCCCAGGGACTTAAACGTACTAGGCGAGACCTCCTCCACCAAGCTGTCCCTCCAGCCAGAGCCTTCCTTCTGCAGCAGGTGTTTTGATCTCTCCCTCTGTACATCTGAGGCGCTTAGGGGCTTCACCACACCTCTGCTTCCTCGCGGCTTAAGCGACAGTACCCACTCCATCAGGCGGGTTATTCAGGGGGAACACAGCCAGCGGGATACACGGGGATTTGTTACACAAACTACCCGACGACACGCTCACGTGTCAGAGTCCTACAACATGCTGTCTGCAAGCAAGAGAGCCAAGGGGTGCGAGCGTATCAGTACTGGCGTCGGACCCGTAAGAACCGGCAAGGGAGGGTGAGGACGGACCACCAGCTGAGGGGAGCCCCTTCTCTGCCTTTTAATTCTACTGGGATCTCAGTGCCTCAGACGGTGCTCACCTACCTCAGTGTGGGCTGATTCTCCTTCCTCAGCTCATTGACTCAGATCCCATCTCTGTGGGAACTACCCTCCCGGCAGACATACCCAGAGAGCGCTATTCCGGTGTTCTTTAACTTAGACAAGGGCCGCCTAAGATTAACAGTCACTTCCTGTTGAGGACGGCATGAGGGAAGATGGATGAAGCACGGGAGAGGTGCGCCAGGACAGCGAGGTCCCACCTCACAGTTTCTGACCCAGTCATGGACCGAGGGGAGCTGAAACTTCATTTCTAACAAGTCCCAAGGTGAAGCTGAGGGTGTGGACCCGGAGGCCATGCTAAGAAACCATGACCCGGGCCACAGGAAGATGGGAAGATGCCAGCCTCTGATTGTCTCTGTCATGGCTGGATTCTCTTTGTCGGGAGTCTGGATTCTGTGACTTATTACACTGCCTGTGACTTTATGTCCTCTGAAGCTCAGAGCTGAGCTCGGGTGGGATGATGTCCTGCGGGGTACACACACAGCGGAACACTAGTCTTCTCCCTTGTGCTGTCACACACACACACACACACACACACACACACACACACACACACACACACACACACACCCCCACCCCTGGCTAGGCCCCCTTCAGTGACAAGAAGAAATCATGCACACTAGACTTGGTAAGAAATTTCCTTTTGCCTAATGTTTTGTTCTTAAAGACTTGTCAATGTCAAGTGGGACTTTTGTTAAACAAGGTATGCGCCCACGTGCCTGCTAGATTTTGTTAAGGGAATGAGGGAGTTGGAAAGATCTAATAGTTTCCTAGCCCCGATGTGAGGGTCTCAACAGAAAAGTCACCGAATTACTTAATGACGCCAGGGCTTCATTTCACTCTGATTAACACAAGCTAGAAACGAGCTTCAGGACCAGTGCCTAACAAATCAGGTCTCTGGAGAACCAGCAAGCAGGCAGGACCAGTATCCAGAAGTGAATGATGAGAAGCCGAAGGCCTAAGACGGTTCTGTTATTCTGTGACCTAAGATTCTGAAAACATCATCAGATTTTCTGTTTACATCTTATAAACAATCACCCTCAGAGTCCAAAGGCATGTCTAATTATCCTTCATCTTCTAATTTAACTCAGAAATACTTACTGGGCTTGTGAAGCAAAGATGGTTAGGTCCTATTTACTGTCTGCTAGGAGACAAAGCCAGGTATCGCCCCTATGAGTTCATTCACCCACAAAGTGTTTATTGAGCTCATACTACGTGCCAGGCCACGTTGCAGACGCTGAGGGTGTGGCAGAGAACAGAAGAGACAAAGCTTCCATTCTCTGTGAGCTAGTTCAAGAGTGCCCGAAGATGGGGGCTCCCAAAGACCGAGGAACCAAAAGTGAACTCGCAGCACCCCTAAATCTAGATGCTCAACCAGACATTTAGCCGTTTGCTCCTTGCAAGGCTCCAGCCATTCCTAGTCGGTCTGAGGGCCAACACTGTCAGGCAAGAAATGCCAGGACGTGGTGTCAGCTCATCCAGTTTGCTCCGGAAATGCTCCCTTAGAAATGAAGGTATGTGAGGGGGTGGGGAGGGGGACGGGACTCCCCGAAGGGAAATGCAAGCGCAAACGAAGCAGTGTTTATAACTTCTAGACATCACACTGACTCCACGCAGCGCAGATCGATTTCTACCCTCTGCTCAAACGAAACATCGTCCGGACACAAGTGAGAGCCTCCCGACTAGAATTAGGGGGCTTGGATGATGGGAGGGAGCCGAGCCAATCAGTCCATTCCAATTCTGACTTTAAATAGGGTTGAACTTTTTTTTTTTTTTTTTTTTTTAATCTTAACTTTTCAGTTTTGTGAACGTTAGTACCACTGTGCTGAAGATAGGCCAGGAGATCCCATTTGGAATTCATGCCCAAAGCAAGGATCGGAGAACTTCTTGTTAAAGTTGTCCAGGCAACAGTTTACTCGGGATCATTTGGATGGACCACCTGCCCACCCCGACACTGCCTGCTGGGGCTGTGTGTGCTGAGCCTTTATCACTAGAGGTCTCTGTGAGACACACCCCTGGGGTAAAGCTGCTCCCCGCGACAGTGAGCTTCGCACTCACAAAGGATTAGCACAGCCCGCCAAGACTAAGATGGAGTTCAAGCTTCCCCAGTGAACTTAGAAACAAGCTTGTAGAAAACCTTTAACATGGTATCCTTATCAGGCAGCAGAGCTAAAGGAACTAAGGCAGGCAAAAGGGATGGCGGTCATCGCCTGTAGACTAAATCTCTCCTTCAGAGTCATATTGGCAGTTCAAGTGCTCCCCAAGACCAGAGAGGGACATACCGTTCAACTTAAATGCCTCCCACATTTTTTCCCTTTACAATGGGAAAATCCAAATGGATCTGAGGACAGGCTACACTCCCTCATAGCAAAGATTAAAATTAATCTTTTAAGAAAAGACATCTCGCGCCTCAGGCCCTAAGGCAGTGATAAACAGTCACCAAAACATAGACGCCACCAAAGATGGCGTGACTTAAATCAAAACTCCAGGTTCCCCGAAGCCCGTCAGCAGCACTCGCTGAAAACTTTAACTTAACGAGTAATGTAATTACAATTTCTGGGTTCTCCGACCCTCAGGCTCCCCGCCCAACTCCCAGCACAGCGGTGGAGACCAGAAGCCCAGCGGGCCAGGACGCCAAGGCACCCTCTAGCTTCCTCTTTGCTCCCACTCAGGCCATGGCTAGTTGCCTGGCCACAGTAATTTCTAACTTGAGGTTTCAAAGTTCGCAGGCTCCCACTAGCCCAGGAAAGAGCGCATGTGCTTGTGCAAACACTCCCCCTCCAAAAGGGATATATATATATATATATATATATATCTGTAGTAACACCCACTTAGGGAGGAAGATGCTTCCAAGACAGACAGGATGGCCCGCCCATCCTAAAGGCCGATTGGATGGTTGCAGGTGGCCTCCAATCCCTATGGCAGACGGGCAAACATGCCACCCTCCTCAAACAATGGTTGGTCAAACTGTGTCTTCCAGATGACATCCTCATGGATCTAACCACATGTCCAAGCCGTGGGGGCTCCCGGCCCACCCACACACAAAAGCCGCACAGGTGTTAATGCTCAGATATGTTTTAATATTATGCAAAAAACAAGAGGTCACCGACTCGCTGTGCGCCAGAGTGCCCGCAGCGCTGAGCCCTGCCGCGCGGGCCGAGAGGATCAAGGCCACGCCCCGGTCAGCTGCCACTCTGACTCAGAGTAAACTTTGAAGAAATAAGAATTGGACCTCACTCTCCTAGGGCAAACTGTGGTATAGATAAGAGTGTAAGGCTTTATAATGCCTTTCTTGATTTATTTCCATCTTAGAAACACCTGCCGCTTGGGTTTTCGCGCTGCTGGCGTCAGCAAAAAAGCGGGCAGGGTAGCCTCACGCTGCCGGCAGGCATGTTTCAAAGCCCTGACAGCACAGATTCACACCCTCATGGCTCCTTTAAGAAAAAGCAGGCCGTTTAAATTTTATCAAGGCCATACTGCTACTAAAATTATTATTTTAAAAAAATCCTAATTTTATACTGCATTGAGGCTACAGTGTTAATACCATTTATTATTGACTTGCAGTCACGCTGCATTCAATGGTTCTGTAAGCTCTACTCGGCCTCCCGGCCTATACTAATTAATTTGGCTCCTCGCTATTCAGGTGATGGCCATGCAAAATACTACTCAACCCAACTCTTGTCACTAACTTCCTAGGCACGGGTGGCTAAAAGCAGTAGTTTTATGTGATTTCTGAGATCCTAAGTACGCTTCAAGATCATACAGACATAATATAAAGGCATTAAGTTATATAAATGATTCAGAAAATAGTTAAATTTCAATAGTTCGGAGTTTTAATTAACATTTGCCTCACTTCGGAGTCTAGTGCTGTTTTGTAAACAACAAAATGGTCCCATATATAGGCCCTAAAAAACTCAGACCTTCCGGTGAAACACCAGAAAGTGTCCCAGATGGCTTTTAAAAGCCAGCGTCACTATTACAAAATGGAAAAATCTCATTTGGCTATCTCCAAAAATAAACTCAAAAAAGGTCTTACACCAAATCGGCCCTCTAAACAGGCAAAGTGCCTTTGGCTCAAAGCCTCGGCTTTCGCAGGGTTTAATCCCACCTATTCCCTCTTAAGCCTGCCAGGGCCAGACAGGCAACAACACTGCTGGACACTCCCTTCTCGGAGTCAATAAAGATTAAAAAATTGGGCAATCCTCCCCTTATGGTGAGGCATGAGATAGAAAGAAGCCCTTTCCCCAGAGGGAAGGGTTCTTGTCTTCCTACAGAAGTCTGCATTCCTGATGTCACAACAAATCCACGCAGATGAAGAGAGCAGCTGGCTCTCCTCAGAAGAAAGAAAAGACAAGACTTCACCTCAAGGCCGGTAATAACTTAAAAAATATTTCTCTGCAGGAAGCTCACACCCAAAGACAAACTTCAGCCATGCTGGCTTGATCAGAGAAATTTCAGTCATGCCCACCTGGCTGACTCAAACCCCTAATAATCACCTCATTTCCCCGGGTTCCAACCCGTGAAGACATCTCTACAGGTCCAAGGCGTCTTCCTACAGGACCACCCAAAAAATATATCTGGGTCCCAGCCAAAAACGTTTGCTGACAGACCAACTGAGGAAGAGGAAAAGACGCCCCCTAGAGGAACAACACCCAAGAATTGGCATCCACAAACTCTTCCCCTTCCTATTCTCACAGGAATGGCTGGAAAATCATTCCAACCTGGCACCTAACTTTTTCGCCCTCTAACAGAGAAGCCAAGACTGAAAAGGAGATTCCAGACCTCAAACACGGTGAAAAATTCTCTAATACTAACAAACCTAACCTTCTTTACAGGAAGCCACAAGAAGATGTCTCCTGAGGCCTCCACTCAGAGACACCTGACTCTGAGTCCTACTCAAATTCCATGTAACGTCTCTGTTCCATTACTACACCTTGCCCCCCAGCTCTCTGCTTATAGCTATGCCTAATCAAGGCTCACTCTATAAGACAAACCATCGATGCTTCTCTGGTACCAAGGACTTATTAGCCCCTATACCAACTCTCCCCTCCCGGATTTCAACCCCTTTAAAGATTATCCGCAGGTTTATACAGCCGGAGCCCAACACCTGATCAAGGAAGGATCATCCCATCCCCCACCCATTGAGTCCAGTTAAAGCTCGCCTGTCCAGACACGCCATCCAGCGGCCGACGACTTCCAAGACAGACCAGATGGAGCAGCGGATATCCGCTGCAGCGTCATAGCTCCACACCTGGACAGATGTGTTATAATAAACCAATGACTCTGGGCTGGGCAATATGAGACATTTACTTAACCCCCCAAACCCCCAACGGGTTTTACAAGCCCCCCCCCCTGTGTCATACAGATCCTACAGCGGCAGATAAACAGGTGACCAAAAATGCCATCAATTGAGCTCCAATCCTATACCAAACCGTCTCTCAGTTAGAGACTAATAATGATATTATACCTCCCCTTTTTAAATAAAAACAAGGGAGGAGTTGTGGGACCGTCATGGGGCTGAGGAGCGGGTTGAAGCAGCTGGGAAGCACCTCGCCCTCCCAGAAGGTGAGCGAGTTGGGCGTTCAGCAGCTCCTCCTCTTTTGGCCCTGGCCAGATCCCAGCTAAATATTAAATATTGCCTGTTTCACAGAAGCAAAAGGAAAATAACTTGGCAAGTGCTTGTCTGCCCTGTGGCTGATAACCTCCCTCTTTGTCTCTGCAAGACTGAGAGGCAGGTGCCTGCCCTGCATGCAAATAAGGCTACCCCAATGCCCTTGTCTGACCCTCCCCCACTGTCGGATATTTATGTAGCAGACACCCCGCATTAAAGAGAGTACTACTTCCACCAGAAGAGACTCCCGGGACTGATTCATTGCGTCTCGTTCGTTCGTTCTTGGCGCAGGGGTCAGAGTCTATGGCCAGTCCAAGAAACCCACGTCCCATCCCTTCCTTCCCATGCTTTTCTGCCACTCTTTAGGCGCGGGTTTCCTGCTCCTGGCCAGAGACCCAGCCGGCTGGGGCTGGGACCAGTGACAGCTGGGAGGGACCGAACCACCACCAGGGGACTGCTCACAACCCACGACAACACTGCTAGCCAGCAGAGGGACCCAGAAATATAGCCAGGGCCTTTGTTAGTGGCCATATAACTTCGCCAGCATCTAATACTCACATACACGGCAGCGGGTCCTGAAGATTGTTGGGAGATTGGCTGTGCCCTTTGGCAATAGCTTCGGTGTCTAAAGTGCCATGTTACTATGCAACATCTCTAGACATCTCTAGTGGAGAGGGTCCGTGTGAGACTATATGGCACTGTAAAGCCTGCAGTGACCCTAGTGATGTGTCACGGAGGGAGGAGGCTGGGGCTGAACGGTCATGGCATTGACCCAAATGCACAAAATTAGCCAGAGAGAGGGAAGAACGGGACAGATGTACAGATTGCCTTTCCCCAATCTCAGTGCTCAGGAATAGCAAACATTCGATATTTTTCTGTTAATTTCTATAAAACATGTATGTTTACAGCTAAAGTAATAACGTTGTCTGGTGAAGATTTACCATGTATGTACATGTATGCACATGAAAGTTATAACATAATGGGTAGGTGGCTAGGCATCAACTGGGTCTTATAACACAAAGGCTTTGTGTTCCACACAATTTGGAAGACTATTAGGCTAAGAACACTGTGGGAAGTTAAAGCTGCATCTGGCAGTTCTAAGTAATTCTGAATTATTAATTCTTAATAATTCCACATTATTAAAAATGACAGACATAACCAAAAGTCCAAAAGATTAAATTTAAAAGTTGTTCAAGTAATGTAAAAGTCTGTATAAAGGGATAGAGAAATGAGAACACAAAAAGAACATACAAAAATAAATGGTAAAATGAGAAACCTATTCCTAACCACATCAATAATTACATTAAATGTTAATGAGCCAAAGACTTCAGTTAAAAAGCAGAGACTATCAGAACTGGTAAAAAAAAAAAAAAAAATCAAAACCCAGCATGCTTTGAAAGTACCGGGATGCGAAAGGTGATGTAAACAAATACGCTGAAGATTCCTAATGGCTGGGTTAATATCAAATAAAGTGAATCATAAGATAGAGTACCACTAGTTGTTAATAATGTTTTATAATGATAAAAGGATCAATTAATCAGAAAAGACATAATAAATGTGCTGATAATAAATGAGGCTCTTAGCAACAAGGCTTCAAAATATATCAAACAATAGTTTTCAGAAATAAATGGGGAAAAATAGACAATATTTATTCCTCTTTTATCATTTGCTAGAATTAGAAAAGAATTTGAAGAAAATGGGTAATATGAAGAATATGGTAATCACTTTGATCTAATTGAGACTGATAGAACACAGCTTCTTCAAATGAATCTTTTTGAAATACTGACTGAAATCAACCTTTATTTGGCCCAAACAAAAGATTTCAATACATTTCAGTGGATTCAAACAACAAAAAGTATGCTCTCCAACAATAAACGGAAACAAATTAGAAATCGCCAGAAAAATATCTAGAAAACGTCTATCTAGAAATTAAACAAACCCAAATAGAAAATTTCTAAATAGTTCACGGGGGAAAAAAAAGAAAGAAAAAAGAAAAATAAAAGAAAATTATAAAGTAGATTGAACGGAAAGAGAACGAGGAGTTGAGTTTGAGTCCCTTCATGACGCTGTACACCTCCTGTTCCTTTCCAGTGCTGGAGGAGAGAGACAGGAACAAGGGGGACGTGAGCAGGCTTCCTCCCAACTCCACCTGCAGATGCTTCCCTTCCTCCACCTGCTCCCTCACACCCCTGTAATAAAACGTATCACCGCCTTGGAATCTCAATCTTTGCAATGAACCGTAAAACAAATGGGTGGTCTCGGGGGCTCGCACACAACATAGCCACGTTTCTGGGGTATCCCCAAAGTAGTCATTTCAGAGAGAAACCACAGTTCTAAAGAAACGGAGCGCTAAGCCCTGCTCATAGGCTGGAAGACTTGCTACTATTGAATACTGCTTTCCTCTCATTGCTCTATGGCTTCAGTGCATGCTTAGGGGAGGTAAACATTACCAATCTAATTCTAAAATGCGTACAGCAATGCAATGAACACAGGAAACCGAACCGGTGGAAGGATTTACAGTACCTGACCTCGAGACTTACAGTAGCTAAGGAACTATGCGACTGGTGCACGGATTCACAAACTGAGCAACGCAGAGGAAGAGTCTGGATGCAGACTGCACTCCGTGACTACTTGCTAAAGATGTCAGAGTAATTCAGTGAGGGAAGGACTTCCAATAAGTGCCTAAGTTTCAACAATCAGGTATCTTTATAGGTAAAGTTTGATCCCATCTCACCCTTAAAAGTAATTCTAGATGTAACGTACGCTTAAATGTAAACGTCCAAATTTTAATTCTTTAAAAGAAACACATACTACCTTTAGAACTTGGGGACCGGCAAAGAAGAGCACAGAAAGCAGTACCTGTCACACACTAACATATTAAACGCTATCAAGTTCAAAGCTATCCATCAAAATATTGTTACATGAATAAGAAGGAACAGAGGAAAACTTGAACAAACATATCTGGCAGTGGATTGACGTATCGCGTAGTTCAGCTCAATGATAAAGACAACCCAATTAAAATGACAAAGGTCCTCGATCGACACTTTACAAAGATGGTATACAAGAGGCCATTACGTGCGGAGAACTCCTCAGTCACTGGTCACCAACGCGTGCGCATTGCCGGGGACTATACAGAGACACACTTACAAACCAGAACCCACACACCTACCAAATGGCTGAAATCACCTCTTGACGAGAGTACGGTCTCTCTCGCTCACTGTTTTGGGGGATGTCAGATGACAGAACTTCTCGGGAGAAAGAGTTGGCAGCGGCTTATAAAGCAGACACGCGCCTGACCTGTGACTTAGCGAGTCTGCCACGGCTCGTGTTCCCAAAGGAAATGAAAACACCTTACAACAGAGCATGTAGAACGCTCATAACAGGTTTGTTCATAATAGCCCAAGAACAGAACCAGTCCAGGTGCCACCAATAAGACAACAGATTAAAAAACAAAACCCATAACAAACTAACCAACCAAGCAACATGTATTCACCCGGCAGAACACTGCTCAGTGGTAAAAGCCACGGCGCACATACACTAAAAAACACAGGCCTTAAAAACATAAGCCAAGAAATGCTTTACAGAATATGCATGTATCATATGACTCTGCTGCGATGACATTCTTAACGAAACTGCTCTATGACAGGGTGGAGGGGGAACCAGGCAGGTGAAGGGGCAGATCAATGGGGGGAGATGGACGAACAGACTTGTAGGGTGTCAGTGGTATGCTTTGTCTCGTGGGCCACACGGGTGTGCGTGTTGTCGTGGGTTATACAGAAGCACACTTACGATTGGTTGATTTTTTTTTTAAATGTTTGAGGCCCCCAAAGGACAGACATTCACTGTAAGGGGGGCAGACACTTCATGGGAGGAACCAGGTCATTCTCTCCTGCCATGCTGTGGTACAGGAGATTGAATAAAGCCCAAGACCTGAGTACAGAGGCAAGGGCTCCACCCTTGAATACATATAGGGGAATCTGGACCTTAGAGAACAGGGCGCTGTGCGGATCAGCCTACAGGAGGAATGCATTGGAGGGGGCCGTGTCACAAGAGGGCCAAAGGCTATACACTGGGGCTCAAGACACTTAAACAGACCTCAGAGGCTGCAGGGCCAGGCTAAGTTTTAAAGAAAAAAATAAATGGTCTAAGTGTCAGGTAGAAGAGCTGACACTGGATGGGGGTGGGGTACACCAGGGAAGAGGTGAGCCTTTAGCTCAGGGTTCTGGAGAAATTAAGGGTTCTTCTGGCAGAGACATGCAGGTGTCAGAGTCCAAACAGGAACCACCCTTTCTTCTGGAAATGCTGCCGTAGAAGACAGAGTGTAAAAGGTCAATCCCCAGGAACCCCAGAGACTTCCATACCTGAAGTTCCTTATTCTCCTGGAAGAACACAGGAGTTGCAAAGTCTACCCTAGTCTCACTGGCTCCAGCAGTACACTGGAGCCGGTGATCATGGCAGCCAGGGTGCAGGTGCAGCAAAAGGAATGATGGGTAGGTTGTTATGGCTGTGCAAAGCTGTCCACCCCTATGCCTTGCCCAAACTCTGCGACTCAGGGCCCTTAGGAACCTTAAGAAAACGGAACGTCCTCCAGGCTGCCGAATGACTTTCTGGAGTCAGAGGCCAAGGTGGTCAGAGCCAGAAGGTATGCTGCGGGACGGAGCTCACCAGTCCAACCACAAGGACAGAAGCCTAGGGCGCGAGGCAGATCTGCAGATGTGCTCCTGCTCTCCAGCCTCCGGGAAGAATGAGGACACTCATCAGAACACTGGCTCGGCTTCGCACCTGCAGCTCAGGCTCCTCCCTACAGGCTGCAGCACCCCTGCACAGCAAGGCGGTGCTGTGGGCCACAACTTGGGTGATACCCCTCAACTGCAATGACATCTCTGTCAGTGCTGGACCGTTTATAAACAGCAGTGACCACCTGGCGACATTTGTGACCTTCTCAGCTTGTGCACACACACGCCATGACATTTGCACAATGACAGAATCAGCCAACAGCGTAGCTCTCTGATGTGCCATTTCATTAAATGCCATGCGACTAGGCCCGCAGAGTACCGTGCTTCTACAGATAATAGGGCAGACAGTTTGTCACCTGAAGCCCGACAGTGACAGGCGGAGAAATAAGATTTGGAGTGCCAGCCCCGTAGCGCCACCAAGAAATGATTTATTAAAGATAATTTAGAAAAAAAAAACCCAATAGTTTTAATGTCCCAAAGGGTGACGGGTGAATTTTTCAAATTTAAATTAAACAGCAAACTAAATAAATCCCACCCACGCCATTTTTTTTGTCCCTGCAATACATCACAACTATGAAACATTAATGGCAAAAAGAAACGAACAGCCGGCCGGCTTAATTGGACAATGGGCTCAGGGGGAAGGACGGATGAGCTGGTTCTGCACCTGTGCTGTCAGGCCCGGTATGGGAGAAAGAGACATGTTGGAGAACCATAACCGGGACCAGGGAGAAACAGTTTCCCAAACAGAAGCCATCCCTTTCCCAATGCATCGCGGGGCCGGAGACACAGCTGGGATGGCAGGCGGGGTCTATCCATTGCATTCGCCTGCTCAGACATGAATCAGTTTCCTATGCTGGTGTGCTGTAAGGCTGAGAGACAGTTCTCTTCTCTTTCCCTCATCTTCCACCGCTGTCCGACGCCTTGTAAACACCTGGTGATGCCAGAGAGAACACGAAGAAAGCAGAGCGCACAGAGGAGCCCACCACTGTTCAAAAGTAGCCAGCTCTGGGTCTGCTACCTTGCCAGCCACGAGGCCTGAGCTTCTCCACTAGTCTACCCACACCTGGGCAGGTCTCCCCAACTGTGTTCAGTATAGGTCCCAGGCATCTTCGGTTTACCCTCCCCCTTGCCAGGGAACGCACTCTCACAATCAGACCTCTGAACCTCACAAAGCCGGTCACAACCAGCTTTATCAGCCGCCACCACCAGGCTGACAACGTGTCTCTTTCTCTGAGCCAAGATCTTCCACATGCACAATCCTACCAGATGCTACCACAACGCCACCAGTGTCCCCTCTGCATCCCCTTCCCTGCTGTAAGTTCTTAAGTTCCTGTCTTGTACCTTCCAGCAACTGAGCAGGCACTCCATTAGAACTCAGATTCAGATACACACACACACACACACACACACACACACACACACACACACATATATACATATATACATACACGCATATATACATAATACACACACATATATGTATGTTTATATATATGTATACATGTATGTATGTATATGTATATACATACACACATATATATATACATACATATGTGTGTGTGTGTATGTATATGTTGATTTTGTGGCTTTCCTAAATCTTTCAACAAATATTTCAGAACACCTGCTGTAAGTCACATGCACTCAAACTCTGCCTTGTGATTGCACAACAGCGACAGAATGGGAGTGGCCCCTCGAGGAGGCCACTGAAGTTGTAGTTGCAGAAGGAAGTCCCACTTGGATGATAAGCAGATACTCTTTGTAATGCCCTGTGAGACACGATGGTTTTATATACGGGTCAGACTCAGCACGGGATCTGTTTGGCAGGGAGAGGACCGGAGGCCGAGGCAGAGACTCGAGACAGTTTTGTTCTGACTTTTAAACCCAGCTCAGACTCTGCTCTTGGGACCAGTGATTAGTTACCCATCAGCCAGAGCTGGTTGCTGCCTGTGAGTCTTGAAGCCACCCACGTTGGCAGTAACTCTCAAAGAAGACAGGGTGCTGGGACCCACCCCAGAGGACACTGACGTTACAGTTCTAATACCCCCCCTCAAAAAAATCTGTACCCCAAAGTAAGGTTTCACTATGGTAGTCCTGGATGGTTGATTAGCCAGAACATTTTATCTGAGCCTGGCTACATATACCTCACAGATACCCACTGTGGGATGGACGGCTCTCTCAGAGAGCTGTGCTCCCCAGCTCTTTAAGAAAATCCCTTCCTTGTGGGACAGGAGATGCCGGTACCTTTCCAAGGGCTTCTCCATGGCCCCATGTATCATACATCAATGCGAACACCGGGCTGCCCGACGGGCACTCCACACCGTCCACTTGCGATGCTCCCTCCCCTTAGGCGTCAAGCACACTGGCTTCTGGAATAGCCACTCGCACCATATTGTCATGGTCAAGATGGAGTAGCATGGAGGAGCCCCCTCTGCTTTCAACAGGCTTCTTGCCCTGAGGTCAGGCCCAGGGCCAGCTCAGGAACAGTTGCTATGGTGATACTGTCTTCTGCGGTGATGGATTCCTACAGTTTTACACATTCTTTCTGATTTGGAGTCAGACCCGGTGAGAAGGCAAACAGATCAAGGAACCTAGGAGCTCACACGCCTTCTGCGGCCACAGAAAGGGGCTGACAGGTTCCGAGACAGGCTGCAGGCATGAAGATACAGGATGTCCGGTGTTTGTGTGACTGGCTAAGTCTGGGAAACCTAGGCTGTAGGTGGCCTAAGCAAGTAGGAAATGCAGAGAAGAAATTCTCTTCTAGAACCAAGGTCAGAAAGTACCTCCTGTAGAGAGTCAGACAGTAAATGTTGGAGGCGTTGGAGGCTTTGTAGGTCTGAGGTCCTCCATGTTGTTTCTCTGCTCTGCTACACGTAAAGGCACCCAAAGAGAGCATGGCCATGCCCCAACAGATGCTATCCCCCAGCCTCCCCGGGTCCGGGGTTCGGGGCCTGTCCAGTTTCAGTTTTCTCTCTCCTTGGGCTACACTTTGTTTAATCTGTTTGCCTGTCTCTGGCCCATGGCTTCCAGGCGCCTGTGCTGAACAGGTGTCTTGTGGGGCTCTGGGGACAGCGTGCGTGCAGGGAACAGGAATGTGCAGCAGACACGCCTTGCCGAGCTTTCCAGTCTCTTGCAGAAAGAATCTTCGGTGATGACAAACACGACCAGAAACGAACTGCCTGGAACACAGCTCCATTCCCCGTTCAAATGCAAGCCCACGAGGTTGATTCTGACGTCAGGGCTGGACTCTGGGAGCTGCTTCTCAGAACAAACGCCCGCAGACAGGCCGCTCTGCTCCAACAGCCCTCCCCAGCCCGGAGCTGTCTCCATGGCTTCAGACTTCCTTGGGGAGGGAGAAAAGTGCGGTAGCCAGCCAGAGGGACGGGATGCTTTACTATTGGAAAAATCTAAGAGTCTCTTAGGCCTGTACAACACCATTAGGTGACGTCAGCGGCTCAGGGGATCCGAGCTCTGTGTTTTCGCTCTTCTCAGAACAGCAACTGATTCATGGTAGCAAAGGGGTTTCTATTTAGAGCTGCAGAGGCGGGCGGCCTGCGTGTCCTGGCATCCTCCGCCAATGGCCTGTCTGCTCCGTGGGCAGCAGGCAGAGTTCACAGGAGGCCAGGACTGAGACACTCCACTTCCCCCAAGCTAACCAACAGCCCCAGGCCTACTATGTGCTGGCAGCTGGCCTACAAAGCCAGTGACACTGCTCGGGAGGTGTAACTTAGCACACACAGAGCTGTGACAGTGGGGAAGGAGACCAAGCCAGAAAGGGACTTTGGGGGTCTGGGGAAGGAGGTGCTACTTCCTGATCCTTGGGATGCGCCATGAAGGACTGGTAGGATTTGAGGATGTGGGGGTACAGAGACTGACAATAAGGACACTGGAATTGCTTGACTAGATGAGAAAGACAAGAATGAAGGGGAGAGAGGAGAAGGAACTGCCCGGCTTATAGCTTGATCCCTCGCTGAAACGCAAGGCCAGGAGCTGATCTTGACATTGAGGAGAGCTAGCCCGAGGCCACTGTGGTGGCTTCTGTGGGAGAAGGGCATACACACCATGGACTTTGGACATCAGTTGTCCCTGCTTAACTCATGCCATGAGAATGGCTGCCGCTAAAGTCAGCCCGTCCTCTTCTGCAGATCCACGGCTTGAAAAGAGTGGCCTGCATCCCTTCGCACACAGCCGTCCCCCTCTGAAGGAACACCAGGGTTCCACATCCCTCTGCCTGTCACCGCTCATGCGAGCCTCAGTCCTCCTCCTGGTGTGCCTCAGGGTGTTTGATGTTGACGGTCTCCTTGCCACGACAGTCTGCTCCCTTCCTCCCCAAGGGTTCCAAGCGCCTCTCTGCGTGTGTTGCTAACAGAGCCGTTCCTGATCCTACATTAGGTTCTCAGTGGCACAGGATGCACTGTGGGTCGGACTCGATCGTAGGAGTAAGCACACGGCCACAGATACATCTGACATCGGGGGCTCCATGAAGTTCACTGAATCCAGCACCTCTGGCTCTTTAGCATTCCTCTCTAGGAGGAGCCCTCCGGGCTTCCATCTTGCTGCCCCCCAGTTTAGCTCCCCATCTGGCCAAACCACATCCTGCCCCTCAGCATCCCCACTGTGTGAGAAAATGATGGATTACGCCCCAGGTGCCTTTGAAACTCCTAAGAGATACTGTCCCTTCTTGGAAAGCCAAAATCAAAGGTCACCTTTTATGCATTCAAAGTAGCTCATTGATAAGCCATATTTGTTTCAGACCTCATAGTATGAATAAATTATATAGGTGGAATGAATTATAAGGTGGAAATAAAACTACCTTAAAATATTATTATTATTAATTTGGGGGAGTGTTGAGAAAGGGTTTCTCTGTTATATATAACTCTGGCTGTCCTGGAACTCACTCTGTAGATCAGGCTGGCCTCGAACTCACAGAGATCCACCTGCCTCTGCCTCTCTTGAGTGTTGCCACCACCTCCCTGCAAAACATTCTTCAATTTACCAACTTGCTAAAATTCTGTTACTCCAGAAGACAGCATTCAAAATGTACTCCTCTCCATGATGTAATGCAAGAAGAAGAAGGAGAAGGAGAAGGAGAAGGAGAAGGAGAAGGAGAAGGAGAAGGAGAAGGAGAAGGAGAAGAAGAAGAAGAAGAAGAAGAAGAAGAAGAAGAAGAAGAAGAAGAAGAAGAAGAAGAAGAAAATCACAGTAGTAATTGGAAATGGTTCTTATTCTGGCTGGAGGAGCCAGAGGAGCGGGTGCTCACATGGATATAGACTTCTCATTTGGTAAAGAAATTGAGGCAGGAATTGCAACACTTTCCCTGGTTTTGCGGAAGAATCTTGCGTTCCCAGAAAATGTATGAGCCTGGGGAGAGCCGTGAGGCATAGAACAACCAAAGCACACTCCTAACAAAGTAAGACAGGCTTGCAAAGAACTGAAAAAAAAAAAAAAGAAAAAAGAAAAAAGGTACTGCCATAGGTTTCCCAGTAAACCTTCTTAGTTGGCTATTACAAGGAAATGTGGAGGAGGGGCAAGCGGAGAACAGGGACGGGCGGGGTGACGCATGGGCAAGCTGACAAGGCATGAGGGACACTGAATATCGTACCTGCTTGTTACTGTCGGCGGTACAGCACAGCTTCTTGAGGGACACAAAATGCCTAATTCTCCTAATAACATAAACAATCAGCGATTAGTGAGTCAGGAGAGGAAGCCACAGCTCAGCACACGGACACAACAAGGTCTCCTTCCTAGTGCAGATGTCAACACAAAACCTCATTTCCCTCCAGAAGCCTAGTCCCGGCTCCCCCCCTCCCCTCCCCCGCAGCAATCCCAGCTGGCCACACCTGCCTTATGGGCCAGTCATTTTTCAGCCACCTCCTGGAGTTTTGACTCCTGGGTATCCTCAGGAGAGACTGACAAGCTACCACAGAAAACTTGGCCGTAATTCTACCGACACAAACGTTTCGTTGCTTACACGAGAAGCAAAAGACTCATTTGGACAGCGGCCAAATTCCATAGGTTGCTGTTTTTCTTTTAAACGTCTTAGATGGCACACCGTGGTCCACTGTGAGGATGACACTGATCACTGTTTTAAACGTCCTACCTTGTACGCTGTACTTCATCATGAGGATAATATTTTGTTAGCTTGTTTGTTTTCAGCCAGAGAAAAATCCTCTGATTTAAAGGTCATGAGTTGATCCGGGAACTTAGCCTGTGGTCTCTTGCTTATTATCATAAGGGAAACGGGACAAAAGATGCCAGGAGCACCAGCCCTGTGCAAGTCAGCTCAAAGGTGGATTCTCTCCAACAGTAAAGTTACGAATTACACAATGTGAGACAGAGGTCTCTGGGGTGCCCCTTCCTCCCCATCTCTCTTTCTTCTTCCTGGTTCACTTAACCTGGAGGATTCTCTGAAGAGAACGTGGGGAAATACAATGGATTCTGTAATATGAAGATCACCCAAGCAACAAATGGTAAAATGTCTGTATTTTTAACCAGAATTGCCTGTGAGAGCTCACTGCCTATAATTAGGGAAAATAACACGAAATCATGTCTAGATGAAAGAACTTCTTTCCCTCATCAGTCAAATCAGAAATTTTTATTCTGACAGAAATTATCAGGCAATAGCATGTCTCCTCCACTTTGGCTACCCACTGACTCTCGTCAAACACACAGAGAAGAGCCCAGTTTCCCTTTTCCAAGAAGACAGTCTAAGAGTGGCCGTAAGGACAGTGTGACAGCCATCCTCAGGCACCATCTTCTTCCTGTGGTTCTCCACTGGCCACTTGTGGGATCCCTGAGCCAAGTCAGTGCCTGTCCATCCGGAGGTGGACAACCCTAGTCTAGGAGCCTGTCAGGACCCACAACCCCCAGAGCCTACCCAGAGAGGAGACACAAAAGGAAAGCCAGGCAGAGGCCTCTTGAGTGGCTGGAAAACGATCTTCAAACTAATCCAGCAAGATAAATGGGAGGGGAGACGATCTTCAAGTAGATGGGTGATCTAATTGCATGATGGGAAATGAACTCAGGTAGTCCTGAGATCCACTCGTGGGAGGGGTGACCTGGCTCCAGGTAATTGCTATCTTGTTGTCTTGTCAATAGGTCACACATCATGTGTCCCTTACAAGGTCAAGCCATCAGGTAGTATTGACCTTTGTGATGGATGCTTACCAGCGAGACATAGTTAGGGTCCCACCTGGGACTATGAGCCTTTCTCAAAATCTGAGAGAAGGAAAGGGAATCATGTTTTATTTCTCAAATCCTGCCCCCGGGTCAGGTGTCACTGGCTCCTGTTCAGAGACCTTCTGTTGTGGGCTGGTGCCTCAAGGACTCTCTCTGAGCCCTTGCAGAAGGAGTTCAGAGCCAATCTGGAACAAACTAGAGGCCTCAAAGAGAGAAGGTTGGCACCCCACAGGCTGAGGGCAGAAGCCTTTAGTGCTAGCTAGAGTTCATGTGCCAGGAGGAAGGATAGCCTGAGACCCTTCAGGGGTGCTGGGAACGATGGGGCCGTGTGTGACAGGCAGACAGTTGGGAAATAGGGCTGGTGCTCCAGGAAATACCACAAATAGGAGACAAGGGTTGGGGCAGAGGGAAACCATGACTGAATATTGCTGCTGGCCACACAGAACATGGCAGACGCTACTGTCTGTGTTAACCTAAGGCTCACACCAGTATTTCAGTGTGCCAGCCGATGCCCACAAGGGCCCGAGTCCTTATCTGCAGCTGAAAGAGTGGAAGAGTTTGCTCTCACCCTCCTTGGCCAATCACCGGGGTGATCTTCACGTGCTGTTGGATGCTGTCCCCCGATTTCCGTCTGGCATAGTAAACCCCCTGCCACTCCTACATGGACAGAGAGAGCGCTTGAGATCCTCCAGTCACGGCCAGAGCTGCTCCCACGCAGCCTTTGCAGGTTGAGTCAGAGCTTCCCACAGACTTCCATTACCTTTCACAAAACTGCTGTGCCCTCGTACCCACGGTGGTGACATCACAGCCACAACGTGTAAACGTAAGAGAGCAGGCCAGCGTGTCCACAACCAGGCTGCCTGCCAGGGGTTCCGGGACGGGTGGCCACCCACCAGCTCGAGTTCCCTCAGAGTTCAGAAACCAGTCTCAAAATTTTCACAACAACCCATGAGCCTGATACCATCTTTTTTTAACTTACAGATGAGGTAAACTGAGGCTCAGAGAGTCCAACTGCCTTGCCCACATGGGGAAACAGAGGATCTGCTTAGAACTGTGTAGCTCTTCAATCTTTCCTGACATGTTTCGGCTTTCTGATCTTCTAGGAGCCTCCCATCCAAAGCTTCCCTGGGTCACTATGGTCCCTTGCAATTTCCATAGATGCAGCCAAGGGGAAGGTAAGATTCTGCTGCCTCAGGACCCTGGGAACTGGGCTGGAATAAAGAGGCAGGGAGCCTCAGAAGTGGGGTGTTTTCTCCCCTATTTCTGGAAGAAAGTGTATAACTCTGAAACTAATACCCTACAGCCATTTCTTGTGCTCTCTCATGCATGTTGCAGCTAAAGAGCATGCCCTTGGGGGTTGCCAGATGTGGCTTGGTGATTTGGAAAAAAAAAGGAAAGGAAAGAAAAAAAGAATTGGAGTAGTTTACAGCATCCCGTTTCTTTTTTGAGCCTGATAGCTGATTTAAAAAGCAGTTTGCACATTCTTCTCATCCCAACTTATTCTACCCCTGCTGGTGCCCAGCTCTCCCACGGGGATGGGGCTTAGCCACTGCAACAGCAGAGAAAGGGAGAAGAAAGCAAAGCCCTGTAAGAAGCATCAGGAACCCCCAGGAGAAGCAAGAGGTTGCCCCAGCTCTGCAGGAGGAGAGTGGCTGCCCAGGCAAGTTCCTCTCTCACCTCCCCCAGAAGCAGGGGCGGGGGCAGAAGGGCTGGGGAAGAACAGTTACCCACACATATGGAACAGCAGTGAGTCAGTATCTTCTTCCTTCTGTTCTCAGAAGGAAGATCTCTGACTAAACAGAGCCTCCCAGTCAGTGTGGATACTAGGTCTCTCTCGCTCCTCTTCTCAAACACTGATAAACAGTGCGAAGCGGCTATCTGGGGTAGAGCCCTGCTCGGGACGCGATGCTGTAGCAAGGGTAGGCGGGGTATAGTCATACAAGGGGCCAAGTGGCCTCCACCAACCGTCAGCTCCCTGTCATCTGTCGGCGTCAAAATTTAACCCTCCGCTCCTTTTGCAGACACTGAAGCTCTTTCACTGAACTAACATGTCACTAAAGAGGTCGGTCTTAAAGATAAAAGACTAAGACATCCGGGGAGCACTAAGGGAGGAGTGTGGGTGATGGGGAGCACTAAGGGAGAACTGTGGGTGGGCTTGTTGACGGAGAGCACTAAGGGAGGAGTGTCAGTGATGGGGAGCACTAAGGGAGGAGTGGGGTGGGCTTGTTGACGGGGAGCACTAAGGGAGGAGTGGGGTGGGCTTGTTGACGGGGAGCACTAAGGGAGGACTGTGGGTGGGCTTGTTGACGGGGAGCACTAAGGGAGGAGTGGGGTGGGCTTGTTGACGGGGAGCACTAAGGGAGGAGTGGGGTGGGCTTGTTGATGGGAGCACTAAGGGAGAAGTGCAGTGGGCTTGTTGTTTCCACCCACCTTTCCCTTCTTGATGCACGTGTTGATGGTGTCCAGGAGGTCTGCGCGGTTCTTGTCGCTCTTGGGCAGGTCAGCGAGTTCCTTCCCCAGGAGCTCCCCTTTGTGGTAGCCCATCATCCTCTCAAAGGCGGGGTTGACGTACTGTGAGCAGGAAGGGTTACAGATCAGTGTGTCCTACGGGGAGGCCATGGGGACACAGGTACACAGAGCCAAAGGTCCCCAGGGCAGCACTCTCACGTGCGGGGCTGCTGCCCCTCCTTCCTCACACATACTGCAATGCAGCCATTCACCTGCCTGGTCCTCTATGAGAAATGCAAAGAAACTTCAGCAGGAAAGGAAGGGGCAGCCCTCAGCTAACGGTCCCAGCCGCTAGTGGGCCTTAGTCACTGTCTACCTCCCTATGACATAAGGAAACCCTCAGAGGGAAACAGAAACGGGAAAGGAGCTGGGTTTGCAGCTTGGTGGCACAGTGTTCACCTCTGAGGACTAGATAAGAAATAAGCAAACACAGCCAACGGTTATGGCATCTGTTAGTCACGCCATGAAACGCATGTGATCTTATACGGTATCGTTGTATCATTATGTTACCGTTGTAGGTCTTTCCACTTTCCCCGTCGATTAACCAACGCCATGGTCAGAAGCAGTGAATAACAAATGCACTTAGCCTACGGGGCCAGGACACTCTGGTGCACTGTGGGCAAGGAGAGAGGATGCCCTCGGTGCAGCTCCAGGTGGCTCTCTGCAAACTTCCGCAGGGGCTCCTGGATTTGGAACCATTTTCTTACCTAGTCCCAGGCCGCAGCCCTCCACCCACTCCGTCTTTAAGGACCACACTCAGCCTATGAGTAGCTGCCGCTGGGAGAACAAGCGGCGCCAAAGGCCAGCGCTGCGCCCGGGTCAACAGCTTTTTTGGGTAAAATTCCCATCCATCTGCTGCCTCCGAGACATTCTCCCTAGCCGTTCCCACTCCCTCCTTGGCTAGGGTAATCCACCAGGGAGTGGGTGATGCAGGGACAGCGGGCGGCCACTCCCTCGGGGAGCAGAGCTGATGAACAGCCCTGGGCTGAAGAGATGCAGAGGGATCTCTGGCTACCGGGCACCATGTGAGTGGCTGAAGAAGACGGGGTCCTGACACCATCTTTATAACCTCTAGCTAGCTTCCAGCCTAGCACTTCCAAGGGACAGGAGTTGCCAACCCTAAACATGGCAGAATTGTTTCCATAATGGCTGAGCCGACAGCATGTCTTCTTCTCTAGGCTTTCCCCCCCAACTCTTTGTCTGCTTAGGAAACTCTCCCTCATTTCTGCCCCATCAACTCCAATGTGTCTCCTCCTCCAGGAAGCCTCCTTTGAGCTCTGCTCAGTCCAGGTTGGCACCACCCCTAAGGGCTTCGACGGACTTCTGTGTAGTGAATTATTGTTTTTTGGGTTTTTTTTTTTTGATTTTGAGACAGGGTTTCTCTGTTGTGACTGACTGTCCTGGAACTCACACTGTCCACCAGGCTGGCCTCGATCCACCTGCTTCTGCCTCCCGAGTGCTGGGATTAAAGGCGCACACCACCACTGCTGGCTCTGTGTGGTGAGTTCTAATGAATCACGTAGAACTTGAACTTTGCCTCCCTCACTTAGGCCACTGAGATCCTCAGGTCCAAAGGCTAGAGTTGTGTTTGAACACACGCTGTTCGGTAGACAGCCGGTGAGTACATGGGTGTGTTAGAGAGTTTATCATTTTCCCGATCTGTGGGCTGTCTCCTACGTTGTCATGTGTGTGGGCTCTGCTTTCCTAGTCTGCAAATTCGAGTAATAGTTATGACTCTTTTTTTAATGTCAGGGATCCTGGAACCTCAGAATCCAGAGGCATAACAGACATGACCGGAGCCGAAGCACCTAAATTCAAATCCTTTGGAACTATTGGAAGATGACTCCATTTCTCTGCTCCTGCTTTTTATTTTTTCATCCGGAATAGCACTACCTGGCTCCCAGGGTTGTTGGAAGACATGGCTGAGTATAAAATGCTAACAGCTATGCCAGCCCGTGGGCCACACAGGCAAGTGTTCTCAGAGCAAATGCAGACGGATGGCTCGGGTGGACGGGGGTACAGAGCCGGCAGGGGCAGGAGGATTGATACCTAAGATGCTCTTCCTAAATTTTAAGCGTCTCACCTGTGTCCACAGGCACATAGCTATCTGTTCAAGTGTGCCGGGATGGGCCCTTATACAGATCAACAGCATATGTGAAGTGTCCTGTCCTTGATGTGTCACCCTGAAATCCAGGTGAGGGTCACCTGAGCGTGCTCTCCCGCAGAGCTGTTCTACTCCCCGCCTCCCTCTCGCTGGCACAACTTATTTCAGAATCCAAGTTTACCTTTCAACGTAGCAACCTCCCGTCTGTGGGTGCCAACTCTCCTCACACTCATTCCTTTCTGTCCATGGAAGAGACTGGGGCGGCGGGGGTGGGGGGGTGGGGGGGTGGGGGGGGATTCATGTCACGTGACACATTACCACATTACTTCTCCCGGGAATTCAGGTTTGCTAACTGCAAACTGTTGGCCATGGGGTGAAGGACTCAGTTTCTGCTCAGGGTGGAGAAGGCCTGAGAGGGCAGGGCTCCTTCTCATCAGTTCTGAACCACAACCCAGCTTCCTGCTTTGAAGCAGGTAGATGTAAAAGCCAATGCCTTCATGAGCAAGACTGAAGGACCTTGCCTGCAATCGAGCATGAGGCTTACGCCTGGCTTTCTGTGGGGCTTAGGACACAGAGCAGTGGACAGAAAGAGCAAACAGCCAGCAGGTGCAGAAGCCTGCAGCTCCATTTCAAGGGACAGTCAGATTCTAAAATGCAACCCCCAAATGAAGCCAAGCTGGGAGGCTTGGGAGTCAGAAATATGGCTAAGTATCTTGATGTCAGTGCTCACTGCCGGGCCCTTCTTCACTGCTAGGCCTCAGCCTCGTCATCTACCTTTCAGAGCTACTGAACTGAGCTGAGACGAGCTAATGGCGCGCTGGCGATAAGGACGAAGTGTGGTGGGCCCATGATGCCTTTGGTCTGGAACAGGAGCAAAGCATGTCTGTGTGCGCACCGGGAGCCTCAGAGGGTTCAAAGGCAGGATGATGCCACAGGGGCCATGGTGTGTGTGCTGGGCATTGTGTGTCCTGCCCCACAGAGGACAGCAAGTGCCCCTCAATGACATGCACACCATCTGCAGCCAGGCCAGTGCCAATCAGCAGACCAGGCACATTTCAGAGTCCTCTTTAAGGCAGGTAAAAGATCTCTAGGGATGCACTTCTTTAGAGAGATGCTTTTTGTATTGAAGTGCTTCAAACGGAATGCCAACTGCAGGTAAACGAGTATCTGCGAAGTATTTGACTCCTACAGGTACTACCAAGCATCTGCTCAACAATCCTGTGTAAACACTGTCTTTGCAGATGGCCTAAAGCCCCCCACCATCCACTAAAGAACTAACAGGCTCTGATCTGAATTAATAAGTTTAGCCTATGGGGGCTGGAGAGAGAGATTAGTGGTTACGAGCACTGGCTGCTCTTCTAGAGGACATGGGTTCGGTTCCCAGCACCTATACTGAGCCGCTCACAACTGTCTGTAACTCCAGGTCCAGGGTATCAGACACCTTCCCCTGTACTCTACGGGCACCCACATAACTGTGCATGCACACATGCATGCAACTTAAAGATAATAAATCATAAAATAGCTTTTATTCTCTTTTGAATAGCTAATTCTTAAGTTTATCAATTGCCTTCCCATACGCTGGTTTTCCTTTCTTCAAGAAAATGTGCAAATATGTGAACGTTACGGGAAAGTATTTGAAATAAAGGGGTGGCCAGAAAAGGCTCTATTTCGGTGTTAATGGTGTGACGCGCGTCTTCCCATACCTGAATCACGTGGTCATCGCTTGTTATTTCTATGGCTTCATGACAGTGGTCTAGCGCTGTAAACACTGAATTACAGGCCCTGAAAGACGCACAAGATTACTGTTAGTTCTAGACAAACATCATTTGAACTTCATTACTCTAGCATTACCCTAGGGTCACTGGTACTATGTATGCACTCTGTTATTGCGATGGTCTGGCTGCTGGAATCCCCTTCAAGTTTTGACATTTCAGTCCAATGTGCAATGTCGTAGTATGTCGACAGTCATGGTCATGGAGAAGGTCAAGTTCCCATCCATTAGAAGAACCTAGCCTGGCCTGAACTATGAGACATTCTGGCCTTTTGCAACATGCAGAGAAACAAGTCTCCCTTTTCTTTGGTTTGCTGCTTTGCCTACAACGACACCCACTGTATGAAGAAAGACAGGAGCGGCAGGTAGACCCCCCGACTCCGCCCAGTTCTTTCCCTCTGTCTCCCTTGCCATTGGTTCCTTCCATGCTGACCTCCCCGTGTGTGTATCTGATATATCTGAGATCAGACTCTTAAGTGTGGTTTTGCTTTGACCTAACTTCCCAATAGAAAACAACTCCAAATACATTAAGTTCTGTACTGTCCAGCACAGCGGCTACGTGGCTAGAACCCTGCTGTTTACACTGACTGACCAAAGAATCTCAGGGAAGGCTTTCTTACACGGTGCAGAGAGAAAAAAAAAAGAAAGGAAAATGTCGATTGATGGGATGGGTATGTCTTCTCGTGGGGCAGATTCTTCACTGGTATTCTTTTTCTACCCGTGAGGGAGTGTAATTTGCTGCCATGTCGACCTATCCGCTAGGAAGGTGACAGACGCACTGGGTAAAATCAGGCTGTATTTTCCCAGTCACAGGATCCTGGGCTGCTTACTGGTGTTTGCTCGTCCTTGTGTTTCCCATCTAGAGAATGATCATAAGAATATTTCACGGGGGTTTTGTAACACTCGACGGATGGCTTAGGCAGGCCATTTCCCAAAGTGCTTGGGACCACATATGGAAGAATCCAGTGTTTGGTAGGTGCAGTTACTTTGTAAGGTCACAGAGTCACGGGGCTTTGCTCTCTAAGGCTTACAGAAAGCCTTTAGTGAAAATAAAAACTAACCACATCCTACCCTTTCCCTTGCGTCTATCCGAAACATCAAACCAACACCAGGACTCAGTAACAGCAACCAGTCTGCGCACTGAATATCGGCACTCGTGTCTAGGGCTGTGGAGGGGCCGTGTCTGAGCGTGCGTGGGCAAGACAAGCATCCAGGCTCCGGAGGGCAGAGGATGGGAGGGAGTAGCTTAACTTTGCTGACAGTCGTGAGCCCTGTAGGCCATTTCTTCATTCCAATTGCCCCGCCCAACTGATTTGTACCGTATACTCTCTAACCATCATTGTCACTGTGTTTGTAAACGGGGTCTATAAAATCAGCAGGACGCTAAGAAGGATAGGCTAAGATTGCTAGCGCCACCATCACTACGCCACCATCACGGCTCTGCCTCTTGAGAGGCGAGCAAGAGCCGGGCTTATCAAAAATGCTTTCCAGACCAGGTCTAGATTGAGCTCAACAACGCGGGAAAGCAGTCCTGGGTACTAATTACCTTTCAGAAGTAATGTGTGGAGATGCAGACTCCACGTATGCGCTCATTTGTCAACTCTGAGAGCTGGGTAATTGAGTTCTAACGAATACACTTTCTGCCTTAGCATAGGGTGTTCTGTAAGGTACCTGCACTTCTCAGCTAAGTGCAAACAAGTGCTTCAGACACGATCATCCTGTCTGTTCATAAGGCAGTTCTTAAATAAGTCCAAGAGCTACTGAATGCTGTGTTCATCGTTATCCATAAAGCCTAAACTCTTCAGTAGATATGACGGCCAAAGGGACAGAGCACGCCACTGTACTGCCCGCGTCATGAAGGGACATCGGCAGTAACAGGATGACACAGCACTCTCCTCCCCGTCCCTACCGTGACACACACGGTCAGCTGTCATGTTTATTTGGCCTTTTCAACCTCTTTGGGTCGATGGCTCTATTTAAATAAACATGCGGCAATCAATTTGAGCCATGTTCCTAGAACCGGGGAACCTGATTGCTTGTATTAATTATTCATACTTTGCAGGCAGAACTGTAGCCTTCGTAATATCTGTTCTTGGGAGTCATGAACTGCTCCTCAGATGTCCTTAGTTTTTAATCTTTAAGGTTCGAGGTTAGATAATTGGGAGGGAAAAAAAAAAGAAGCAGAAGAGAAAGAAAGATAACGGGTAATGGGATCATGTATCTGGTGCCTTCTTAACAGTTTCAAAGGCTCAGATGGGAAAGGCGGCTGTTGCAGGGTCCAGGCAGAAAGTTCATAAACTGCACAGTGGCACAAGGGGTACAAAGTACAGTGGGTTGAACTGCAGGGTGCCTGACTGTGCCCTAGCACTGCTGCCAGGGTGGCAGGAGGCTGGGATGACACTGGGAGCGCTTCTGGGTCTCAGTGTTCTCTTGTCAATTGTGACGGGGATGGACACGTACTGTTCTACATGTCTTAGATTCTACCCAAACAGAACGTATACACACAAGCATTCACTCATGCACGCATTCTCTCTCTCACGCACACACACACACACACACACACACACACGTAGGCATGCACACACGCACAGACACACACCACCCTAAACAAAGGGGGGACTGAGCAAGGCAATGGCTTTGAAGAAGATTCTGAACACAAGTCCACACGTAACCAGGGGCTCAGACTTTGGCAGGCAGACGGTAGAACAGGCCAGGGCAGTCATGGGATTGCTACTTGGTGGTAGTCACGGGTGCTGGCAAGGATGAGAAGGGATGATTATTTTGTGTTCACGGTCAATGTGCCCATTCCTGCTCCACAGTGGCTCCTGCGCAGAACCCATGTAAAGATAGCTCTACAAACGTGTTCATGAGGAGAGACATGGTGCTCCACAAGGCACCAAATCTTTCCAAGACTGCTACTGTCTTAAGGTTTGAGGTAAACTAGACATGATTTCAGTGTGACTCCCAGACTAACAATAGGAGGAAACACCGGAGCTGTATGGCCATAAACTCCTGGTAAGTTGATAAACCACTGTCTGTATTTCAGTGACAAAGAGGCCCAAGAACATTACAAGGGCCACACGCTCACCACTGAGCTCGGATCACCCTGGACACTGCTGCTCATGATCACTGTTCCGCAGAGGAACTCCACAAACGTACGCAGATGGGATAAGGTCTGATGCCCCTAAAATCTATTCTACGCGGAGGAAGTTTTCAGTTAAATGCCAGCATCTGCCCTGTCAGATCGGACTTGAATGCTTTGTCAAGTATGGACGGTCGTCGCCATTCACACGGCCCTGGGCTGAGTGTCCACCTTTAGCACGGCAGTGTCCCACAGGACAGGCTCGTGTCCTTGCGGAATGACAGGCGTGCTACATATTTAGCTGCAGCTGGGGGCGGAATTGCAGGGAAAAGTATTACATAATTAGACTATAATTATTCTGGCATTGTATAATAAAGAGCTCGTTCCCCCATCTTTAACAAATGACATCGTTGCTTGTCTGCCTTGGGGTGCAGATAGATGCTCTCTATAATGTCCTTGAATGCCCTGAAGAGCAAGGTCATTGTCTGGGTCATTGTCCTCTGTCTGTTGGGTCTACATTTTGTAGGTCCAGGGAGATTCAAGTAATGTGCATGTACCCCAGCCCTAAAAAAGGAGTGAACTCAGGTGAGGCCGAGGGAAGGGCAGAAAAGCAACAGAATCAGCAGATGAGGAGAAAATGGATCTGCAATTGAAGCAAGCCCTGCTTCCTGGGGACACTGTCTTCCCAGATCAAGTCCACTTACTAGTTTTACACCGATTTACATGAAGGACCTGAGCATTCCCTTATAACCCCAGCAAGGGGCCCCGACTCCTCCAACCAGTTCCTGGCAGGGGGAGGCTGAGACATCACAATGCTGACAGTGTTAGGAGCCGAGAAGCTTGCCATTGTGGATGTGATGAGACCGTGAGAGCTCCCACGCCCCGGACCGTGCAGATCTCAGCAGCACATAACCGGACGCCTGGGCTGGCAGGGGTGCCCGTTTCAAATTGCCAGCCCCGCTTGCATCCTGCTCACCACGGTCAAGGTGCCCTAAACCTCCCTGAGGGAACCCCCAGTGCCCGAATGTGTGTGGAATCTGAATCAGGGCACCATCTAATGGGGACCACCACATGTTCAGCTGCCTAAGAAGCACAGATTCAAAACAGCATGAGGGGTTGTTAGTCACAGCTGGCCTCTCAGTATAAGAAATAAAGTCAAAGGGTTAAACCATAACTGATTCTCTCTTCTCTCTTTTTATCTATTGCAAAAATGTCGAAAATCAAAGTACGAAATTGTTTTACCCTTAATTAAAATCAACAGAGGCTCCTAGGAAAATACGTATACTTAATGTACATTGTTAAAAAGGATAAATTACTGGAGCAAAGAAAAGGCAGTTTATTTTAGAAAAATTTTATGAAGTTATCCGAAGCAAACACAAAGATAAAAAGAAACCAAGGGATTTAACGTATTTAAATATCCAAAATGTCTTTGGTGCTGTTCCTGAAAGCCTGGAACTATCAAAATCCCTCAGATATTGGAATCCCCACTGTTTTGACATACTTTCACGTTTTAAAAATATTTATTTATTTACTATTACTCTCTCTGTGTGTACAAGTGTATGCATGTGTGTGTGCGTGTACATGTGTGTGCATGTGTGTGCATGTGTGTACGTGTGTGTGCGTGTGTGATGCATGCTCATGGCATGACACTCATGAAGGTCAGAGGACAACTTGTTGGAGTCTCTTGCTTCTGCCACCATGAGGGCTCTAGAGATTAAACTCAGCTCGACGGCAGCATCAACATTCTTAAAACAAATAAACAAGCAAACACCACATTCCCATCTCAGAAAGTGACTGCTTACCCCAACATTCCATTTCTTACACCTCTGGAATCACCAAAAGCAACTACCCAGACCCACGTGACCGGCTTCTGTGGGTCTACACTCATCATTCTGCTGCTCAGGAACTGGAGAAAATTAGCTTTAAAAGTACTCTGTCATGTGCGGACATAAAATAAGTAATGACAATAAAAGTATAATTATGGGAGGGAGATCCTTTCTTGGTCTTTGTCCTGGGCATGAGGTACTAAGTACCTCCTAGTTGACCAGAGAGGGAAGCCATACAGGGAGTTCCCTGAAGGATGCTGGAAGCTTCTAGAAACTGGTCTTTCCACAGGGCCAAAGGTATGGAGGAGCCTCCCCAGCTTGTGTTCTCTGGCTCGAAGAGGGCAGGTTGGAGAAAATTAGCAAGCCAGAGCAGAGAGTGAACTAAACTAGGCAGGTTCTAGGACCCTGACACTCCAAGAGAGCCTATAAGTAGAAGACAACACAATAAGAACCCCACACAGAATGGAGTGCCAGTGAGAAGCCATCTTTTAAAGCACCACCAACCTACCAAGGGACCTAAGATCAGTTTCTGGAAGATATGCCATGCATTTTGAAGCCACAAGCAGACTTCATGAAATTGCTGCATAGCCGCCATGATGGTTAGTATAATAATCCTACCCCCTGGATTCCTCCAGCACAGCAATCCCGCCAGGAATCTATGACTTTGGAAGTCAGAAGTTGAAAGTAATCTTTAATCTTTAATCTCAATCTAATTACACAAAAGTCCAGCAGGACTTTTCCTAGGTTGTGGTTTTAAGAGTACCATAAATAGTGAAAGAGATCGTCAAAAAAGACATGCTTTCAACTTATTTCAAGTTCAACTTATTATATCGAGAGACTCCAGTTAATATACTGCCATTGGCCGGCAGTCCAGCAGCTTCAAAATCCCAGACATCAGTTATGAATCTGTGAACTTCAGCCTGTTGACAGTTAAGATTTCCTAAGGAATCGTTAACCGCACGTACTGTCTTATTTGGCTACGTACCGTAGTTTGAACTGTGAGCGAACTTCCCCGTGTTCTATTTGAATCAGTTCATTATAGCAAGCAATTATGCTGCTGTTCTCCATAAATCTCTGAAAAGAAAGCAAAGATCACACATAAGACATCTCCAATTATTTCTTAGAGAGTCACAAAGAGAAACTTAACAGTTGTTCCTGCCCCCAGGTAGCTCATTATGCACGACATCTTGTCGGTAGGAAGGGACGACTCAAGAGTTGTCAAGGAACATGAAATGCTCACTCAAATGTCAGAGAAACAACAGAGCAGGTGATGCATTCAGCTCGCTTTAGAACAAAGACGGGGGAGCCTTCCTGAGGAGGAGGCCAGGCGAAGTAAACACAGGAGAGCATGCCTCCCCAGCTGCGTTAATCGCTGAACAACTCTGTCTTTACCTCGTAACAATCGCCTGAAACCCAAAACGCAGCATGCTCAGGTTGCATTGATTCATTTTATCGGGGGTGTTCATTGCCTCTTTCTGGGTTTCTTGAGTGGCCAATGCGGAGCCGATTTGAAGTATCGGTAAGCTCAACAACAGAAGGCAGATGATCAAATGGAAAATGGGGAAAGTAGACGTTTCTCCAAGCAAACACACAAATGTCCAGAAGACACACGAAGGACGTCCAACCTCACCAGACTAAAGAAATACAAATCCAAAGCATAGTATGATGTCATTTCATACCCATTAGAGTAGGTAGAATTGAAAGATGGGAAGAAGCAATTGTAAGGATGTGCAGAGACAAAGTTCTGCGCATTGCTGATGGGGATAGGAAATGGTTCAGGCACCGTGGAAGATAGTGTATGTGTTCTTAAAAGATTAAACTCTAAGTATGTAACTGGAGCAATTGAAAATGGCTACCTTAAACACTTGTAGAATCAGGTCCACACCAGTTTTGTTCACGCGGCTAAGTGGTAGAATAACAGTCTAGGAACAGATGAACGGCTACACGAGTTGTGGTATGTACATACGGTGGGATTTTAGTCAGGCCTAAGAGAGGAATGAAGTACTCACGTGTGCTACAGCATGCTATTCAATGAAAGCAGACAGACGCCATAATCACATGACTCCATGTATGCAAACTATCTACACAGATCAGTCCTTACAAGACAGACTGCAGCCTGATCCTTGACAGAAACTGGGGAGCTGGCCTGGTACTGACTGCTCAGTAGGAACGTAGGGCCTGAGGGTGGTTATCACACAGTACTGCGAACCTTTTAAATGCCACGGCATTGTTCATTTTTAAATGGTTTGTTTTAGTTTCATCTCAATGAAGAAAAAAAAGGGTCTTTCACATATTTACAAACCTTTAGTGAGTGGGTAAATGCGTCAGCAAAACCTAAGGCCATTCACCCAGGAGCTGCGCCCTGCACTCATGCTGGGTGGGACCTCCTCCATCAACAATCCTCAATTCATTTTCTTTTTCTTTTATGTGTATGAGTGCTGTGCCTGCATGTGTGTGTGTGTGCCATATTTGTGTAGTACCCACAGAGGCTAGGAGAGGGTGTTGGATTTCCTGGGATTGGAGTTACAGTTGTCAGACACCATCTAGGTCCTGAGAATTAGAATTACACCCCAGTCCTCTGGAAGAGCAGCCAGTGCTCTTAACTGCTGAGCCGCTTCTCCTGCCCGTTTTGTGCATCTTTTAAAATTGACTGCCTCCCTTGGTGTATGATACACAAAAACAAAATCAAGCATTTCTCTCATATGAACATGCTAATACTTTATGAGAAACGAGGAACTCAGGAAAAAAAAAGCAAGTAAAAGGCAGTAAGGAAACACATTTCAGGATGATTTACTTAAGACTGAAGAAAATGTCTTACAATTTCAACTCATAAAGAAAATATATACTTTGCAAAACTTTCTAAGCATATAGCTAGCACACTAGTGAGCAAAAGAGATTCCAAACTACCTAGTCTACTAGTGCTTCTCAGGCAGCTAGATAGATAGAGGGGAGAAATCCAGGCCCAGCCATAAGGTCCATGTACAGAGCTCCTTCAATCAAGTCAGAGAGAAAAAACAATTCCCCTCTTTCTGTCTCAGTGTGTAAGTAAATAAACAAACACACACACACTCACACACACACACACATACACACACACACACACACACACACACACACACACACACGCACGCACACACACTTCCACCCATCTGGAGCGGATGGTCTCTCCCTGGGGAATATCTTCAAAGCTCCCTGACTCTCTAAGAGGAGTGGAGAGGAGCTAAGACGAGGAAAAGCCGCAAACATGCTTGCTCTTCTAGTTAAAAGCAAAGTTGATCAAGCTTTGCGTCTGCCTCACTTCTTAGACGGGAGAAAATCGTCCCAGCCAATGACAGTTCTCAGTGGTAGCAGATGCACTGCAGACACGCCAAAATTTCCATGGTAAGTAAGATGAGACAGTGTTGAGAGGCATAGACGTTGACTCTGGGAGCCCTCAGAACATCCTGTGGGCTGACATGTCAACCTCTAATGTGCGCTGTAGGTTCTCACTGGGAGAAGGAGTGCCGTCTGCAGATTCCCTGGACCGCTTTTACCTGAAAGGCAGGTTCTCATGGAACATGGGAGCTTTTGGGCGAGCACTCCATGGCACGGCTGGAGAAACGACATTTGTGGGTGGGCCCAAGTCAGAATAAGGAATAAACAGCTGCCCTCTTGCCTTTGTTATGAATGTGCAAGCTATTCGGATTTTGGAGTCTGTTTCTTCCTCTTAAAAAAAAAAAAACGGGAAAAAAAATTGAATCCTTCATATGTTGAGAAAAATTAAGCAAATCACCTGGAACTGGGCCTGATAAATAATACATTGTAGCTCCCCAACTTCCCACTCCAAAGGAAGCTTCTCCGGGGAGAGTCTGGCTCACAGCTGTGAGCCCAGCATGCCTTGCACGTAGAGCATCCTAAATACTTGAGATGAATAAGCAGCATTTCGGGCTGGTTAAAAAAAAAAGAAAGACACGCAAAGGTGAACGTAAGAGCAGGCACGCTGGGCAAGACGCTGGCTCCCACAGAGCACGGTGTGGGCTGAGCATCAGTACAAGGGGCCACTTGCTCAGGGCACCAAGAGGGAGTTGTTGGGGTATATCGGATGTCCCAGTTTCTTCCTGGATCTCCACTCAGGGATCCTAGACCGACTTGCTGGCCCAGCAGCTAGTGACACAAAGCCAAGTTTCGGTGAACGATTTGATCAAAACAAACCAGGCAAGGGAAACAACCTCACAGAAGGCAAGACTAGCTGGCATATATGGAAGGCAATTGGACAGAGAGCTGCCAAAGACAAGAACATCTCCAAGAGAGTAGAGCAGCTGCCTTGGAGATCCGCCTCAGCCGTGGCGGGGCCACAGTACACAGAGAAAGCTGGCACAGACGCTCTGTCATTTCCTGGGAGAAAACGTGAGAGGCTGGGAGCACCCTGATCGATTGGTGATCGATGGGTGAATAGCCTTGATCAGATCAGAGCCGGCACTCAAAACACCAGGCAGGCCCTGCTAGGCACTGACTTCTAAGCTCTCCTTTACCCTGGGTGCATTTGCTGTGCGGGACACATTTGGACCTGGGCATGGGACATACTCTAGAGTAGCACAGATAGGTAAAAAGAAAACACCGAACCTTTATTTTCCTAAGAATTTCTTAAGAAAGAATGACAACCTTTCTCTCCTAAGCTTTCCTGTCCATAGATGTGCAACCCCTGCCCTCCAGTGAAGGAGCGATCCTCCAAATGACACCCATCACAAAACCTGTTGGAGGAAAGAGGCCGAACTGAAGCAGAATTCCAAGGCCACTCAAGACACAAAAGCACATCCTAACTGGTGAAGCCGACAGCATGCCAAGGTCAGCCTTCGGTTGGAAAACCAAGGTTAACCCAGGAAAGCCAATGACCCCTTGTTCTCTCTTAAAGTCCTGACTCACGCTTGCAAAGGGCAGTGCTGGAAGAGGGTGAAGCAGTGTGATCCACGTGGCACAGAAGATCAATACGACCTGTGGATAACTTCAGAGTTATTTATCAGAAAGTAATAAATGAGTTAAAAAAAAATATGTCAATCGTATGGCTACTTCGCCGACTGTCCCTTGGAAATTCCGCAGTACCAAACTAGGGAGCGCCCTCTTACGCATCATATTCAACCGCTGCGCAGAAAAGCAGACTTTCAGAAACAAAAGCCAGCCGTCCCAGGAAGAGACGGCAGACACAGAGGCAGCGTGGCGCGCTGCAGACTAGACACAGCTGCCTCCCTTATGCGTGATGAGCCAGTGCTGCTCGCATCTTTGACAGAGCTCTGCTCCCAGGATGAAGCCCAGCACGGGGAGACGGCTTCGCACAGCGAGTTCCTGCTTCCCCGCGGTCGCCTACCAAGAAGGATTTTCATTTGAAACCCAGAATAGCAAAACACCATTATGACTTGAAGCGCCGAGATCTCACGGGACCACTCACCCGGGTTTAGACTCTCAGAAAAACGTACAGGAATCGACCATGGATCGCTACTCTATTTTTATCTAAGATAAGGCAATTTTTTAAAACAGTAGGAATACATTTGTTTGTTATGAAGATGTCATAGAAGGATGCGTGACTGTTGTGATTCTACACTCCACTTTTTCTCCTTTATTTTAAATTAATTCCACTGTCTTCTTTCCCATTTGCCTGCACACGGCTTCGCCTGCAACCCAGTTTCTACCTGACCTTGTAATACTAGTTATTTGTCTGTATCTCCTTGCTTAGCATTATTAGTCTTTTATTTATTTATTTTTATTTTATGTGCATTGGTGTTTTGCTTCCATTCATGTCCTTGTGAGGGTGTCGGATCCCCTGGAACTGGAGTTACAGACAGCTGTGAGCTGCCATGTGGGTGCTGGGAATTGAACTCGGGTCCTCTGGAAGAGCAGCCAGCTGCTCTTAACCACTGAGCCACCTCTCCAGCCCCCAAGGGCAATCAGTCTTAATCTTTAAGTTGATATCAGTCTTTTTCAGATAGTTGTCCTTCAAGTTGGAGACTTGCAACTACTATAGCAGCACTACTTCTGGTTTCAAAGCTCTGAGACGGCCCCTGGTGAGCATAGAACCCAAGGGGCGCCTTGGCACGGTCATCTTTATACGAGTACACGTACACGCCGAGGAGGACTGTGAGACGGACCTACATGAGCTACTTTAAGACTATTGGATTTTAGCTGGATGGTGGTGGCAGACGCCTTTAATCCCAGCACTCAGGAGGCAGAGACAGGAGGATCTCTCTGAGTTCAAGGCCAACCTTTTTTACAGAGTGAGTTCCTGGACATCTAGAGTTACAACACAGAAACTCCGTCTCAGACCAAAAAAAAAAAAAAACTCTTGGATTTTGATCTGATATAAGATACATCTTATTATCGCCGTGTGCTAGCTGCCGTAAGAGATGAAATTAAGATGGCAACAAGTAGTCCCTTTCTTGCTTCTACTCCATGCAAGCACAACTGATTCCATTCCCTGGTTCCAAGTTCTGGGGCCTGTTTCCTGCAATAGCTCTCAGGATTGTGTGCTTTGCTGTCGAGGGAGAGTCAGGGAGGCAGCACCTACACTGGAGAGAGGTGTCGGGTCTCCTGGTACGTACCCGGTTGAAGCCTGCGTGGAGAAGAGGAAGGACTGAGGCCTCTTCGTGGTCATCAGATCTGCAGCAAAGCAGAAAATGTGGTCACTCAGCAGATACAAACCAGGGTTCCTCACACTGAAACATGGAGAGAGAGCAATGAGGCCATTGGCATTCGCTCTAGAGAGCCTTCTAGAACAGCGTGCACCCCAGGAGCATCGGCCTCCAGGGACGCAAAACCCACATCTGTCTTCCAGATGTTAAGCAGAACACAAGCAGTAGGGGAAGCCACGGCAGCGTACTAAAGTGCTCCCAGCTCAGGAGTGAGCCGCTCTGGCAGGTGTAGGAGCGCAGTCCCATAAAAGGACACCTCAAATGTGCTGCTCATCACGAGGCTACTGTTCCTAGCCCAATCGTATGCACAACTCCTTCGACAAGGCCTAGCTGCGCTCAAATCTCAAGGTGACGCAGACACCTGACTTTCCATTCTATATGACCATGCGACCAAACGGGAGCAGGAATCCAGCAGTGAAGAAAACAAAAAGCCGGTCACCCATGGCCTTTCCACACTGGTCCTGGGACTGGACCATGAAGGAAAAGATGGGGTAGGGACCAGAATGTCACAAGGATGTCTTACAGCTCAACTGTCACCATCGTGAAATTCAAAGGGAGGGGGGGACACACCGAGACAGCCAGAAAATTTGCATAGGGTACCTTACCCTGAAAATCAGGGTAGACAGAAGAGGGATTGGGTGGAAATGTCATCAGGGATCAGAACAGAGGCCTAGTTCATCTGCGGCCGTGCCCGTAGCTGACTCCTGCCCTACGGAGGAACTGTCTCCCTTCTTCTCTGCCTTCCCTCAGTAAAAGGTTAGGGTTCTGTTTTATGAATGACATATCAGGAGAAGTACTACAGAGGTTCCAAGGTAAAAATATTCTATTTCCTAAACTAGGTGGCGAAGGCAGAGGCCCTCATTTGGTGTCATAGAAGAAGCATTTGATGATAATAAAAAAAATAGAAAAATCATAACAAGCCGTAGAAAACCACTCCTAGCTATGGAATCATATAAACATTTTTGATCTGTGAAAAGGATGGAAGGCATTGTGGGTTCCTCCCTGGTGTGATGCCTGAGGCTGTAGGATGCTGTACAGAATTCTATATAGGATTCTATTCTATTCTCTGACAATAAGAGGTAAAAGAGGCTGACCCCCTTCGCTTCCCCACTCGTTCTATCTGGAATGGATCTCCCACGAGGAGGGCAGGTATTCGGCAGCCACGGAGACAGAGCTTCACCTTCTCTGGGCCGTAGCCCACAGGAAACATCAAGGGTGCTGCCTCCAGGTGCAGCATTTCAACAAGGAGGCTCTGTCAGGGCAGACCCTGCAGCCATGGCTTCCTCCTGGGCCAGCGTGACCCACAGGACACACATTTGAACTCGCCCTAGGCCAGCCTGCCCTGGGAAAGCCCACACCTTGTCAGAGCTGCTGGCTCGTCTGCTCTTTTGTGGCAGAATTTGTGCCAAACACCACGATAGAGCCAAGTCTAACAGGTCCTGGGTCCTAACTAAGATGGTAGTCTCTGAAGCTAATGCCAGCCATTAATTGACTCCAAAAAATTCTGCCACTGGCAGGGACTCAAACGATTATAACACATTCGTACCTCTTTCTCTCAGCCAGCTGGTCCTTGCATTTTAAGTACAGAACATTCCAGATACCAAACCTGGCTGGACAGTTTCTCACTCGGGGGTGTCACTGCATCTATAGCTAGGCAAATCTTCTTTGCAGTTCAAAACCAACCTAAGCCCGTGGCCTGCTGCGAGCCACACAGCGGTCCTCACCTAAGGCCCACAATCCTCTTCCTGCAATGGATTTGGTGCCTCTGCACGCTCATGCTACAGTCTTCAGTGAAAACGCAAGCTCTTTCCCGTCTCTCTACGGCAGGGAACAAAAGATGAACTAGAACATTCTCTCCGGAGTTCTCAGCTTTTCTACTCATTTTGGGCATGTCGTGGTGATGAGTAAACCTATCCCCCACCCCCACCCCCACCCCACTCTCCTAAAGTGTGTGAAAACATGCTGACAGCAATTATGTAAGAGAGAAGAAAAAAAACCCTAAATATTTCTGGAAACTTGGAAAACAAAGCCCTCAAAGCAAGATCTAGAAGTGGCGTGGTGAGGTCTGAGATACGCCCATCGCAGAGCTGGGTCAGTAACTGGATTGCATCGTGCATCTCAGATGCAACAGTACTGCTGGGGTGGGTTGCTTAGGGTGGGGTGCTGCTGCTGGGGTGTGGGTACTGCTGGGTAGGGGTGCTGCTGAGGTTTCGGGGTGCTTCTGGGTAGGGTACTGCTGGGGTATGGGGATGCTGCTGGGGTTTGGGGGTGCTTCTGGGTGGGGGTGCTACTGGAGTAGGGGTACACTTACGCTTGTGAAACCACAGCGAGGATCACTGTGTGCTCGGAGGGGTTCGTAGCCCGGATTGACCTGTAAAAAGAAGCTTCAGGTCAAAGCCTTGATCTGGGCTTTGTTACATTAAACTATTATGGACACTTCTTTGCATTGATAGTGGTGCCAAATCAAATCATGCTTTAAAGAAAAAGTCTCAGAACACACACAAGACAGCAGAGAAAGATGACCTTGTGGATTAGGATGATATCTTCAATTTATGTTTTGTAATTGTTTTAACTCCCGGGCAATTCTCCAACAGGTCAGACTCTCCCGTTTCCCACTTCAGAACTGGCAAATCCCACTTAAATTCCATGTTTTCTGTTGGAAATCTGATTCTTGTTTTAAAAGTATGGCAATGTTACAGTCCTTGAACGATCATTTTGTACCTGGGCAGATAACTAGGTTGGATTACTTTCCTTTCAAAACAATAGCTCATACAGAAAGCAGACCTAACAATAAAAGTTAGAGTACTTGCTGGCAGATGGGCAGACAAATGAAGGTTAAAACCCTGCTCAAGATCATCCTAAGAGCGCCCCTCCCCCACTTTCTCTCTCACTGATGCTTACCCAATAAACAATTTGGTCAACTGGGGTTGAGAAAAGTTAAGTAGTAACTGTCAATCAAATTTGCCGACCTAGGACTACCTGTAGACAGTTAATTTATTCCTTAGCAGTTTCACAGGATACAAACAGATTTCATGGAATACAAACACACAGAGATTATAGAATTTTGAGGTTTGTGAACCTGGCAAGATGGATGCGTGATGTTACATGAAGCTCAGATTTTAGACTACTCTGCTCAGGGCTTCACGAGTTGGCCAAGGTTTTAATAATGCGCCACATTCTTGAACCCGTGGAAATCAGAGTTGACCATTTTAGCCCGTACCCGTGGTGCGGCTTCTGCTTATTTTGAGATCTTTCTAAGAGGAGCCATTCATCACCAAGGGCAGAGCGCCCAGACCAGCGCTGAGACTCATCACCGCGTTCCCGCCCAGCCTCCCACAGAGCAGGTTCCACAGACTCAGTCTACATTTAGGAGCCTACTGTGTAGACAGAGAAGTACCAGTTCCCATCATAAAAAATAAAGACCAGCAACAAAAATGGTGTCTGAGAAGCATGCTCTGAGCTCCAGGGAGAAGCTGTACACATCTCACTTTCTTGTTTGTTTTGTCTTTTCAAGACAGGGTTCCTCTGTTGTAACTCTGGCTGTCCTGGAACTCACTCTGTAGACCAGGCTGGCCTCGAACTCAGAGATCCGCCTGCCTCTGCCTCCCGAGTGCTGCCACCACCCAGCTTGCGCTCACTTCCGTTTAGCCTCTCCCGCCCAGTGATGTGCTGTGGGCACACTGCTAGGTCTCCTTCTAAGAGGCTGGACTCAGGCTGCAGGCTCACTCACGTACTGAACAGTAGTGAGCAGGAACACAGTCTCTTGGCTTCCTTTGGAACTGACACTTGTCTTTTGGGTTGCTTCCTGCTCTCCAAGGGAGTTCATGTTAAGAGGAACTTAGCCCTCTTCCTGGCGAGAGGAGTACGAAGATCTGGAGCTATGTAGGCCTGGGATCAGCATGCTCCGTGAAGGAAGGTTCACTCTTACTAAAAATCCTGGGCTCACAGATGACAACAAGGGATGCACATCTACTGGGCGCATGTCCCCCACTCATTTCTATACAGAACACCGCTGGCTTGTCAGTCATTTAAGAATATGGCCGCCCTCAACGGAACTAATAACAGCCAGCAAGCACACGGATGAACACAGCTTCCTTCGGAACCGCAGATTCCCCATTGTTTTGCTGAACAGCAATAACAGAGGCACAAGCCACATGCCTCTCTCTCTCTCTCCTCTCTCTCTCTCTCTCTCTCTCTCTCTCTAAGGAAGATTACAGAGGTTATCTACTAACCTAGGCCTTCGGGGATGCTTGTCTTGAACGTCTGAACAAGAGACGTACTGTTTGATTACAGAGCCACAGGGGAAGAGGGAATGAGAGCCAGGGCCCAATTCTACCCCGAAAATCATTTAGAAAGAAGATATTATTTTGTTTTGTTTGTGTTTTTTTGTTCTTTGAGACAGTGTCTTGCTATGTAGCGCAGGCTGGCCTTGAACTCGCAGTAATCTTTTTGCCTCTGTCTCCCAAGTGCTGGGATGACAGCTACGTTTCACTATACCCAATACGAAAGAAAATATGTCTTAATTCTAAAAATAGCATCGTACATGCATACACATTACTAAATAAGATATTTCTATGGATAAAGGGAAGATTTGAAACAGTTATTAACAAAATTTTATGGATGCAAGTCATAAAAGAACAACAAAGCAATGCCTATGATTAAGAAAATGAATCTTAATTCATTCATATTTTTGTCAGGATACCAAAAGCTTTAAGAATGGATTTCTCTACATTTCACTTACTAATATTCAACAAAAGTCCAACCCATATGTAACGGGACTCTGTCCTGTTCTCACGTTGACCAGTGATCCCTTCCAGGCTAACGGCCAAGCTTTCCTGTTGGGGATGCTTGGAAGGAGTTTTGTTATTTTGGTTTCTTTGAAAACACAAAGTGGTGCCTGGGCTATGTTTCTGTTCCTGCCTCAGGTGTGGTGGATGATTCTGAGTTTGATTTGGACTGTTCGTGGCTGGTGGCTATACTTTGGTTACGTGCAGCTGTTTTGCCATATGGAGCCTGTCCTTACGATTGTGCGTCGCTTGGATTTCTGGGAACTTTTGCTGAGACTATATAAGGATCGAAGCCCTGAAAGCTAGAGTTGGCTGGTGGGTTGATTGTTGGTTGGTTGGTTTGTTGTTGGTTTGTTGGCTACTGCTTAGAAGAACTTCAGCTGGAGAAACTGGGCTCCCAGATAGTGATCTGAGATGCTAGTCTGGCTCACTGTCAGCTCCTCCTCTCCAAGCTCAGAACAGCCTAAAAGGGCTGTGTAGAGTTCTTCCTTTCTCTCCTTCTCTCTCTCAAGGCTGCCTACAGGACTGGTGAAGGTTTCTTTCTTTCAATCCTTCCTTTCTCTTTCCCTGAATTGAGGGTAAAAGACAGTAGCAAACTGCTATGCATTCCATTTCTGCTGAACGGCTCGGTTCGGCCTGAGCAAGCTCTTAAGACTGTGCGTTTATTTATGGACAGGTGCTTGCTTCCCAAGTGCAAGTGTTTCTACAAACACGTGGGCACGGGCCCCAGGAAGACGCTGCTGCTAAAGTGGCTGCCTTCTCCCCTCCATGTCTGGGAAGGCTGCTACAGGATCTACCCATCTGTGTCACGTATGGAAAATGTCTATTTCACACATTTCTGATGTTCATTTTGGGACAGAATAATGAAGTTTAAAATATCTACTTTAAATCTAAACTCCGTGTAATAAAAGCTGTGTGAATTTTAATGACTACTCATGAGCAATACTCGGGAGGAATGGGGGACCATCCTCAAGTTTTAGGGCAGGTCCATCTGACACCTCTAAATTCAATGCAATTCAAATGTGTAAAAACAGGAAGGTAAGGTGCATCTGTAGGAAGGAGCTATAGACTTCCTCTTGGCATCCGGGTCTACAACTCAGCAGGGTCGGTGCTGGGAACCTAAGCTGTCTACAGAGGAGGTGCGTTTAGAGCCGATCAGGGAGATTTACTAAGCAATTTAGTCAAGGAAGGCACCTGCACACCGCTTCTGCGTCGAAGTTCCGGGCCTGCCTGTGATCGATCACAATAATCTCATGATGCTTGTCCAGAAAGCACTCGAGGGCCGACTCCGGAGTGCGAGCAATGTTGCATCTGTAGCCGGCTCTGTCGCAGGCCCACCAGAACCCGTCACTCTGGCTATCTTCCTTTGCAAAGATTAGCAAAACCTGAAACAGAAAATAGAACATCTTGAAAAAAAAATCCGTACCCTCAGAACTGTACTGAAAACAAGCCATGGGTACACTGGCTAAACACAGAGCTCCAGAGGAAAGCTGTCTGGGTTCAAACCCAGCTCCTCCAGTAGTTCCTGGAGTCTCCAAACAAGCTATCCCATCTGCTTGGCCCGGCTGGGAGTTAGTTGGGTGGACAGAAGTTCGGACATAGGTAGGTAGGGGTGGGTGTTTGTGGTTCTACATTTTCTGACAGTTAGGCCTATTTTTTAAGTGAGGGGAACAGCAACATTTACTGACAGGGTAAGTCACGTGAGCTATGCAGGTTACATGATGGTTTGCAAATGTGCACATCTGGTTCAGTGCATGTGGTATTTACTTCCAAATCCCTGGAAGCTCTCTGCACTCAGCACTAAAATAGTTGTAAGGACACAGGATCTTAAGAGAACTGACAACGACCTGAGAGGTTAATTTGAACATCCATCTCTTGCCAACACGGGAAGAGACTGATCATGAACTGTGAAGCTGATGGAACCAAACTGAGGACAGTTTGCCTCTATTTGCCTCATTGCAAACTACAGCCCCACCCATGGGAAAGAAGGCAGGTGCTTTGCAGATTCTCCCCAGCATTCTGGGCTCAGGAACCCAGGGTCCCTGGCAGTTGGGAAACCAGGAAAGCCTTACCATCACTTAAACCTATTTAGGGTCTAACCTGTGCACTGAGAATGAAGCCTCAAAGGGGCAAAGGTGGCCAAGCCTGTTCCCTGGCATGACCCTGTGCCCAGCAGAAGGCTGGCACTTATGAGCTGCCCAGTAAAAACTTGATGGTTAGGACAGTGACCACATATAGGGTTGTATAAAATCCACAAGAAAGCTATTTCTATTTTAGTTTTGAGAAACGGTCTTGCTATAAAGCCTCGGTTAGCCTCGAATCCACAGCCCCTGAGCCTGCTAAGTAACTGGGATTACAGGCAGGCACCATTGCAACGGGCTTCAGTATTACAGTAGGAGTGAGACATTCCTCAGCCATAGGGCACAATGCAAAGACATATAATCAAAGACATTGCTGAGACATTTAATACTGTCCAGAATCCATTTCTGGTTTAAATAATTAGAAATAGAACAGTCGTCTCTCAGCACGGAGGGCTTTTAAAGCAATGCCATAGGTCATGGTAAAATACCCGAAGTGTTTCCTTTATAATCAGAACAGAAACAAGCTGAAGTGCCCAACTGCTATCATTATGCTTTCAAAGACCTTATTACTTGAACATTAGAAACCCATAGGGAAGCAGGCATGCTGATATGATGAATCTCACCCACCCATCAATCAGCTTCAGCAATATCCAACTGCTGGCCAATATGGATTTGCTCTACCCCTCCCTCTATCCCGAACCTTGTGTGTGTTTGTGGCAAATCCGGTTAACATGTCATCTGCACACATCTGTTAAACAGAAAGATTCTTCCTATAAGGGCAAAAACCACGATACTGCGTCATACCTAAACCCCCGCAATAACCCCTGGACACCAGTGGATACTGAAATGTGTCATGTATGTCAATTATCTTACACTCCGAATCATTTTCTCGTTTTTCAAATATCATGCTTCCAGAAGCAGAATAATATATTTTTTCAGTATGATTTTAACATCCCCCCGCCCCCTCCCAGTCCATGGTTTATAAACATCTGCCAGAAAGCATGGGGCAGCTCTATTTTCTAAGGCCTTGCTCTGCCCAAACTTTATCACTCTCCAGTCCGGGGTGTTCCTAACCTTTGCGGACACTGAGGTCTCACCAAGAAGAGGCATGGGGTAGATCTCCCAAGAGAGGTGAAGGGCCGCCTTATGGGTTATGATAATGGAGAGAAAACCTTCTGACTTGCTTCTATGGCAAAGACAATGAGGAAAGTCAGGTAGAGGCTTGCTTGTGCAAAAAGTCATTAGCCCCCTACTTGATGCAATTGTGACCTTGGGATGAGAAGCAGCAGGTAGAAGCTAGGAGTCAGAAGCGGACAGGATCTTTTGCCTCTCGTCTGTCTAGATATGAGAAGGGTTTACAAACCAGGATCTCAAGAAAACACGCCCCTTTCCTTCCATACTGGCTCAATACTGACTGGTACAATAAGAACACTACTCCCTCCTATCGGACCATGCTACAGATTCTAACCAACCATATTCATTTCACATGTTTTTACACAAGACTGGAATGCCCCACTTGTGAAAAAAATAGCAAGAGGCATTATTCCACAAACATTTCCCAGACACCTATTACGTGCCTGACACTTCTTAAAATCACTTAGCGTGTGTTGTTGGACAAAATACAAACTCCTGGTTTGTCACAGTGAAGAGCAGATGGACAATATGCACACTGAGTAATGAGACTACGGAAGGGTAGTACGTGACCGATGCCATCTAAAGAGTAGCAGGGCAGGGTGAGGGGACCCTGGAGTGGGTGCCAGCACAGGATGAGGTAGGTGGTCAAGAAAGGAGTCACTGTCTGAAAGCAAAGCTCTCCAGGCAGAACTCTGGAAGCTCTGAGGAGGTCCACAGCTGTGCCTGGGCTGTCTGAGCACCAGTGTGAGCCAGGTCGACAGAGGAGAGAGACATGGAACAAAGATGGGGACAAGTCACAGTTGAAGCAGAGGGCGAGACCATGGCAAGGTCATCTGGGCCAATTTACAGATTAAAAAAAAACCACACGTAAGACTGATTTAAGTTGGGGACTGTATTAGCCACGCTGTGACGGCTTATCTTGGTTATCCGATTGGCTACATCTGGAGTCAACTAGAGCCAAGCCGCTGGGCACACCTGTAAGGGATTTTCTTGAGTGGATCATTTGAGCTGGGAAGAGCCGCCCTAAGTCTGGGCCCACCTACAGAGGGCAGCCTACAGAAAGGAAAGGGGAGAAAGAACTTTTGCCTTTTGCCTGCTTGCCCTCATCCTTGCTGGCAAGTTCACCCACCCTGCGGCTGAGGCATTCTTTCGATGGTATTAGAACCCACTTCTTCAGGGTTCCAATGTAGACTGAAGACCAGCAGCTCTTCCCAACAGGAAATCCTATTTTCTATTCCTGATTGGGACTGCTGAGACATCCGGTCTCCTGGACTGAACAGCTACTGGGTCCTCGGCTTTTCTATCGGGAGACAGCCATTGGTGGACTATGCAGACCACAGCCTGTAAGCCGCTCCAATAACCCCCCCATAGATACCATTATGGCTCAGTATTAACTAGTTCCTTATGAACACAAGGCTACTCCCTCCTATTGGACAGTGCTACAGACATCAATGAACCTTATCCATTTCACGTGTCCTTACACGAGACTGGAATGTTCTGCCTTTTGAAAGAATAGCGAGCGGCACGCGCACGCATGCATGCACGCACACACACACACACTTATCCTATCGGTTTTGTTCCTCTGGAGAACTCTGATTAACACACATGCCTTTCTGATGTTTTGACACTTGGGCCTTTGATACTGGAGAGACAGTTAATAGTATTAGTTAATTAATTAGTTAACCAATCTCTCAGTTAATAAATTCCTTGAGATGAAAAATGACTGTCCATTTGCTCAGCATCCAGATGCAACCCTCCCCCCACACAAGCATCCAATGCGTTTATCCCAAAGACTCGCAGCTGCTGGGCTGAACCCAGGCATCCCCGTATTGCCCAGACAATTACCAGACTTGCCGATCTTAACCTTGCACATTCTCCCTGCTCTTGTTTTCTCATGAAACCACAGGACGGTTCCTGAAACTGTCACCTTCTGGTCCCTGGGTGCCAAGAGCCATCGGACCCTTGGATATTTGCCCGCTAGAAATAGCAACCTGCTTTTAGCCATCACTGCACATAGCTTTTAGTTCATAGTTAAGTCAGAGTTAGATTAGTACAAAGTTAAGAAAAACAAGCAAGATGACCTTCTCCAAGAACAAGTTAATGCTTAGAAATAGCCCCCCGGTGAGTGGGTAAACTAGCAACAACCTGCCCTACATCCTGCTCTGCCCAAACACCTGCACCACTTAACCCCTCCCTACATCCTGCTCTGCCGACTATAAAGCCCACCTGAGAAAAATAAAATTTGCCAGCTTGATCAGAACCTTTGTCTTGCTGGTTCTTCCTTGCGTCTCTCGTCCCTCATTCTCTCCTACAGGTCCAGTGGTCCCCGTTGACTGGCTGGCTGGCCCAGACACCTGGGACTCCTGACTGACCCTGGAGCGTGTCTGAATGGTCCCATTGCTGTGATGTTCCCATTTCTTCTGGGAACGTCAACCATTTCCCAATGGCATATTTCCCATGATGTATTAGCTTACCTGAATAATAATAAATTCTACATTTGAAATCGAGTATTTATATTAGAAAGGCACTTACTAGAAAATTTCTTTAAGTAATATTTAAACTTCTTCCCATTTATGAAACATTGATTTAGAGAAATCAACTCCAAAGCAAAATGAAAACCTATAGATTTTAGAGTAGAAAAAACAAAACAGCCACCTTGTAACGTGTGGGCCCAGCTCTAGAAAATGATGCCTTCTCCAAGGGAACGGTGGGTCAAGTCCCCAGGAGTGGACTTTCTGTCTGTCTCCCAGATCACAGTCAGAGATAGTCTGGTTCCAGAAATGTGGGTTCCACAAAGGGAAATGCAGAGGGTGATGACTAGGAACTGTGGCCACTAATAGTGGAGATACTGAAGGGAAGACTTGAAACTCTCATTGTCAAAGTGCTCAGAGCTGGGAACACTGCCACCCCTTATGAGTCATGGCTTTACAACTCTTTCTTAGATTCTGCAAAAAAAAAAAAAATTAACGTGTTGTGTGTGTGCATGTGTGTATGTGTGTGTGGTGTGTCTGTGTGGTGTGTGTGTGTACGTGTGTGCGTGTGAGGGTGTGGGTATGGGTGTGTGCTTGTGTTTGCAGTACTAGGAACTCAACTCAGGAGCGCACACACACACGCTAGGCCAGGACTGCCCCTGAGCTATAGTCCCAGGGTCTTGCTGATTACCCTTGAACTTACAGTCTGGAGCTGTAAGTCAACAGCTTTCTTTCCGTATTAACCACTGCCAAGTTGAGTTCTATCCAGGTAAGAGCACAACTACAGGCAGCCTCTTCTGCACGGTGGAACCAGATCAGAAAACGACCAAAGAGCAGTTTGGATCAGCACTCTGACCTTTGACGGCTTCTGTCTTGAACTTGCAAACCTCCTGCTTCAGCCCATGAAATAGCTGAGATTATGGGGCTACGCCACCAGTCCCAGTTACACTAATATATCTCTTTTTATTTATTTATTTACTTACTTCTTGGAATTAGGCTGCTGTTTCTGCAAATTTTAAGAAGTAAGAAATACAGCCCCAATCAGCTTTAAATATTTATAGACTTATGGTCATTTGTGGACACTTAGTGACCATTCACAGAAGCAAATCTCATAAAATAATTATACAAAATGTATTTCTTAGAACCCATCATTAAAGACATATGATTGAATTTGTTTTGTAAGCAGGAAAGGCAAACTGACCTTCGTGCTTACTCTAAACATAATGTTCAATTTTCATTTGAAGAATGAAAATTTGGGGACATAGTATGCAAGGTGTTAAGAACGGCTGTAAAAGAGAGACAGCCACAGGCCAGTCTCTGCTCCTAGGACCTTGGCAGAGGAGAGATCTTGGAGAGCAGATAATGACACTCAGAAAACGCAGAAGTAGTGACCACAGACAGAGCAAGGGCTGGCGAAGATCTAGGCCCAGAAGAGCAGGAGGGAGAAGTTTGGTGGCAGCAATCTTACTGCTGTGGTCTCTCTCCCCAGGGAGACAGCGGAAGCTAAGAAGGGCCCTGGCTGAAGTCTCAAGCTGTATGTGATCACCTTTCATTCTGCAATGACCTCTGCCAAGCTGGGTTCTATCCCAGCCATAACTACAGGTCGCCTCTTCTGCACGGTAGAATCAGATCACAGAACGACCAGAGCAAAGTCTGGATAAGTGTTGTGACCTCTGAAGGTTTCTGTCAAAACTGTGAGGTTTGACTCGTTGGAAATGAATGTATAGGCAAATGCAAAAGGTCTATTTGTTCAGCGCTCTGCAGCTGAGAACCTTAGAGACATTTGAGGGGTAACACACTGTCATCCACTCAGAGCTTCCCCAGGATAGCTCAACGATGCCGGCCACCTCTAGCCATAGAAGTTGATAGGGAGGTGGCATCTTTTCTAAGCCCTGGACAATGGTCCTCTGTATCACCAGACGCACCATCCCTGGAAAGACATGTTTGGCTGGACTGATGTCCTTTGGGGTACCTCCACCCCCGTAGCCACATAATGTGTTATAGCCACACTGTGTGTCCGGTGTCCCTCAAATACGGCAGCAGCAATTTCTCCTCTGACGCTGTGTCATAGCGTCATCCTTTCTTATTCACCGCTCGGCACTGGTTGGCTTATTCTCCCATCAATGGTCTGTTTTGTATCAGGTTGTGTGGGTTTATCGTCGTAACACAGGAGGCAACACAACTGCACACTCCGATGTCTACCCTTCATCCGAATGGCAGACAGACAAACGGGAGCCAATTACAGACATTTTGAAGGAGGGACATGGATGGTTGCCAATCACGCTATGCACGATCCAGGGGCTTGACGAGCTATCGGTGAAGTTTATGTGTTATGTAACCATTCACAGTTCAGACACCCAGGTGACTGCGCTCTGAAGTCGGGGGGCTTAGGGATATCTGTTTTTTGTCACTGTGCACACTGGGCTACCTGTACTGCTTTTCAACGTAACACCAAAGACCTTATCTGCGGGGCAAGCAATCCCTCTTGCTCCCGTGGAACTTGGTCCAACTCTTTCTGTAACAGTGAAGTTTTATTTGTTGCTCATCCTAAGCTAGAACAAAGAAGTAAGGGCTGAGCCAGGGCTGGGGGAGAAAGTGAGGCAGACAGGCTGCTGTGAGAGGCTGTGTGGCAGAATCAGCTGCAGAGGCCTCATGCTGCAGGAGTCCCCAGGGTAGCAAGGGACTCTGGGAGTGGCATATGCAACCACAGTTCACAGGTCAGGATTAGCGACTGCTGAAGCAGTTCTGCAGGAGCCCACGTCTTCCCCCCCCAACCCCCCAGTCATCTTCCTGACCAGCCCATGCCGCCCTGCCCTTACTGGAAGTCCTGGTCACAGTCCAGAGAGAAAACTCAGACATATCCTTGGAAGACTCCCAATGGCCTCTTTCTGATCCTGAAACTATTTTCCCCGGGGGAAAGGATGTAAACAAAATCATCTTTTCTTCGGCTGAAGGAGGCAGTGTTAGTTATGACTCGTGTTCTTTCCTTTTTATTCGTGTGTGTGTGTTGCACGTGCATGTGCGTGCTCTTGCTTGCCAGGGCTGACGTTGGGAATCATCTTTGACCTCTCTTCCACCTTTTTCACTGAGGCAGGCTCTCTTAATCAAAGCCAGAATTCACCAATACAGCTAGTGCCGCCAGCCAGCCTGTTATGGAGAGCCCCAGATTCTGTCTCTGACTGGCATTACGGGCAGGCCACCACGCCCACTCAGTTCTTCATGCTTTAACTTAGGACTGTTTCCTTAGTCCCTGCCTTGTGCTCTTTCTCAACAAAGGTTTGCTGATGCGTCTTCAAATAGACTCTCAACGTCTGTCGCGGAACACCCATCTTTTAGTATAGTTTGTGGGTCGTGAGACACCTCTGGGTAGCAAGGATCATCCGAAGCATATCAGCATACATAGATCATGCAAGATACACGCAGGGGACACCAAACGGCCCATTGGACTGGAGGAGGAGCCAGGAGAGGGTAATACTGACCTGGGACTTACAACAGATGTTCGTAGGGGAGTGACGCGGAGGAAGCTGGAGTTTGATGGGGGAATTTCTTTTGATCAGCCACTATACCGGAAGTACTCGGACACTCCCTTATCTCATAGCCTTCCCATAATTCTTTGAATGTGCTCACCATTCCCACTAAACAGACTTCATCGTGGCTCGTGTCTGAGAGACGTATCCATGGTTACACAAATAACAGGGTGTAAACTGAGGACAAGATGACCCCAGACCCCAGGACGAGATGACCCCTAATGGCTGGACCAGGTAGAAGGCACAGTTCGGTAGCAGCAGGAGGGGCGGCCAGGAAGGGAGACACCACTTCACCCTCACTGCTGTGTGGCAGTCAGCTACTCACCAAGGCCGTGTGCTGATTCATAAAACCCTAGCGTAAGCCAGCATGGTGGCTCACGCTTCCCATCCCAGCACTTGGGAGGCTGAGGCTAACCTAGGCTACATGGTGAATTGTATAGGTTACAGACCATCACAAAACAAACAAGACACCATATTTAATGGCTCTAGAAGAATCCATACCCATATGACACAGAATACTATTTTGTAGGACTCTTCCTTGCTAGGAAAAGCATGAGCCACAGTTGTGGGGATCCAGTTCCAAGTCCGTCAAAAAACCTAGCGTGAGGGGGGTGAGGACAGGGCTCCAGGCAGAGGCATGTCTTCTACACACTGGGGAAATAAGCATGCTCCAGGCACTGATGAAGAAGAGACCGCTCGATTTCCAGACAGTGTCACACCGATAGGAATTTACTGCTTCATAAGATTCCCCTTACGCTTTATTTTCTGGCCAAGATTGAGAGCTACGAGTTTCTCGGTGAGTCACATCCAGTCGCCCGGGAGAGATGTGCTGCACAGCTCACACTGCTCCTTCTAGCACATTCCGCCCTCCGCCCGCCCCTGGCAGCATGGTGTGGAGTGTCTCAGCCCCACACCACATCCCAGCTTCCCCGGAGAACTCAGAAATGCACTCCCAAAACAAGTACACACCGAAGTATTCTTTTCTGGTCGTTTCCTCCCAGGCTTGACTGATGCAGCTAATGAATATTTTTGGCATTGCTGTGAAGTGACAAAATAGATATTTTCCTCCAAGGGGTGGGGAAAAACAAAACAAAAATAAAAGCACTAGGACATAGCTTCATTTTTTCTGAGACAATTACAAAATCAGCAAAGAAACACAATCCATGAGCAGCTAGTGATGCCTCTGCAGTCGGAGAGTTTGAGTCTCTCTCTGTGGCCAGAGAACATCTTACCATCTCCCTACATGGTGCATAGAGTCTTGCACAAAGCAGGGACTCATATTCTTAACCACGTACTCAATTTTAAAGGTTTTAAACTCTCTGTCCCTCCTTCACTCAGAGAGACACTCATGTGTGTACCTGTGTGTGTGTGTACATGTGTGTATGTGTATGTGTGTGTGTGTGTGTACATGTGTGTGTATGTGTGTGTGTACATGTGTGTGTGTCTGTGTGTGTGTACATGTGTGTGTGTGTGTGTATGTGTGTGTCTCTGTGTGTGTACATGTGTGTGTGTATGTGTGTGTGTATGTGTGTGTCTGTGTGTGTATACATGTGTGTGTGTGTGTATGTGTGTGTCTGTGTGTGTGCACATGTGTGTGTGTGTGTATGTGTATGTGTGTGTCTGTGTGTGTGTACCTGTGTGTGTGTACATGTGTGTATGTGTATGTGTGTGTCTGTGTGTGTGCACATGTGTGTGTGTGTGTGTGTGTGTGTGTGTGTGTGTGTGTGTGTGTTTTGTTTTTGAGACAGGGTTTCTCTGTCGTAACTCTGGCTGTCCTGGAACTCACTCTGTAGAGCAGGCTGGCCTCGAACTCACAGAAGATCCGCCTGCCTCTGCCTCCCGAGTGCTGAGATTAAAGGCCTGCACCACCTCTGCCCGGCTAAGAATATTTTTTTAATATCTCAAATACAATCAGTTCAACGTTACAGACAACTGTTTTCAGTTATGGAGAAATGGCTATAAAAAGGTAGTTTAATCTTGCAAAGGACACATCATATTAGAAAGGACAGAAACACAATATAGCTTGAGATGCTGTGATAAAGTTTGACTGCTTAGCATGCACAGGGACACATGTATGCATGTATTGTATAATATAAAATCGTATCAGAATGGAAACTTTGGCTCATCAAAAGCCAGAGTTATGAAAATGAAGGAAAGAGCCACAGACTAGGAGAAAAGATTTTTAAAATCTGTTGAAGAACTTGTAAACGAGTGTATATAAAGAATTTCTTCTGAGTCTGGGGCGGTGTCTCAGTGGGTAAAGTACTTGCTACAAAGATGCGAGGGCTTGAGTTTGCAACCCCAGCACCGTGTGAGAGCCAGTCTCAGCAGGACTGGTCTACCACCCCAGAGTGAGGCGACAGAGAGGGGTACATCCCCCCACGTGGTCTAGCCACACTGGTGAGCTACGTATCAAAGCATAAGTCGGGAGAGACAGAGGAAGACACCTGACACCTACCAGCAGCCTCCCCATGCACAAGCACAAGTATGTCCACCCACACACGTGTGCACACATGCTTACACCACACACACACACACACACACACACACGCACGCACGCACGCGTACGTGAATTTAATCAGTTCAACATATTTGAAAAAAAAATGGCTCAATTTTTTTTAAATGGACAAAAGATTTAACCAAACAGAAAAGATTGGAATAGCCAGAAAACATATGAAAAAGGTTTTTCTTGGTCATGGAAAAACGCAAATCTCAACTACAGTCTAAGTACTTTATTGACTAGGGAAGCTGAGTTAGAGAACATTCGCGCTGTACTGGGAGGAACAGAAGCCTCTCGTCCCTTGTAAGTATATAAAACAAGGCAACTTTGGTAAAATGTGTGGAAGTTCCTATAAAAAACTAATTTCTTGCTGGGTAGTGGTGGCGCACGCCTTTAATCCCAGCACTCGGGAGGCAGAGGCAGGCGGAGCTCTGTGAGTCCGAGGCCAGCCCGGTCTACAGCGTGAGTCTGAGGCCAGCCTGGTCTACAGCGTGAGTCCCAGCACAGCCAGGGCTACAGCGGAGAAACCCCGTCTGGACAAAAGAAAAGAAACAAATTTCTTTTCTCAATGCGGGTGATAAACTGCAGGCTCAACGATGGCCGTGGTACTAAGCTACATCTTCAGTTGTTTTTGTTTTTAAACAAAACAAAATATACACATTTTATTCTTGAATTTGTTAGGCGAATTTTTAAAAATTCAGATTTGGAAAGGAAGACATGATCACATGATTTTGCGCACAGAAAAATCCTAAGGACTCTATTAAAAAGAACGACTGTATGGGGACTGGCAGTAGGGCCCAGCAGAAAGGGGTGGTGGCTGCCTAAGTTTAATCCGTGGAACCCACGTGGCGGGGGAGAATGACTCCTGAACGGGGTCCTCTGGCCTCCACACGCACACATCACGCCCGTATATTCTCCCGCCAAATAACTGAATATTTCTTAAAAGCACTGTATGAGCTCATGAGTTAGTTCAGCAAGATTGTAGGCATTGAGAGGCCCATGACCACCTAGAAAACTAAGAATCGAGTTGGCGAACGTGACTCACTTCTCAGTTTCACCAATTCCTTACAAAAAGCCAGACACACAACTCAATTTACAGTTGACTGATTTTTTTTTTTTAAGATTTTAATTGTGTGTCTGAGTGTGGGTTTGTACCCGTGAGTACAGAACCAGCAGAGGCCGGAGGCATTGGGGGGCCTGCAGCCAGAGTTACAGGTACTTGTGAGCTGCCCAACATGGGTGCTGGGAACTGAACTCGGGTCCACAGCATGGGGCGGTACGTGTTAACTGATGAGCCAGCTCCCAGCCACTTGGTTGGCTTCCCTTTTGTGCCGCCTGTGACTTAAGCAAGCAGCCTACGGGCTCACCTTGGTCAAAGGTGCCAAGACGATGCAGCAGCAAGAGCATCTTAAACTAGTGTTGCTGGGAGAACTGGGCAGAGGCCTGAAAGAACAGAGCCAGCCGGGTTCCTATCTCACACCACACGGCTAATTCAAAATGGACCGTACATCTCAACGGAAAGGCTGAAACCACGGAACACTCAAAAGAAAGCAAAATAAACCCCCCAGGTCAGGCAAGGGGATCTCTGAGACTCCTCAGTAGGACATCAAAAGACACCACATGATGAGAGTGAATTTCAGAAGGATGTTTACAGTACACTTTTCAAATAAACCTTAAAAACATTCAGAAAGAGTGAATATTAATAGTGGACACATGCATACGAAGGTTAAGTGCAGAAATGCGAGGGACAGTGTTCAGAGGAAGGGAGGAAGGGACTAAATACAAGGCTTAACAGTGCCTGGAATGTTGCTTCCAGGGGTAAAAAGTTCCCCGAAACAATTAGAACATAAGGTTGATATTTGATAGAAAGATAGTTTATAGCTTGGCAAATTACGAGATGAACGATACATCCCTTATCGCGAGCCTTCTCTGCCAACGCAGCCCAGGGCAAAGCGACGGTGAGTGAGATCGGCGTAAGCCTGGACTAGTCCCCCAGGAGGCAATGTGGAAACGGGTACTAAACCCACACTTTCAGCCCCTTTATTCACCATTGCTGTGACTCAACCCCGGGGTTCACAGTGCGAGCCCTCGAATGATTACTAGAATTTTCCGCTCGCTTGTGGTCTATGCAAGAAGCTGCGGCTTGTGTTTATTTCTCTCTCTCTCTCTCTCTCTCTCTTTGCTCCTAAGTTTGTTTTCATCAAATTTTTTCCAAGCTAACCCTCTGCCTTTTGCTGTTTTCTTTTCCCTAAATCTGTAACTCCCTTCGAGCAACTACAAAGCATTATTTTCCCTCTGCTCTAACTCTAGTTCGTTCTCGCCGTCATCTTCACCCTGGGTGGTGCGCCTGCCTCTTCTCTCATCCCGAGGGCAGAAGACGCTTCCAGGTGCTGACAAATTACAGCTGTTCTAAAGAAGAGGCACGCTTACTCAGGACCGATGGGCTACTACACACAACGATTTAAACGGATGCCTCCCTTGTTACACGCGGTCCCGGTGAAGACGGTCGGGAAGGGAGAGGGGCTGGGGTACTGACCGCTACTGAACGGTCAACAGTAAAGCCAGCCCATCCTGCAGGTGGGTGGCCTTATAGCTTGAGACTCAGTTCTGTCACCGGGCCCCATAGGGTACTTGTTTAAGTCACAGGGGGCACGGAAGGGGAGCCTTCCAGTCGCTCTTTTTTAAAGTTTATTATTTTTAAGAGTTGCCGATATAAGTTGGATAAGTAACTATTTTCTGTAGATCTTGGTCCCTGGATTCTGATCAAGAAGAGAAGCCTACACATCATTTTTTTTCTTTTCCTTATTTAATTTTTAATTGATTTTTATTACTTTTTTTTTTTTAGATTTATATATGACCACAACACTTACTGCTTCCCTTTCCGCCCTCCAGACCTTCCCAATAACTGACCTTGCTCTCTTTCAGATTCATGGCCTGTTTTTTCGTTAATTGCTGTTACTTATTACTGATAGATCCAAAGTGAGCTCCCAACCCCCCAAATGACAGTGCCGCTGATGGGTCATAAATGGCAGCCTGGGTTCAGCTGAGGCTGGACCCTAGCTGGGTAAAGGAAAGATTGCAAGTGGGTAAACAAAAGCATAAAAATCAGCATTGCTCAGAAACCTGTGAAGCAGGTTTCTGTTTGTCAGGAAGAAATATTACTGCCCCCCCCCATCTGCCTTGACAGCCACGAGCTTCTCTATTAACACATACCCGTGTGTCAAGTTCCCACCCTAGCTTCCAGGCTCTCTTGCCCTGCCCACCCCCATTACTGACTTCCATGCCTGCTTCCTCCTGCTGCAAACATAGCCCTTTAAAACTGGCAAGGCTTTCCCCACTTTCGCTGTGTTCTCTGCATCCCAGAAAGCCACAGGAGCTTAACATTCCCCAATAGACTAGCTTTTCCACCACGGAGTGGTCCAGGTCAGTGGTTTCACTGTGCCCCCGCTTACAGCTCCATGTGTGTATGTTTTCAGCGTTGGCTATTTGGTGTTAGATAACCATCGGGCGTGCTCTTCCCTGGAGGAGACTGTTCTTCCCACTCTCAGCATTTCTTAGTTGCCTGTAGTTCTTTGTGTCGGGGCGGAAGCCTTGTGGGCTTTCCCCAGGCCACGTTGACATGCCCATTGTCTTCATTCTTGTTGGGTGAGGCTGTATGGACTTAGCTTCTGACATTCCTAGGAGACACAGTCTCACAGCAAACTCCCTGTTCCTCGGGCTCTTACGCTCTTCCTGTCATTTTATTAGTGAACTGCAGAAGAGCACTCTTTATTATCAATAAAGATATTGATCAACCAAAACCAAAAACTCCTCCATGTGTGCTGTATGCACGTCACTTACACTTCCAAACATCAGTACCAGACGTCATTACTGAGCATCTCCCGCAGACAGACGGTGTTCTACAGCGGCACGTGAGGCCGTTTGGTGGCACTGACAATCCTCTGTGACAAAGGAAATCTCATCTCCCCTGTGCCAACGGGGAAGTGGAACAGAGGAAACAGTACACACACACTCCTACTGTTGAAGGGGCTGAGCCGGAGTCACACACAGCTGTGGCTCTCAGCAAAGCCACACCCTTCCACACACGTCACTTCCTTTCTGTGGACAGCAGGATGTGGGGTTGTTCTTCCTCCTCACAATCTACTAGACAATTCTATTTGTTATATTTATACTCAAAGTAGGGTAATAGATCCTCAAAAACCATTCTGATTTCTGAAGCATGATACTGATGAAGACACACACACACTATATATATATAGTGTGTGTGTGTATATATATATATATGTATAGAGGGAGAGAGGGAGAGAGGGAGAGAGAGAGATACAAGATATATATCTCCAAGTATATATGTGGACAAAAGTGGCTATCTGCTGTTGGTCCAGAAGACTGCTCAAACACTGCTCATGTAGCCATGTGCCCCCACAGCAAAGCCCCTCTTGAGGAATACAGACATACCTGGATAGGGTCCTGCGTCAGTCTCATCGGCCCAATGCGTACCTCCGCAGAAGACACCTGCTAAATAAAGGACAGCACGTGAGAAGTGTCCCGTCTTCAGAACACAGGTCACTAAATCCTTCCTTACACGGTAGACCACACCATGCCGCTTCATAAAGAATGGGAGAACCTAACTTACTGACCTGGAGACAAGCCCGGAAGCACCCATACAATCCTTTCCTACCCGATTATGAGAAGCTAGACACTGCGTGCACTGCAGTCATCTGCTAAGGCCACATCTCCAAGGTGACGAGACTTTGGGTTATTTTTACTTCGGGCCCAAGATCTTTACAATAAGCGTGAGCTGTCTTATTGGAGAAAACAATGTGACAATTATAGCTACTGAAATTCTGAAATTCCAAGAGAGAGAATGTGCTAGATTACGTCTACTAATTAAAAGATGCCTCCACAGGTGGATCTCCAAGTTCAAGGCCAGCCTGCTCCACAGAGTGAGCTCCAGGACAGCTTTGTATAGCCGGGGCACCTATACAGAGAAAGCCTGTCTTGAAAATTAAAACACAAACAAACAAAGCTGCCTGTGTGTTCATCCCTTCTTTTTCCTTCTTTTCTTTAGGTTCTAGCATGGGAAATAAACAGCTTATTCTCACCTGTGTGAACCACAGATACTGCCTCCATCCCAGCGGTATTTCCTCCAGGGGACTGATGGGGGTAACACCAGGACCCCAAGAGGCTAACATCTGCCCATGCTCCTTGGTTAAGACTAGAACTCTCCACCGTTTACTAGTCCACGCTACCTAGTTGCCCTCAGCTGCAATGGAGAGCAAATACATATTTGCCTTAACTTTGAATCACTTGACATGGATCTCTAAACAATGACTTTCCTCCAAATGAGCTTGGCCGCACCCCCATGGGCCCAGTTTTGTTTTTCCCTGAGCGGCTGCAGTGACTTGCCACTTGGAAACTTATCCTGCTTGAAACGCACCATCATGGCCCCTTGTCTGCCTGAAGGAGCGTCATCAGGAAGCATCAGAGTTCTTGTGACCAGGGACATGGCAAGGACCCAGAGCCAGAGGAAAGCTCCATCCATTAAAACATAACAAGGAAAGTACTACTTTCTGGGCTCAGGATGTAGTCAGTTGGTAGATGTCTGGGATGCATGAGGTCTTGGGGTTCAGTACTACACAAATGGGCACAGTAATTTGAGGTTCTCCTCAGCTATCTGAGCTTGAGAGCAGCCTGGAGCACATGGCTCAAACCCAAAAGTGAACAGCAACAAAAACTCCAAAGTAGAAGTTGGAGTTCTACTTCTAAATTATATTTTAGAAGGGCCAAGATATTTCCCATCCCCCCCTTCTTCCCCTTCCTACTTAACTCTGGGCACCCAAGGTGTAGCTCCCCTCCAAAGTGACCCCTATTCTTTTCTCTGTAGGATAGATTTCCACTTCACTTCAGTCCTCACTGTTAGGAAATAAGGCCAGCAAAAAACACAAGGCCCAAGGGATGACTTGGCGTCACAGGCCTAATGATCTGAGTTTGACCCGCAGAACTAAAATACAGGTAGAAAGAGAGAACCCCCTCCACACAGTTGTCCTCTTATCCCCATACCTGTGTTATGGCTGGCACACACTGAGAGTGTGCGCGCACGCACGCACGCACGCACGCACACACACACACACACACACACACAAATAAAAATGTAAATGTAATAAAAAATGAAGTATTGAAGAAATAAAATGAGCTTGCTTTGGGGGTGGTCAAGAGACCGAGGGGAGCATGCCTGCAGGAAGGACTCAAGCTGTACCCCGCAACAAGAGAATTTGACCTTCTCTGATGCCTTTGCTTTACTTCCTTAGGCAAGTCTCCAGCAGACACATGATGTGTGACCCTGTTAGCCTAGCTCAGTGGTGGGAGGTGGCTAGTTTGAAATCCACCAGGAGACAAAATGGTGACTGTGAACACACATACCCCACCTCCCTGTCCCAGGCATTGTGCTAAGGTATGGTCTTAATAGGAGACCAGGCACAGCCACTGATGGACAGCGCCATTTTAAAGGTGACACTCATGCTAGAAGATACAACTTCCTGCCTAAAGGCAGGGGAGACCACAACTTTGTCACACAGCCACAACGGTCCCCAGCCACATCTACACTTTGGCATCTGCCTGAGCCAACTTGGCAGAAAGCCAGGCTGTGAATTTTCGTAAGAGGAATGCAGAGCCAGGCCCCGTCCCAGGATTCTAACTGCCCCTTACTTATCTCTTTCCGGTTCCTCATCAATATGTCCCCACCCAGGACTGCTGCTCTACCTCCATCCAGCCTCAGTGCCCGAGTTTACCAGCTCCTCTATTCCTAGCCCACACTCTGTGTCGTGTCTCCTGTCCTGCCCTTTGCTTCTTAGTCTCTGGGTCATCTGAGCTTGGCCTCAGTATCCAAAAGAGGTCAGCTGTCTCAACAGAACCTGGCACTTGTCCTTGCTGGCTCTTTGGGATGTCCCACGCCGTGGACAACAAAGGACAGCTGCAATGCTTTGCAAAGCTCTGTTTCAGAATTCACCAGTTCATCACACAAACACACAGATGCCTGTTGTGGCCAAGCTAAGGCATCGCTTCCGAGAGTGGCTTTGAGCAGATGAAGAAAATGAAGATGGATCGTTGTGCGAATTGGCTCTGCCTACAGAAACAGAGTACCTCTGCCAGGGGCAGAGAAGTCAAATCAGGGATGGGGCCGAGGACACAAAATCCTATTCCTCAGGAAGAGGGAAAGGTGGAGCCAGAAGATGACAAGATAAAAAATCTAGGTCACACAAACCACATGACGCCCCCAGTCACCTAGTGAGGAAGAGCTACTGGAATACAGTATACGCTTAATGGCACTGAACAACATCTGCATTTATATGCATGCACGTATGTGGGGATGAGAGTAGACCCATGCTTGTCAGAAGGGCCATCAACTCTCCTTCAGACGAGCTAGTTCTCCAGGGTGGATAAACTGGAGCACAACTTTCCGTATTTGCTGATTTCACTAATGGCCATCCTCAGCCTGGCCATACAGCGTGGCTATGCTGGCATAGAAAGAGAGATCCCTGGACTCTGCACCTGGGAACGCCCTGTCTATCCATGAAGGTTGATGAGTTCTTGGGGAAGTTTATTTCTAGTTATGTTTATAATAATTGTTTTGTACATTGTTGACGGAATGGCTGCCTAAACCTTGGCAGTTTGTTTTATCTGCAGGCCTTGGCTTGATGCAAATCTGTGATTAAGATGTTTGCTCATGAACTGAACTTGCCCTCTGCTCTCTAGCAGTCATTGTGGTCCACTGAGATTTCTGTATGTTGCTGCGGAGGAATTCTTGTAGTCCCTCTCCCACAGTCTCAGGCAACAAGGAGAGCACACGCCCCTTGGGCCTTGAGTCCCCCCACCATAAAGGTGACATAGCTCTGCTGCTAAAGGATTGTGGGATGAGACTAAGCTACAGGTTTCCTTCATTATGCAAATGGAAGGCCTTTGGAAGGGAGGCAGAGTTTTTGTAACACCCCAGGAGTTTCTGTATCACTAAAACACCTGAGATTAGATGATCGGGGTTCTGCTTTCCAGAACTTGCCATGACGGACGGTTCCCTCTGCTGAGTCTGGAAGGTTTGCATGTATGAAAGTGTCTCCTTGTCTTCTTTGCAGACTGATACAGTAGCTATCAGCTACAAGGAGTGGCGAACTCCTTCAGTCTTTATTGATCCGCAAACTGCCTATTTTTATTTGACAGTTTAGCTGCATATATTATTCTACCCGGGAGATATTCTCTCTTAAGACTTTGAAGCTGAGACAGCAGAGATACTTCCGGTTTGGGGAGACTAAGGAAGCATTCATGAAGGCAGGCAAGACACGAAGAATAGGAAAAATGAGAGAGTAGGTTGAGGAGCAGAGTCTAGTCACGCAACAACCTACGCACAGGCAGGAAGGTGGGGGTGCTCCTGGGGGAGGGACGAAGTGTTCAGAGTGGCTGTATTACAATGTATGAAGGGGAAAGCGGGGGTGGACGGACCCCAGGAAGGAGCCTTTTCATTCTGGAGTTATCATGATCACGTGTGTGATGAGAAAAACTAAACATTTGGCTTGCCCACTTCCTGAACAGACAAGAGCAGAGACTTACCAAAAAAAAAACGACCCAGACTGAAATATTCCCGAGCGGGAACTACACACAGACTGAAAGCAAATGGGAAAATGCATGACAGTGACCAAGACGCAGCTCGACGTCCCTTCTACAGGAGTGAACGCCAGCGCGTGGCTCAGTGGTGCAGCATGGGAGTGTGAGAGAAAGCAAACCCTAAACAGCTTGGTTTAGGATTGCTGATTCACCTATTATGGTGCTACTTTCTGTGGCACTGATCGCCACGGGGCTACCTTCTGTGTGGCGCCGATCGCCACAGCCCTCTGAGGTTTGCGCTTCTGGAAACTTCGTGACTGCCATGGCATCAACTTTCACAGCTGTCCTCAGACCAGAAGGAAAGCTGAGATTCAGGAGCGAAAGCATCTCCATCTCCCAGGCTCAGCAGCGTGTTCAGCCTTTTGCTCTGCTCTTCGCTGGGCCCTGATGTTGAATAGTGCCCGATCATCTCAAGACACCCTCGGTCCACCATCAATCCTAACGCCAACCTGCTTCTTCTGAGCTCTGGGTAAGGTGAGGTCAGGCTGCCTTTGCTTTTTGAATGGACCCCGTCCACCCTCCAGCTTCCAGGCAGAGACACCCCAGCCCTGAAGCGTGTGGTAACATCATGTTGAGCCTGGGAAGCCATATTCCAACTTGGGAACCTGATTACACCTTGAACACCTCCTTTCGATCACTGTGGTCATCACCTCCAAACATGCTCTACTTCAAGGGCATCGCAACCATGGCCTATCCGTTGGTTCTGCCATCACACTAGCCTCTACCACTCTATGGCTTTGATCTGGGTGTTTGCTCTCCAGTACTCCCTGGCTCCTCTGATACCCTGCACACTCTGGAGCCCAGGAGTTCAAGGGGTGGCTCATGGGTTTCATTCTCTTCCCACTTCTGTCTCTGGTCTAGATCTTCTGCATCTGCTCTTCATATGAGAAGCCTCCAAGGGGGACTTTTTTAATGAATCAATTCCTGGTTCCAACTCTACAGGAAGAGAACCCAAGGACAGGACCCTGACAACATACGTTTTATCTCTGTGAGTGCAGGAGGGTTGAGATGCTGGAGTCTACTCTGCTGAGCAGATCTGTCTGCCATGGAGGTCCCTTCCATGGTCCCTCCCGCAAACTCTATTACAGGTACGTCACCGTACACACGCACTCTTCCAAAGCAGAGGTTTATGACTCAGGCAAGAGGAAGATACCCGAAGAGTTATCTGTGCAAAACCACCCGCAAATTACAACAAAGATCAATACGAGTTCTTTATAGCCCATTGTTTTTTACACATATATAGGAGGAAGGTGGGTCAAAGTCAGAGAGGACAGGCCGTGTTCTTCTTGTGTGAGGCTCGCTGCAGGCACTATATTAATTCGTAGTGTGTTTTATCACATAGACACCAACACGGAAATGTCTTCTCATCAAAAGATATAATCATGGAAATTAAGGTTAACCAACTTGACTTTAAAATTAGAGCTTCTATTCACTAAAGACAACAACAAAGACAGAAGGGGGTAGTCTATGGAGAGATAAAACCTGAACTGTAGAAGATCTACAGCTATTAGTCACTAGAACATGTATCTTAAAGTTTAAAAAACATCAATAAAAAAGCAACTGAGAAGAGTATCAAAATAAAGATTTTTTCTAATAAAATAAAAAAGATTTTTAAACTATAACGTGAAGCAGTTTTACACTCGAACGTTTCAACACAGAGACTAGTTAAGAGAGCAAACGACCTCAGGAGAGGACGGCAGACCCCGCAGCGACGCTTGCGCATTGTCAGGAGATGTGCAAACTGGTTCGGTCACTCTGATAAAGCGGTGTGGGGATTTCTAGCAAAGATTAGGAAATGCTTATTCTACAGCTCCGCCTTCTATGCCAGAGTCTTCTAGGGGACACCAAGAAGCATTTACAAAATCGTTAGAATCAGCGTTAGCTATGAAAACATTTACAAACAGCCCCATTCCATTAACATCTATCAGTGGGTAAAACTGGGGGGCGGGGGGGGGCACTGAGGAATGTCCATATAAACAGGATACTGCACAACTAGCAAAATGGATTGACCCTGACTACCAAGTCACAATGACCGGGGCACGCAAGCAAACACTGAGTTAAAAGGTGACAACAGCATGGTAGCGTAGAAGAAATGCTTTAGCATACCGCTTAGATAAAATGTCCAAACACCTCAAACGATAGCGAATATAGCTTAAGACTACACTGTGAATGATTCAAATAAATTCTCACTGTGGGACTGTCCTGGAGCTGAGGTGAGGTAGAAGGTGTGCCTAGAACCCAGGAATTCTCATTCTGAGAGCAGCAGGTGTTGGTGCCTCCCCTCTGCAGCTCTGACAGGCCACAGGCTATGCTGCCTGCTCACAGCAAGGCACCGCCCCTTCAAAGGTATGCTACCTGGTAGAACTGTTTATCTGGGACTTGTAGCACTTCTCCCTGTATGACTATATAAGGTCTCTCCCTTTGGTCCCCGGAAAATACCTAGGTCTAGGCTGCAATATGCAAATAGGGCTGCCTGTCCTGAGCCAATGAGTTTCCTATGATGTCCCTGGATACCAGAGACCCTTTCTCTGGATATATGTAACCCATACCCCCAGGAAGGTTGAGTCATGCCTCCTCTGCCATGGACTCCTGAGAATCCTGTACATTCTAACCAGCTCAAAAGCTCACAGTTCTCCGATAGAGAACCGGATGGATCTACTATAAACCTACACTGCCCGGCTTCCCTCCCAGGAGCTCCGCAGCAAGCCCATGGAGCTACATCACAGGGCCAGGAAGCTTCCATAGTATTTCAAAAACTACAGCTTACATGTTCTCATGGAAACGGGCAACTCTATAGGAAGACATGGGAAGGAAGAGGTCTGTCTTCAAACAGGGACACTTCAAGATTTCAAATATATAAACTTAAAGATATATTTTTAAAGCAGTGAGTAGTAAGTTCTCAGTGGATAAATTATAGACTTTCTGACTATACAGCTTAAATATCACAAAATAAAATATGCTAAATCTTGTTAGACAAGCCTCTTTCCAATTTGGGGGTTAACATTAACTATTAGACACTATATAAATATTCTACATATTCTATTTTGTTTCCCAGCCAAGCCTTTTTTGATAAAAAATAGGATACTACTTTAAGAGTACAGATAGCTTCCCTGAAACTTGGTACAAGTCATAGAAGACTGGGCTGAGATACCAGGGCCTTGCTAGAGGTGTCTGACTGCTTTGTGTCTTCACAAGACAAGAGAGGCTGATGATCCTCCGTGTATAGCGTCTCACAGAATGGTTACAGCAATCTCACCACAGGCCCATTTTCGTAGCCGGAGCAACTCAAGCTGTAGGAAGTTTGGGCGATGTAGCAGTACACTTCTGCTGGGGTGGCTCACTAAAGAAGACAGGGAGGAATTTTCCATGTGGAAACCTCACCAGACCTCAGCAGATCCCTCTGTTGTGGCCAATGCCAGGCTGGACAGTGGAACCCCGAGTGTCTGAGCCCGGGTGTTTTTATTCTTTCAGAACTCCTCAGGTGTTCCACTGACAGCACGTGCAGATCAAAAGCAATCAAACATTCCCCCCCACACACACACAGAAACCCATCACCTGCAGACAATACGAAATGCCAAGGCCTGTGCATTCCTTTTTCCAACAGTGCACAAAAACAATTATTTTAAACACAACTAAAAATAAGCTTCCATAACAGGGTGACTCATCCCAAGGGCCCTACTGAGAAAGAATCCCAAGCTCATCTTAGTGGGAAGGCTGTGCTCTTCGTTGTCAATTTACTTATACTTCAATTTGTTCCAGAATGATCTCTAGATGGTATTCAGATATGTCATTAAAAATTGCAAGAGAACTCGTGAATGAGATGCAAAAGACTGGCTAGGAAACGCTGAGTTTGATAAACACAGCTTGAGCAGGTCGGCACGGCCGTTTGCCACGAAGAGCGCACCCATGAGACTGAGCTGCCAGAGCGAGGGAGGAGACGATGGCACCAACCACACCATGTCACCTCTCCACGCTCCACTGCCACTGTGGTAGAAGAGGTTGCTCTTTAAGAAACGGGACCATGGCCGCTAGTGAGTCTTGATGAGTGACGGGAGAATCGGGTGCTGCATCCCCACCCAGCCTGTTTCCCAGGTGCCACCTTGGCCAAACACTGGAAACTTGGCCAGCGTGGTCTGACGGATGAGACGTTTCCATGTGAATATCCAATGAGAAAGAACTCATTCGCACAGTGCAGCCATGCCGCCTTCTTCATGAGAAAAGAAGTCAGCTTGATGTTGACAATGCACTGGAGTGGAAACTCAAAGTCTAGATTATACATAATCCACGAAACAAGTGCCCACAGGGGACTGACACGGAAGCCTTAGAGAGTTAACTTTGGAGGAGGAAAGGTAGTCCCAGCTGCGCCTCGATGTGTCAGGAAGCTGTCCATCACACGCACGGCGCCAGCATCAAGGCACCAAACCCCCACTGATGCAACAGTTCTCACACAGAGTCCCTAGGCTGAGTGTGGAGACAGGCTCATCCTAAGATTTCAAAGAGCAAACCTGGAGGAAGTCAAAGGCAATGGCTAAAACCAACTTCCTCCTTTTATTAGGGACGCCGCAGCTAATAGATACGGCTGGATGATTTCAAGCTTGTAACAATACACTGCATATCAGGGAACAAGCAAACAACAGTCCACTTCTGATTACTTGAGATCCAATTACTCGGACTGTGGAAAGAAGCAAGCATTAGTTTCTGGTCTTCATCTGTCCTGACATCAACCCCTGACGTTTTCCTTTCTACTGCACACTAACTGAAGTGGGGAGATGCTGGGAGGGATGAAATTCAAATTACTCCATTTTGCTCCATGGTCAGCAGTTCTGGTAAACAGAATTGATGGATAAAGCAAGAAGCCATCTGCACAAAATGAGCTTTGAGTTTCCTGGGGATTTCAATTACCCATGCTGCCTCTGCCCTTATTGTTACCATTGAGAAGCTAGGGCTGCCTTGGAGAACCAAGAGTGAAATGTCTTCCATGCTTGGCTGCAAGATAACCTCACAGGAAGGGCTTGGTGACCCCGAAGCAGAACTGGACTTTCAGCTACATCTGGTTCCCCAAACCATGGTTCCTTTCTGCGCTCATGCAGGGATGCGAACCTCAAGCTCCAACCCAGTCCATGTGGACACCAGGGACGATGAGTGTGTGTGGAGTGCTGGTTCCTATGTAAAGATTAATTTATTGAAATGAGTCCTATTTAAAAATAACCCCTGTGAGATCATCTGCAAAATGCAAAATGCTCACTTGTCATTTTTCTTGCTTAGCCAAAATAATATTTCCAAGCATTTACAGACACATCCTAAAGGCATAAAACCTAAGTTAACAGCTAAATCCTCAACCGTTATGGAAAGCTAGCAAAAATGACAAAAGCCCCCCCAAATCTGTGGGAAATCTCCTGGGAAGGTCCCCAGGGATGAAATCCCTGTGGACACCCAGTAGACAGACACTCTCCTTCAGCTAAGAAAAGATGGAAGACAATTCCCCACCGTGCCTTGGTTGTGTGACGCCGAGACAATTCCCCTTATCTTGTTGCTTCCTTGCAGTTCTTTAAAGATGCATGCAGGATGTTGTGGGAATGTCATCAATGAAGCGGACTATTTGCAGACATTGTTGGTGTTGAGGAAGGACTCCGACGACAGTACCAGCCCCACCTCCCAGAATCCTGAGGAGCTGGAAATGGGGTGCAGAATGAATGCACTCATTGATGGAGAACAAACAAACTCAGAAAGCTCCCAAAGTACAGCAGAGGGATAAGTGAGTCCCAAAAGACCATTTTATGTTTGACCAAAGTACATTACTCTTTAAAAATGGTTCCAGTTTGCAGCCAGTCGTGCTTTAGATCCATTGAGAGCTCTTGGCAGGAAAATAGGCTGGCTATGTGCCTTTGTCTGGGCCAGCAGGGAGAGGGTCAGGCTCCTTTGAGTTCCTGCTCTGAGGCTCCACCCACCTGCTCATTCCCCTGTGCCTGGGGTTCCACCTGTGTGTACACACAGCCTTAAAATGTCTTCTTCAGAGAAAGACTGGGCTGTGCCAGTGCCAGCTTCTGATCATGCTCCAGCATCCAGGAACTTGGCCTTGCATCTCTTGAACTTGGCACTGAGAATACCCATGGCCTATTCCACCCCACATGTGTGAACCTCTGACCTAAGCAGACCACCCCACAAGCTACTTGCTCATAACTACTGTGCTCTCATCTCCGGGCGATATCACAGGCAGGGTGTAGGTAGTTACTGTGGTTGAGAAACTTGGACTTTGTCAGGCAAATAAAGTGTAGCGTTGTTGGGTTGGCAGTTAGCTGCTTGTTGTGACGAAGACGTGGATGGACAGACCACTGAATCGGGACAGAAGGACAGAGATCAGAAAGGAACCACTGCAGGATTCTCATGCTTCTTTGAGGGTACTCCCTGAATCCACAGCATCAACGTAATGGATCTTACAAATGCTATTGACTTCACAGGCCTCATGCCAGGTGGGCTGAATCGGAAACTGGAGGTGAGCAGTGACTGGCCTTCCAGGCAACTGTAGCGCTCTCTTGAGTTTGAAGAACACTGGTGCCGAAAGAGATGCAGCTTGCAAGGGGGAGCAGTATGGGTGCTAAGGGATAGAAAAATGGGGGTGTACTGAAGCGGATGGGTCATCACATCAATGAGACACATGTGGCAAGGGAGGGAAGAGCGTGAAGGCCAAGGAGGCTAGTTTAAGTGACTGGGAGGGAATACAGGGAGCAAGGCGGGCTTACAGGGGAACAGGCATTATGTGCTGGTCATGCTAAGTTTGAGATAGCTCTGGGCCACCTACAGGACAATGAGTGCATGTTTGGGGACTGCAACAGCAGCATACAAGACAGGCAACCACGCCTTCACCAGGGTCAGAGGGCTGAGGAGAGACAGAGCAAGTAAGTGCACATAAGAGCCGGAAGAAAACGGATAGGCTCACTTCCCGCGGGGCAAAGATACTAGAGTCTTGTCCTGTAGTTCAAAGTATCTACACAACTCTCCACAAGCAATGAGTCAATAATGGCCATCTCCAGAAATGGCCAAGATGGTCCTTTTCATAAGATCTGACACGCATTGAAAGATACCTTTATCGTCATCCACTTCCTCCTTCATTTCCTCAAGGGCCATTGATTTCTGTTGGGAACCTTTGTGGTTCTGAAGAAGAGATGTGGGTACGCGTAAGACAGCTGAGCATTCCATTTCCCTGAGTATGGCCACCAGGTAGGATTAGTCAAATGACTTAGGAAAATATATATATATATATTTCCACTGCTTCTCAAAGAAGGTATGTAGCCAGGTTGTAGCTCATGACGACACCGTGTGAGGATGGAAAGAAGGTGGAGAAATGCAAAGAGCCCCGCAGCCTTTGCAATACCATCAAGTTGACAGAGCAAGCCTCATCAGCGAGTCACTACACTTCCCATTGCTTTTATTTTCTTCATATTAACTTAAGACAGAATCCCAGTGAAGCAAACCAATTCCCTTGTTGGTAACAGGAAGAGCTCTGGTGACGGGTATCTCCTGGGTAGAGAATGGGACACGCAAACTCCTGCTGCATTGGCAGGAATTTGAAACGATCACAACTCAAATGACATCATTACGTCATCTGTGCTTATGTGAGTCCAAGAAATCCCGGAGTCTGAACACAGCTGCCCCAGGCTCCCCCCTCGCCATCTTCTCCAGTCAGGCGCTGCAGAAGGACAGTGAGAATCAGAGGACGCTCATCCAAGTTCTGTACCTGAGGTTTTGTAATTGAGTGTCAGCTTGGCCAGAGAGAATAACCGTCTCCCTCTTTTCTGTAACATTCCGAACATGTTTCTCTATTGTTTGTGCCTTCAAGCATGGTTATCATGGTCTGATATCAATCTAGTTTTCTTTTCCTTATAAATTACTTGGTTTGTCAGGTGGTGGTGGCGCACACCTTTAATCCCAGCGCTCGGGAGGCAGAGGCAGGCGGATCTCTGTGAGTTCGAGGCCAGCCTGGTCTACAGAGTGAGTTCCAGGACAGCCAGGGTTACAACGGAGAAACCTGTCTCAAAAAAAAAAAAAAAAACCAACCAACCAACCAACAAAACAAAACAAAATTACTTGGTCTTTTTGCCTCGTTCCTCAAATGATTTATTTTCTTTGCAGTACAATTGTTTTCTTGGATATATACTAACACTGTTCACACTAATTTTTCTCAGTAAACAATGTGGTCTGTTTTTTTTCCCCTCTCAGAAACTTGTATGTATTTAATGTATTTAATACATTCACATGTACTGTATATACAGGCTCCACAGAGATAGATGGTAGATGTTCTCTATATTTGGATATATATCATACATCATATATATCTATATCTATATATATATATATATATATATATATATATATATATATATATATATATATATATATATCATTGTTCCGTGATCTCCCTTGCCTATATTCCGTATCTATCCCCTCAAACCTTTTTCAACATCATCCTCTTCTTCGTTTCCCACTTCCATTTACCATGCACTGCTTTCTTTTTTTTTTAAAGAATATCTTTAATTTACTCTTCGACAATTTCATACATGTAAACGATATTTCCTGATCATATCCACCTTCGCGTTTTCTCTCCTGCTCCCCCAGGCACCCCAACGTAGCCTTTCCTCCCTACATATCCTTCCCCCTTTCTTGACGTCCACTGATTCTAATTAATGCTGCCTATTGAGATGTGGACTGGATCTTACTGGTGTGATCTTGTTCCAGTCGTCATAGCTCCGGTGAACGCGTAATCACACGGTGCTTCCCACAGGGTGTACTCATTCTTGCAATTCTCCCAGTTAGATTTTCACTTCTTAGGTAATTTCAAGAGTCCACCTCCCGGTTATATATATATATATATATATATATATATATATATATATATATATATGTATGTATGTGTGTGTGTGCGCGCGCGCGCGCGTGCGTGTATAACTCAAGAGCTGTCTCAGTGGTTAAGAACAGTTGCTGCTCGGTAACGTGGACCTGAGTTCAGATCCCAGCACCCACACGGTGACTCACAACTACCTGTGACTCCAGGGGAGGCTGATGCCTGCTTCTAGCCTCCACAGGCTCCTACATGCACAGTGCAAATCTACTCATGCAGGTGTACGCACATACAAATAAACAAGTCTACCCTTAAAAGATATCTAGAAATGATCACACACACCTATAATCTCGCCTTTGGGAGAGAGGGAAGATTGCGAGTTTCTGGCCAGGCTGATACCAAAACAAGTAAGAACAAAGCAGGAAAATTAAAAAACTTAAGCCCGGAAGAAAATAAACTGAGAATGAAACTCAAGTAATACGTAATGTAAAAAGAACTGGCGTTCTTATTCAAAATTGTAAATTTCTAATAAGACAAAAATGAAGAAGGAGAGCATCCTAACTAAAAGTAGGTCAATAAAGGGACAAATGATTCACAAAAGCGGCACACCAACGAGCTATAAAAATTACACAACAAGGCTTGGCCTCTCTAGCAATCCAGAAGCGCAAATCAAAACAACTAGGTTCTACTTTCATCAAATTCCAAAGACCACAGGTTCCGAAAAGGGTCTGGAGCAATCAGTGTTTCATTCTCTGCTGGAGAGAGAAGAAAACTGTCCCATTAACTCTAGGTACATTCCACATATCGTCCTGGGCCTTCATAACCCAGACAGCTAAGAGCCTAAAATGTGTGTGATAGTCTTTCAATTGGGGTCCCCCCTCAACCCATTCTTCTCTTCACACATCTGCCATGATATTTACTGCATGGTGATTTGGTCACTGTAAGCATGCATTGTTGAGGGCAGAAGGACACCAGACAGATACCATGTCCATCCAACACTCAGACAACCAAAACACCATCAGCAGTGACAGGAAGTTCTCCAACACCTGATACCAAAATCCATCTGCTGCATCCAATGCTCACAGGTATTTGGTAAGTGGGTGATTGATTTAATACATCATCAGAACACCGAACGCCCCTTGGTAAGTGGATGGTTATGTTGCTCCTTGGCTAAGATGCAAGTCACTGGAGAACTGAAGTTACCGAGTTGCTAATACGTGAGCAGGCTATAATTCCTTTTTCCCATAACCCCTGCTCTATAGAGGACAGATGTTGAATCTGTATAACTGACAAGAATCTCAGCACTGCAGGCTGTTAGCCGACAAATCATAGATATTATGATGGTGACCTCTCACGCATCCTGTTGGAAAACCCTTACAGAGCCCCTCAGTAAGCCAGAAATGAAACAGGTTTCTGACACTTGTTACCTCGCTTAGTGGGCGGGGTTCCCACCACACACAGTTGGATCACTCACCAAGACAGAAAGGTCGGTTTCTAAGCTAGCTAACTTCACCTCCCCCTAATACCGCAGAAAATATGAGTCGCTCCAGACTCTTTTACTATTGCAAAATGGCTTTCCAGACACGACCTTATGATGAAGAGTGGCTTCCAAGAATTTAAGAGTTAGAAGATTCCTAAGGAGTCGTCTCATCCCACCTTTCTTGTTACAGATTGCTGACCTAAGTCAGGGTAGGGGGCATGCCAAAGGTCAAGCACTGGTGGGGTAAAACTGAAGTCTCTGGGCAGACAGAACAATGGTTCTTTAACTCTGTCCTACTCTCTCCTACTCACCAGAACGAATCCCCTCCAAGAGCAGAAGCAAGGAATAGCACATCCTCGGGCCTCGCAAGGCGACTGGCAATGCTGAACGCAGCAGCTGCGGAGCTGGGTAGAGCTTCCGCCGACCTCACAGAGGTGAACGGCCGAAACTCTAATCTGTGGCTCCTCAGGGAGGAGGGACGTGGGGAACATGTGACATGTTCAGCTGGGACCCAGATGGAGGACAACATGGAGACAGCCTTTGCATGGGACAAGCTCTTCTTGGGTTCGAGCTCACTGACTGAATTATCATCCCCCACTCTCCAGTCAGCTGCCAACATCTTCCGGAGAAGCATGCCTTCATCTTGGTCATTGACTTTTAGAGAGATGGCTCAGTGGTTAAGAAAATGAACTGCTCTTTGCAGAGGACCAGAGTCTGGTTCTCAGTGCCCACATCAGGCTCACAGACACCTGCGACTTCAGCCCCAGGGAATCTTACTCCCTATTCTAGACTCTATGCACACCACACACTCGTGCGCAAACCACCCCCACCATACACGCATATACAAAAAACTGAGAAAGTAAAATCTTGTGAAAATATAACAGATGGCGGTGATGGTGCACACCTTTAATCCCAGTGCTCAGGAGGCAGTGGCAGGCGATCTCTGTTGAGCTGGAGGCCACAGAGTGAGTTCCAGGACAGCCAGAGTTACAACAGAGAAACCCTGTCTCGGAAACCAAAACACAGACAAACAAGCAAGCAAACAAAAACAAAACCCAAACCAGAAAAGAAAAACAACTAAAAAAGCAAACAAACAAAACCAGAGAATTCGCCTGACACTTCAGGCAGAAGACACTGTTCCTAGCTGACGGCTCACTGGTGGAGAAAATCATGACTGTCCCCAGAAAAGGTAAATGTGTGAATTAACATCAATGAGTATTAGGTAGGAAACGATGTTAATAATGCCTGGAATTTAAAAGGACATAGAGTAGAAGACACCTGCCAACAAGAGCATAAAACCTGGAGGGAAAGAACCGGAATCTGCGTGTTCTGTAATCCTACGTCTGTAAGAAGAAGAGAGGTATTTCCGTTTGGCTAGTAAGTTTAGGGTGATTTTGTAATTTCTACTTCTTACAAAAAGAATATACAGAGACTACAACTAAGAAGCTATTGGAGTGGGAGAATAAAACACTTAAACTCAGAGAAGCCAGAGCAATGAAAAATGCTGAGCCCAGTACAAGTCGGGAATAGAAA